>OX453286.1:9868483-9993483 GCA_949710005.1 Ricordea florida
ATGCTCGGATGGGCGACAATCAAATTACAGCCTCTTCGCTAAACTGCCCAATGGTAAATTAGTTGTGTACTAGAAATGCAATAGTTGATAACATCCATCATTTGGTTTAACACCTTTAATATATTCTTGTCATTTAGAACATTATGGATAAAAATAACTCCAGAGGAAAGTCATCACATTGCAAACCAAACAAGGCACATGGAAGATAATTACATTAAAAACTGTAGTTCATACGACATAAGAAAATGGGGCTAATAAGTATTGTTATGTGACCTTCAAACCACCAATGAAAACATGAAACCCTATTTAGAGGGTCTCAATGGGGTTAACCGTTAGCCGTAAAACGGGCAAGAAAATTAGCCGTTAGGCGTAAAACATATTAGCCGTTAGCCCTAAAACAGCCAAAAATATTAACCGTTAGCCGTAAAACAGTCAAAAATATTAACCTTTAGCCGTAAAACAGTAAATAATATTAACCGTTAGCCGTAAAAGTCACCATCCTATTGAGACCCTCTATTTAGTTAAATATGATCTTTCATCTTCTCATGTGACTACCAATAATTTTTTCTCGAATCTTCTACTTCTCCTCAATATACTGAGTAGATACAGTCATGTTTACTTTAATCCCCCAATGCTAGGACCTCATTTAGTAACTTAAAGGGACACTGTCATGGAGTCGCATGCGCAGAAACGCTACCAACGGCGATATCATATAACTCTCTTTTGTTAAGCCAGCAAGTGATCGTAGTTTTGGTTCATTTTCCGTTCACAGGAGGCCTACGAAAGAGCTCCAGTTAAACAGAAACGCTAGTGAGCCAGCAGTCTGTTGTAGAAAGCAAACAGAGACCCTAACTAAGCAGAGCATGCTCTATTTGAATACGCCCAGTATGTTGAAAATAGTATTTCTGATATTTCTTTACAAAAAAATAAAAAAATTAACGTTTAAGTTAATGCATTGCTTAGCAGCGACAAAGTTTTCGGACACAGCTTATAGAATATTTACCAAGAAGGTTTTGAAACATCCCTGAATGATTGTAAATGAATTTTCGTGTTCGAGTCTTGTTTTATAGAAAAATGTGAACTGCATCTAGACTGTAGAGCACAAGAATATAAGCGGTCATCGTCTTAGAATAATTTCACAGCAATGATGCCGGGGATTCATTAAAATATTACAGATTTTTTCACACTACAAATTTAGAGAAAAGTGACTTGATCATTTGAAATTTTACGTTTTTCCCCGGTACATTTTATTGAAAATCTTCTAAATTTGTCACCATCAAAGTAGGCTTTTCACTCAAATAGTGATTTACGGGAAAATGTTTCCACATGTGGTTTTCGATGCAGTTGTACACTCTTTTGTTGATTAATCTGGGAGGTTTATTGGGTTTGCTGAAGGCAGGGGCCATTTGATTTTTCAAAATGGTGGTGTCAGGTCAAGGCGATAGAGGGGGGAGGGGGAGGGGGCGAGAAGGGTGGCCTGAGCGATAAGATCTTGGCAAGAGTTTCTTTCCAACTATATATAGCATGTATAACTCGTCTTAAGAATTTAACGGTGCTCCCTTTAGCAATGAATCAGTGGCATTGCTGCTGTATGCGTCACAACAGTTTCATGTCATAGGTCACTGATTCATCGTACTCCTGGGGTACGTTGCCGGTCTGTCCGACAAAATTAGACAAGAGTCGGTATTATTGAAGGAAAAAACATACAAGCATACATCTGTACTTAATAATGATTATAATATTGATAGGACCCTGGCCTGCGCGCGCTCTGATTTGTCAAAACCCATGTTTTATCAGAGTATAAAACATAGAAAAAGTGTGTTTTATTGCTTTTCGCCACATTACCTCCAATCGACATTTTTGTTAGAGAGGGTGAAAAACGTTTTTTTTTTCTGAAGAAATTCATGATAGAGTTCTCTGCGAAGCAGCAGAAAGTTTTGAAGCTGAGATTAATATAACAAATAAAGAAGAATAAGTGAAAACAGTCGAGAAGCTGGTATTAAATGGCGTCAGTTTGTCAATCTAAGTGCTTTGTTTCTACTCGCGGCATGCAAAATCTGTATCATAAAAGCAAATAAAGAAGCCTATGCCGTGTATTACACTGTGTTAAAACACTCCAGACAGTTGAGAACACTCGAGAAATGTAGAAAACACTCGCCTGCCGCTCGTGTTTTCTACATTTCACTCGAGCTAGTTCTCAAATGCCCGTCGTTTTTTATAAGTGTAATACACGGCTTAGGCTTCTTTATTTGTTCACTAAAGTAAGAGCAGATTCTATAGTCCATTGCTCATTGCTTGTCAAATCATACTGATAGAATAGGTTTTGCTGAATTACTGTCGAAACTGATTTCAGTCTTTTTTGTCTGACAGCTGTAAGGTACAAAACAGCACTGCTACAATCATGAATAATATATAGATTTAGCCAAGCCTAAAAGCGGGGCTCCCGTTAGTACTTTCATTTCACTTTAAACTGTAAAAGCATTCTAAAATATTGCGAAGGAATTCATAAACGTTTTTAGCTATAGTTAAGTGTCGAGGTCGTTTAACTTAATGCTATGATTTTTGTCTAAACTTTCGTCTGCCATAAGTACGGTCTTTCTACCTACAAAGTCATGGAGTATATTCTACAAAAAACACAAATTATTAATGTACTGTGTTCTATTCCTGATGAAATTAACCATTCTATTTGCGTAAATGTATTTAAAAGATTTGTACACGCTACTGGGAAATGCAGGACACAACTCTTGTCATTTTCGTGTTAAAACGAACACCTCGGTAAAATAAATGTTTACTCCAAGCAGGGTGCAAAGAAAATTAATTTTACAGATTGCCCTTCGGGCAAGCTGTAACCAACATCTACCAGCCCGAAAAACATTTTTCACGAGAATGAAAAAATAATTATTAATTATTCTTTTCTTAATTACATTGTAAGTTTAAAAAATTACTGCCTTCATTTATTCACTACAATCAGCTGTAGTTACTTAACATAAGAAATAAATAACCGTAAAAGTGTGAACTATAATTAGACCTGGTCCAACGCAACACGTGAATGACTAACATACATTTGAGACATTTTACAATTTAGAAGAACATTTTTTACGAAACAACGGCGTTGAAACCAAAGTTCTCAATCGACACACTAAATGACAACGTCGACAACGCGAAAAGCTGCCAGTGAAAGCGCTACATTCTGCAATTTGCCGCCAAGAGAAAATTCCCGCGGGAGTATTTCTTAGCCGTCGACAGGGGAGATGTTTATATGATTAAAGGACATAAAAATTTGAAATCATTCATCAGTTTGCTTCTCATTCAAAAGTAGTGCATTCAGAAGATCATTTTTCTGAAGAAGGTTTGTTTAGAAGTCGGTTTTCCAAGTCAAGTGTCAAGTTTAAGGGAAAGTGGAAAGTGCGAGTGCTGAGTCACGCATCAGTGAGCAAATATTATGCAGACAAAACTTATGCAAATTTGTGGTCCATAGCACGGAGTCTTTCCACTTCTCGGCTTTCTTCGCTACAATTTTGTCTGTTTTCCACAGCACGGAGTCTTTCCGCTTCTCGGCTATCTTCGCTACAATTTTGTCTGTTTTCTACAGCACGGAGTCTTTCCGCTTCTCGGCGTTCTTCGTTAACATTTTGTCTATTTTCTCGAGCCCGGACTCTTTCTGCTTGTCGGCGTTCTTCGCTATAATTTCGTCTCCTTTCTCTTTCCCGAGCGCGCCTTCTTTGGCGATCTACTTCGCTCATTCTTCCTCAGTTAATTCTTGCTCTCTTTCCCGTTGCTCTTCACCTGAACCCTGTGTTCTGCAAATTATATTTTCTCTGCTATTGTTTGTTGACATAGCAATAGAAATTGTTTCGTTTATCCTTTAGTAAAACTTTAACAGTGTAGAGTAGTAATATTGTGTCTCAAAAAGACAATGAACTGAAAATTTCTTTTTCAGTCGTCAACGCAATTTCCCGCCAAAAATATGCGGGCTACCAGAAAAGCTTCCAAATAAATCACGTCACCTCGATGAGTTGACACATGAACCCACAATATGGTCATGTGATGCTGGTCAGTGGCTATCCCGTTTTGACAGCTGTAAATTGACCATGTTGTGAATGTCCAATATAAAAGATGTGGATTTGCCAAGACAAGCCTGAGATACCCCTCCCTTCCTTTTTGATAGTCTCCCCTACCCTACCCGTACAATCTGTAGACGCGTACGTACGTACGTACGCTCGGTCAGTCACGTGACAACCAAAAGAAAAGAGGTTTACCATATTCCATGAGTATGGGGCTCTGCTCCACGCGCGCTTCGCGCGCGGGAGCCCCGCAATAAAAGAGGTCAATGTACAGGGGTACCCAATGACTGTTCTGTAAAATATCAGTTCTGAAACGTAAAAATTGCCTCGACATTTTTATAGCTTAAGGAAGGTTTAAAAACGTCTAGATGATCGTTCCACTCATGTACAATTTTCATATCATATCTAATAAATTCCCTACGATTTTCTAAAGTTTAATTTTTCGCATTTACGGTCTCCAAGTTAACCTATTTTTCGTGGAGAAAAGAAACCTAAAATTTTCGGATTCGAAAATGTGATGGAGGGAGGAGTCAGAAAAATTCTCACTTTCGTAAGACTTAAAATTGCATCTACAGTTTTCGGGAATATAACACCGACTGAGGCCCTTGTAATTTCGAAAAGATTTAAGTTGCCCTAGAACGACCGAACAGATACAAATTTTATAGCGCCGCTTAAAATGCATTTCTAGAGATCTGAAGCTACTGTGGATAGCCTAAAAAGTGTTTTCAATGCTGTTGGGAGGAAACCGTCTTTGGGTGACCTTGAATGTACTATACGCATGGTAATCTTTGTTTGAAACAAGCAAACAAAAGAAAAAAATACTTCACATTGTTGACCAGGTTAAGGATTTCTGCTTTGAAAGCACCATTGTCTCCATTATGATTAGTTTGAGGAATTTTAATGACAACAACACTGTACATTCACTTGACAGTGTGTTGGAATTATACCGATAAGCTGTGAGGGGAATCGATTTTTATAAATATCGAGATAAATAACGTTCTAAGACGCATTTTTAAAATGTTAGCCGGTATGCTTACATTCCTGCGTATAAATCCTGTCTGCCATTAATTTTACGTCCGATAACTGGTTTCAGGTAACCTTTAAATCCATTTTTCCAGCAAAATACAACTGATACTGATGATAACATGGAAAGGCCGCACTTTAAAATTGCGCTTTGTAAGCAAACAGTTAAAGGAGATTGTTTTATGGTGCCGCTTTAAATCAAACTTTCCACAGTTTGGATTACAGGCTCATTTACATGTCCAATGTGTGAAAATAATATTTGGTAGTGAGGTCTGTGGGATCAGAAGCCTACTTTTCATTTATTTGAAAATATCAGAATTAGGTTTTAAGGTTCCGTTAATTACAAAACAAGCTGTGTATAAGCACAAACTAGCAAAAAATTCTGAATTCCACAATTTTCTTGTAAATGAGACAAATGCACCATGACACATGTGTTATAAGGACTCTGCAAACTGCAGTACATGTCCCTAGCTTGCCTCGATTTACGGTTACTTTGTTCCATGGTCAGATCGTTCTAAGTCAGATCGTTCTAAAGAAAAAGTCAGATCGTTGCACGAAAATGGTCAGATCGTTCCACGATATAATCAGATGTTTCTACTTATAAATCGTAAGGAAAACCTTCTCCTGCATAATAGCATTAAGAAAACAATCCTGTGTTGGTAGAAAATCGAGTGCGAGACCTCTCTTGAGGCTTAAGTCTTTTCAGCAGGGTAAGCCCTTGTTTCCATAACCCAAACCGCCCGTCAGTACCACTAAACGTTTAATACTCGCTCATCGCTCGTACGTTAGTATGCAAAATTATCTAGTCAAAAAACAAATTCAAATACAAAAAATTTACAGAGTAATTAAATACGGTAAAATCAATCAGGTTATGATTACTTACAACCGTGTGGAGTTCCACAAAAAACATTCAAAGGAAAAGGGTGGAAAAAACAACGCAACTTGTAAGCCGGCCTAATCATGACTGTAGAAAACTTAGTAACCCACGAGGTCAAAATCCGTGTGGGGGTTGGACAAATGGTGTCATCTTTTCTACGCTCAAACATACAGACCCACAAACCGTTCGCGGTAGACCCACTCTAAAAGATGGCGTGTGTAATGAGCGTATATTTCGAAACGGGTCGTTCCGCGAACTGAAAATAGCAAAAGAATCAAATGATTTAGCGAATGTCTCACTAGAATCAAACCGGAAATCAAACGAGTTACCAGTGAACAGAAAATGTGGACAGAGTGACAGAAGAGCTTTTGCTGATAAAGACAAGGTGCCTCGCGATGAAACTCGAGGAAACGACAACAACGATGCCACGCTGGAAACCAGGACCTTGGTACCCTTAGCATTTCTTTTTTGGACCACTCCGCACCATAAGTGGTCAACACTCATAACAGCACGTCTACCTGTTGTCCGACTTACGATCTTAGATCGTCTTGTTTATACTAAATCAGGGACCGCGGAGGGGGAGAGGCTGGTAGGGCTATAGCCCCACCACTTTTTTGCTTGGACTTCTTTTATGGCAAAATAAGTGGTGAAACAATGACATTAACGTTTGCGTGGATATGTGGCCAGACGTTTTAGCCCTACCACTTTAAAATGGTCTCCGCGGTTACTGTACTTTGATGAGAAAAGTATAAATGAATTATATGCCCCAATGTACTTCACTGATAGTTAAATCGTGAAGGTACACTTCAAGTGTACGTCAAACTAAGTTAAAATGGTCAGAGCACTGACTGTCGAACTAAAAGTATACTTTAAGTATACTATTTATTAGACAGTCACTGTTCTGACGTCGCTAACTTAGTTTTTTAAAGTATACTTAAAATATACTTCAAATAAGCCAGCAGAGTCAGAAACGTGATCTGTCCAAGTAATATTTCATATTAAGTCCAACATAAAAAAAAAACTAAATATTCTTAAGTTAAAAACGTTTGCCTGCAGACTCTTGCTGTGTAATTTTGTAAAAGGATAAACGGAAATGGACCTTCTATGATAATACATGTTCATCAGGATCAAATATTGTTAAATCTGCAGTTTTTCATAATGTAACAGCCCTGTTTGGTTTCTTGAAGAATTTCGATGTCTTAGCGTCTTTTTTCCATTATGTGTACTGCTGTAGTCTGCGTCAGCTGAGGCTGGTGCTCATAATTTTTCTCTACCAGTTCAATCGCTGACAAAATGCAGGCACCGCGCGACTCGAAGCTGATATTCTAAGCAGGTCGTTTGTACTCACTTTATAAACTTGGGAGACCAAAAGAGCACTTAAAGAAATCCGTCTTTTTGGAAATCCCATGAATTGAAGAATGATTTTGACTAGGATAGTCCCTTCTGAAGCAAGAGCTAATACCCACTCGCGGCCACTCGTCCGCCATATTGAGATCTTCTACTAAGCCACAGTCTGTTGGCTTGTTTGGTTTTGAAGCCTTCTTGACATCACAAAGCTGCCAAAGACGAGCTGCTATCTTTGCACGAAGGACGAAGTCATGTCTTGTGCTGAATCTATTACTACTGTGTGGAGATATCAACGTTAACCGAGGTCCTGCTTGGAAATTTCCCTGTGGTCATTGCAAGAAGCCCGTGAAATGTAACCAACTCGGCATTCAATGTGACTTGTGTGACTCTTGGCTACATGTTCGCTGCTTGGAAATGAATATTGATGAATACGAAACCCTCGCAAATTCTTCATGTACTTGGATTTGTCCAAATTGCAACTTTCCAAATTTTGAAACCACTTCCTTTGAATTGTCTGGAAACTCTTTGGACTTGTCGAATTCTTTTAATATCTTATCAGTGGATAATACTCAAAGATTGCCAATTTCCTGGATCAGTTCTTTAAATAACTCAGCGGCAAACGCATCGAACCATGGAAATACATTGAAACAAAACAAGCCATCGAAAAGGAATAAATTGAGAGGTATGATTATAAATTGCAATGGTTTAAAAAGCTCCAAACATTCTACTGAATTTAAAGCACTGCTTGAGTTATATAATCCGGACTTCGTCCTGGGAACCGAATCTAAGCTTCATCCTGGTGTCCTTACTTATTCCATCTTCCCACCTACGTACACTGTCTTCAGAAAGGACAGAAACGCCAACGGCGGAGTTTTTCATGCAATCAAATCTGACCTGGCTTGCATAGAAGAAGATGAATTAAATGGAAACACCTGTGAAATCCTTTGGTCTTCTATTAAAATGGCAAATTGCAAAACTTTGTATTTATCGTCGTTTTACAGGCCACCAAATTCTTCTACCGAAATCCTTGACCATCTAGGCGATTCTAATAATCAAGAGTTTACCAAAGTATCAAATCATCTAAATATCGTCATCGGAGATGATTTCAACCTGGGTGATATTGACCGGAGTCGCGAGATCCCAATTGCTAACAACCCTACCACTGCTTCACAACATAATAAATTCTTAATTGCACTTGATGGACAATTTTTCGTTAACCCAACACGTCAAAGCTCCAAGGAGACCTATTTCAGAGAAAACTTTGGATTTATTATTGTCTACTCATCCTAACTCTATTTCTGGCGTGTCTACTTGTTCTGGTTTAAGTGACCACGACATTGTAAATTTTGAGATCAACCTGAAAGCAACGCGCTTTTCCAAGTCTCCTCATAGAGTCTACCTGTACAAGAAAGCGAACTTTGATGGCCTGAATGAATTTATAGCAAAGTCATCGGCTGCATTCTTCGCATCAAACCCATGGGAAAACTCTGTGGAGCATAACTGGAATGCATTCAAAAATGCTGTAATTAAAGGTATTTCCCAGTATGTTCCACAAAAATTGTCCATGCCAAAGTACAAGCTGCTATGGATTACTACTGATATTAAAAGAGAGATGCGCAAAAAGGATCGCCTTCACAAAAAAGCTATTTGCTCTAAAAACCAGAACCATTGGAAAGCTTTCAAGTATCAACGAAATCGAGTGGCAAAACTGGTCAAAGAATCTCACAATCGCTATTTAAACGAAGTTGTTGGTGATAACCTGACCGAAAACCCCAAAAAGTTGTGGTGTTAAACATCATAGCAAATCTGAAAGCCTCTGAATCCCCCCACTTAAAACCGAAGATGGGGTGAGTATTACAGACAAAGACAAAGCAGAAACTTTGAACTCCCATTTCTTTTCAGTTTTTACTTATGAGCAGAAGCCTCTTCCTCAAATTGGCCTGTCACCATTCACCTCGATTGCAGATTTGCTTCTCTCGCCTGATGGAGTTGCAAAACAGCTAGCCCAGCTGAATCCTCACAAAGCTTGTGGGCCAGAAAAATTACCAGCAAGAGTACTCAAAGAGATCTCACAAACAGCCTCTACGTGGCTCGCTTTCATCTTTCAACAATCACTTTGACCTTATGTCGTCCCATCAGATTGGTCCAAAGCCCTCATTACTGCAGTCTTTAAGAAAGAAAACGAATCAGATTCATCCAACTATCGCCCAATTTCGCTGACTTCTATCTGCTGTAAAGTAATGGAACACATTGTTCTTAGCCATATGGCTACTGAAACACTTATCTAGTAACAACATTTTGATAAACGAGCAACATGGTTTCAGACAGCGGTTTTCTTGTGAAACTCAACTGATATCAGCTATACACGACTGGGCCAAGTTAATCAACACTTGAAGCCAAACCGACGTCATACTGCTTGATTTCTCTAAGTCTTTTGATTCTGTCCCCCACCAAAGACTTCTAATGAAGCTCGACTTCTATGGTATTCGTGGGAACATGCTTATGTGGATTAAAGCTTTTCTGTCAAACCGCTCCCAATCAGTCTCAGTAAATGGCATTCAGTCTTCTTCCAAACCAGTGTTCTCCGGGGTGCCGCAAGGCTCAATGTTGGGCCCTGTATTATTTTTACTGTATATAAATGACATCTCTTCTTCTGTAAAGTCACGTCTACGCCTCTTTGCAGATGATTGCATCCTCTATAGTGAAATCCGTGAAGTACAGGACTGTTGGGCTCTGCGGGATGATCTTGAACAATTGTCACTCTGGTCAAACACTTGGCAACTTAACTTTAAAGTCAAGAAGTGTTATCAACTTGGTATAACGTGTAAGAAAATTCCAACTATGTTCCAATATTCATTGGCTGGCCAGCCCATTTCTAGAGTTTCCTCAGCCCAGTACCTTGGAGTCACCGTGACGGGAGTATCTAATTTTCGCGGGTCGCGGGTCGCGGATAAATGTCGCGGGTCGAGGGTAAATGTCGCGGGTAATTTTTTTATTCAGTTTTAATAGCCTCACAAAATATGAAGTAAGCTGCTAAAAGACAATAACAATGTAACAATGTATCTACAGGCCACTTTATTCTTTAAATGTCTACCCAGCGTCAATAAGTTTTATTTGATTTCAAGATTATGATTATGATTTTGATTTCCTCTGGGTCTACTTATTTATTTGTAAACTTCCAGAGAACAGCGCTATTTTACAGCAATTATTTTTAACTGAAGAAGAGGTATCTTTAATGTTAGGCAACTCGCCAAGTGTTATTCCAGAGGAACATCAACTAAAAGAAACCCACTCTTTCTCCACTAGAAGGGAAAAAGTGCGAGACATTTTATCAAAAGGCAATAGAAATGGAAATAACCTGTATTGGCACGCAGGCTTTAAAGCCAAAAAAGGAGTAGCGCCCCGATGTAGAGCCTGCAGGAAAGACCAAAAAGAAGGTGAAATAACGGTTTGCGTCAAAGGCTTGAATGTTCCTTTTGAAAAAAATTTCGTCACCGAAACAATGTTTTATCTTTGTCCTCGTTTGCAATGCGTAAACAATACTCCTATGTGGACAAATCTGAAGCCCCCTGAAAAAATTATAGCACAATCATGTGTTAGTGAATCAGAGGCAAATAACTTGGGTAAAGATGGATTACCCATCTCTTTTGCCTAGCCAACTTGTTTTTTATCTTTTTTCCTATATATATATATAAAAAGTTATGATGCTTCGAGCCAACAGGGATGCCACACGCCAGAAGGATCCAAAAGGATTCGTAGTCCAAACCTCGAGTAATGAAATTTGTAGGCAATTGTGGAAAACGAGGACGGACAACTTCGAGCGAAAAAAAAAAATATATATATATATATATATACAGTAAAAAATCTAAAAAAAGTTTAAAAATTTAATAAAAATAGACGTTTCGGTCAATGACCTTCATCAGTTGCAGTGCAAGTGAATAAGAAATTACAATGTCCTTAAATAGGTTTACAGTATAAAAGATGACATAATATAACAAAGATGATTACATAACAGGGCGTGGTAACACATGAAAATGAAAAAATTAACCAATGATAAACAATCGGTGATTACTAAGCGAGAAACTATGACAATGCGATACAAAACTCAAGAAACGCAAACCAAATATGAATAAATAATCGGATATAATACAAATAAGATTAATGTTAAAAAACTATAACATGATTCGTCAAGTCAGCCAAAAGTGTGAAGGGACCCGCGTGTAAAATATTCACAGTATTCATAAAAGGCCATCCTAGGAAAAACTTGTAATAAAAACCCCAAACAAAGCCCTTGAAGCTATGCCGCGGCAAGGCACAACAGGCGCCCTGAACAGGGCCCTTAAACAACAATAATGTAATAAATTCCCCGATGGGGGCCCCTGAGAAAACCTTGCACTAACAAAGCTAACAAGATCCAAGGTCAGGGCCTTTGAACACCTGAACTAAGATAACCGCCAAATTAGCAAGTTATTTTTACGCTAGTTGTAGTTTATTCTTTTTTTCGAGTGGAATTCCTGACGTTTATTCAAGCCAAAAGGTGCCAGAGAGAACAACTGTGCGCTCCAATATGCCTCTTTAGTGATTAAAAGCTTTTCGATGTTACTTGTATTGTTTACATTTATCTGCACTTGATCAATACACTGGAAAGAAAAATCGTTTAAGTCGTGCGGTGTTCTGTTGAAATGAACCGCTACCTCACAAGTCTTTTTCTTGGTCAGCATGGCAGACTTGTGGTTGCGAAATCTAACTCTAAAATCTGTTGTTGTAGAACCGATGTATTGTAAGTTACATTTCTTACACGAAGCCAAATAAATGACATTTTTTGAATCACAAGAAAGTTTCGATCGTATCTTATAGCTCTTGCCTGTTTGAAAACTTTGGAAAGAATTTGATTCGACAAAGTAATTGCAACAGAGATCACATCTTGTTCTTTTGCATTTAAAGCAACCCCTAACCTCAATAGCCTCTTCAACTTCAATGTTAGAGCCATAACGAGATGGCGCTAACAATTCCTTAAGGTTTTTAGATCTTCGAAAAGAGGCTATGATGGAATTTGGCGGGAAAAATTCTTTTAATTTGGGGTTGGATTCCAAAATACCTAGGTGTTTTCTGATGATGCGACCAACATCAGGTAAATTTGGATTAAATGTTGTTACAAATGGAAACAATTTCTTCTCAGCTTTGGCACGAGTTCTAAGTAAGTCAGTTCTAGATGTAGTTAAGGCTTTAGAAAATTGATCTTCCACTAGTTTTGTGGGATAACCCTGATTGACTAGATAACCCTTGTATTCAGTTGTTCTCTCGGCAAGAAATACTTGTTCAGAGCAGTTTCTCTGTAACCTAGTTGCTACGCCATAAGGGATAGCCTTGAAAACGTGTTTGGGGTGAGCACTTGATGGTGGAAGATACAAGTGGCTATCAGTTGGCTTTGAATAAACGTCTGTCTGAATGAAACCCCCAATGAGATGTAGAGTTAAATCTAGCACGTGAAGCTCGCTTTCAGAAAAAACTAATTCAAATTGAATGGTAGGATATAGAGAATTTATAAAGTCAGTAAACTCATGCAGTTCAGGGAGGCCTTGTTGCCAGAGATCAAAAACATCGTCACGGTATCGCCACCATAAGGCCGGCTTTATGGGGCCAGAAAATTTAGCTTGATAATCTATTTCCCCCATGGCAAGATCCGCGTAACTACAGGCGTTCTTTGGGCCCATGGCTGTGCCATGAATTTGTAGGAAAACGTTTTCCTTAAAAACCGAGTGATTGCTCTTCAAACAAATTTCTACTGCTTCTAAAATGCAATTAGTGGATGGAAGCTGGTTTTCTCTAGCATTCAGTGCCTTCTTGACTGCAGTAAGACCGAGTTGATTATCTATGTTGGGGAACATTGACACAACATCCCAAGAAACTAAAAGGGTGCCTTCGGGGAAAGGGCCACTCCTTTTACACGCGGGTCCCTTCACACTTTTGGCTGACTTGACGAATCATGTTATAGTTTTTTAACATTAATCTTATTTGTATTATATCCGATTATTTATTCATATTTGGTTTGCGTTTCTTGAGTTTTGTATCGCATTGTCATAGTTTCTCGCTTCGTAATCACCGATTGTTTATCATTGGTTAATTTTTTCATTTTCATGTGTTACCACGCCCTTTTATGTAATCATCTTTGTTATATTATGTCATCTTTTATACTGTAAACCTATTTAAGGACATTGTAATTTCTTATTCACTTGCACTGCAACTGATGAAGGTCATTGACCGAAACGTCTATTTTTATTAAATTTTTAAACTTTTTTTAGATTTTTTACTGTATAAATATATATATTTTTTTTTCGCTCGAAGTTGTCCGCCCTCGTTTTCCACAATTGCCTATATATATATATATATATATATATATTTTATTTATTTTTTTTTGCAACTTACTTCACAATTTTTTAATAAAAATGGTATATGTGAGTATAAAAATAGTTTTAACACCCGCGACCCTCTACCCGCGACCCGCGACCCGTTAAAATTAGATACTCCCCGCCGTGACAGACAATCTGTCCAGGAATGAGCATATCAATCATATCTGTAAAAAGGCAAATTCTACTCTTGGGCTACTGCGTCGTATTCTAAGTGGTTGTGATACTAAAGTCAAAGATACGGCGTATCGCACGCTAGTCCGGCCAAAACTCGAATATGCGTGTTGCGCTTGGAACCCTTGAAAGCTTTCACCAAACAGAACATCACTCAAATAGAAATGGTTCAACACCGAGCAGCAAGATTTGTATTAAATGACTATTCAAGATTTAGTCATCTTACTCCAATGATCGACATCTTGGTTGGGACTCCCTTGAAGATCGTCGACTCCTCTTTCAAACTGCTCTGTTCCACAAGATCTTCATGCGACATGTTGGTATAAGCTTTCCTCCTGAAGTCCACGAAATGACAAGGGCCACCAGATTACTGAGCAGTCGTCCTTTCCAACAAATCCGTGTATCAAATGATGTCTATAAGTTTTCCTTTTATCCAAGGACAATAGTAGCATGGAACAATTTACCTATTTATGCAGGAGCCCATTACCAGAAATGGGCTCCTGATTTATGAAGATGTTGGTATAAATAATTTTAAGACTATTGCTCTTGCAGCCATTAAATCTTTTGTATAATGTATATCCAGACATACTAACTTGTCTTGACGAGATTATACTTAATCTATTTTATCTTATCTTTTACTAATTTATAATTTTTACTGTATATATATATATACACATCGTAATTATTTATTACGTGCTTTTATTATGCTATTTTAACCCTTTCAATGCCACAGGTGACCCATGTATCAGTTCTCCTTATAATTTTAATACACTACCGCACAAACAGATTATAAGAATTAAGAAATATGATCACATCAAAGATGCTAAATCGATCAACCACCAAATTCTCTGAACTAGAACTTATAGTACTGTATAGCACTTGCTCAGGAGAATTTATAATTGATCTTGGCAGTGAAAGGGTTAAACTCCTAGTATAGTTCCACTGTTTAGGAAAAAGACTAAAAATTAAAGATAAGACTGTCGTCAAGGCCCTGGGACGAGATGCATGCCTGCTGAACCAATCCGAACATGCAAATTTTGGCTCCTACTCCGTGTACCGGCACAGATGACGTAAAACAAAGCCAGACAATAACAAAGATGTTACTGAATAATTTACACACAATGATGAAACAATGCGCTACGTCATCTGTGCCGGTACACGGAGTAAGAGCCAACTTCTCAAGTGACTTCCGGTCGTGCGGCAAGCTCAAGCTGTTGAATTTAAAAATTGCGATCGGTTATTGACCATGCATTCCGCGCGCTTTTGAACAAAGGACGGCATAAACTTGCACGTATGGACAGGTACGTGGATTAAATCAAACGTTTTCAATGGCTTGGTGAGAAGCAAAGCCGTATAAATTAACAAGTATTTTGGAAAAACACGATCAAGATTTATCTGGGAATCATTTAAAAGCCCGCAATTCGTGGTGAGTACAACAATGCCTTCCTTTACATGTACTTCGCTCACACATACTATATACACTGTAGCTTTGATTTAACTTTATAGACAATTGGAAGGGGCTATATGCTGATTCGAATGAACACAATGGACTCTTTTGTTATTCACCAGTATGTAGATAAGTGGACGGGTATTCTGAAATCTAGCCGAACTAAAGTAATAATATCCTGACAGTGAAAGTAACATGAACTCGGGCGCTACTTCACACTTATACTTAAGAACTGCATGTAGCACCTGACGTACATTATTTTTTTTGAGTCAGAATCTCTGTTTTGAATTTGATTTGGTTTTGAGTAAAGCCAGATGTCCTCCCAACTGTTCGTCGTTGGGGAAAATAATATATAGATTTAGCCAAGCCTAAAAGCGGGGCTCCCGTTAGTACTTTCATTTAACTTTAAACTGTAAAAGCATTCTAAAATATTGCGAAGGAATTCACAAACGTTTTTAACTATAGTTAAGTGTCGAGGTCGGTTAACTTGCTATGATTTTTGTCTAAACTTTCGTCTGCCATAAGTACGGTCTTTCTACCTACAAAGTCATGGAGTATATTCTACAAAAAACACAAATTATCAATGTACTGTATTCTATTCCTGATGAAATTAACCATTCTATTTGCGTAAATGTGTTTAAAAGATTTGTACACGCTACTGGGAAATGCAGGACACAACTCTTGTCATTTTCGTGTTAAAACGAACACCTCGGTAAAATAAATGTTTACTCCAAGCAGGGTGCAAAGAAAATTAATTTTACAGATTGCCCTTCGGGCAAGCTGTAACCAACATCTACCAGCCCGAAAAACATTTTTCACGAGAATGAAAAAATAATTATTAATTATTCTTTTCTTAATTACATTGTAAGTTTAAAAAATCACTGCCTTCATTTATTCACTACAATCAGCTGTAGTTACTTAACAAAAGAAATAAATAACCGTAAAAGTGTGAACTATAAGTAGACCTGGTCCAATGCAACACGTGAATGACTAACATACATTTGAGACATTTTACAATTTAGAAGAACATTTTTTACGAAAACAACGGCGTTGAAACCAAAGTTCTCAATCGACACACTAAATGACAACGTCGACAACGCGAAAAGCTGCCAGTGAAAGCGCTACATTCTGCAATTTGCCGCCAAGAGAAAATTCCCGCGGGAGTATTTCTTAGCCGTCGACAGGGGAGATGTTTATATGATTAAAGGCATAAAAATTTGAAATCTTTCATCAGTTTGCTTCTCATTCAAACGTAGTGCATTCAAAAGATCATTTTTCTGAAGAAGGTTTGTTTAGAAGTCAAGTGTCAAGTTTAAGGGAAAGTGGAAAGTGCGAGTGCTGAGTCACGCATCAGTGAGCAAATATTACGCAGACAAACCTTATGCAAATTTGTGGTCCATAGCACGGAGTATTTCCACTTCTCGGCTTTCTTCGCTACAATTTTGTCTGTTTTCCACAGCACGGAGTCTTTCCGCTTCTCGGCTTTCTTCGCTACAATTTTGTCTGTTTTCCACAGCACGGAGTCTTTCCGCTTTTCGGCATTCTTCGCTAAAATTTTGTCTGTTTTCCACAGCACGAAGTCTTTCCGCTTCTCGGCATTCTTCGCTACAATTTTGTCTGTTTTCCACAGCACGGAATCTTTCCGCTTCTCGGCGTTCTTCGTTAACATTTTGTCTATTTTCTCGAGCCCGGACTCTTTCTGCTTGTCGGCGTTCTTCGCTATAATTTCTTCTCCTTTCTCTTTCCCGAGCGCGCCTTCTTTGCCGATCTACTTCCCTCATTCTTCTTCAGTTAATTCTTGCTCTCTTTCCCGTTGCTCTTCACCTGAACCCTGTGTTCTGCAAATTATATTTTCTCTGCTATTGTTTGTTGACATAGAAATAGAAATTGTTTCGTTTATCCTTTAGTAAAACTTTAACAGTGTAGAGTAGTAATATTGTGTCTCAAAAAGACAATGAACTGAAAATTTCTTTTTCAGTCGTCAACGCAATTTCCTGCCAAAAATAGGCGGGCTACCAGACAGCTTCCAAATAAATCACGTCACCTCGATGAGTTGACACATGAGCCCACAATATGGTCATGTGATGCTGGTCAGTGGCTATCCCGTTTTGACAGCTGTCAATTGACCATATTGTGAATGTCCAAGATGTGGATTTGCCAAGACAAGCCTGAGATACCTCTCCCTTCCTTTTGATAGTCTCCCCTACCCTACCCGTACAATCTGTAGACGCGTACGTACGTACGTACGGACGTACGCTCGGTCAGTCACGTGACAATCAAAAGAAAAGAGGTTGACCATATTCCATGAGTATGGGGCTCTGCTCCACGCGCGCTTCGCGCGCGGGAGCCCCGCTAATATATTTCGAGGAACAGGACCAAGAGCTATTAATGCGGTAGACCTAATTATAAACATTGTATGACCGAGCTGCCCCTTCAGCCAACACCGCGTGTAGGGTCAGATAAATCCAACAATTTCTCTGAGTTTGAATATGAAGATTTATAAGCCAAGTTGTCGCAAAATATTATTTTAAAAAACAACAATTATATCTGACCATTTAATTTTAATGTTCAAGAGTTAATATAAGAATCTTTTGAAAGCGAAGACTATTAAACATGATTAAATTTCCTTACTTTGGACTTCTCTCCAGAATTACAATAAGTATTATTCTGCGAAATAATTTTTTAAGGCTGCATGAATTACCGGTACTTGATTTGTTTTATACTATGATTAATAACAACTTTTCTTAAAGGTCTTAAAGGAAGCTGAAAAAGGGAGCTAGCTCCGGAGCATTTAAACCTGCTAACTGTGTCACTAACTCAAGTGGACCAGCTTAAGTGCAATATTTTGATGTTAAATTTCCCAGGCTAGGCTATTTTTGTGATCTATTTCATTGCCACCAGATTTCCTTTTGATCATGTGTGAAAATTAATTAAAGTTGATTTTAATTTTTTTCAAATACACATTAAGATTATTTATTTTGCTTCTTATGAAAAACTTTTTTTACTTGTGTAAAAGCTATCTTTTACCATACGTTTTCTATCTGTATATGTTTCAACCCTATTCTATTGCTAATTTTGAATGAAATGTATAGGATATTACCTACCACTATCTAAAATCAAAGCAACTCCTATTCAAGAGCTATTTAGTCAACTGTCTTAATTTCCCTATTTTAATGCTATGCAAAATATATGTGAACTTTATGTAAAGACTACGTTTATCATGTTTGCTCCATTCCTAGGCTATCTAAAATCTAAGCAAACCCTATTCGAAAGCTATTCACTCAACTGTTACCCATTCTCTTTTATTATGTAAACTCTATTTTAAACCTACACAAGGCTATTTACTCTGTGTTTTCCCTATTTTAATGCTACATGCTATGCTATGCTATGCTATGCTATGCTTAATACAGTACATAGTGTCTGATTCTACAAGGGAAGGGAACGAAGGTCAACCCTGAAATATGGACGTAGTTGAACTCTAGAAAATGAAGGACGAATCGCTTCCTGTCAAATATACAACAATTTGTCCTCAAAATCACCTTTGCCATTTTGCAAACAACAAATGTTTTGGTACAGCAGCTGGGTCCAACAAGCTCACAAATAATTACACATTCTGTAGATTCCATTGCTATGTTGGGTCATCTTAATGCACAGTTGTCCCAGTTTCGACGGGACCAGATACGACCAGCTCTAAAACCAGTATACTCAGCCACATGTTCTGCAGACGTAATGACAAACAGTCAGTACTTGTTTGGTGATGACCAAACCAAGAACCTAAGAGATGCTAGAGAAGCTAGCAAGATTAGTCTCTCCTTGGCACACCCCTCCAACAGGACTTCTTTTAAAGGAAACCAACATCTTTCAGGTCACAAACCCCGACCACAATAAAGGACCCAGGAAAGATTTTTTTATGGAAGGGTCAAAACAAAAATTTCAAAAGGAAAAAGCCACAGGAGAACGACAAGCCATAATGACAAAGCTAACAGAGATAAATAATTTGGTGAGTTTGCTCTCTGAGTTCCTACCTGTTGTCTTGAATTACTTGAAAACTTCAAGAGAAACATTTACAGCTGGCCACGTGGTCGCAAAGTTTGCAACATGGGCTGCAACCCTCACAAATGATAAAGCAGTTCTGTCTGATATCCTAGGGAGTGACCTTGAATACACTACCACACCTGTTCAACAGAGATTACCTATACACAGAAATTTTCAAAACAGGAATCTCCTGTTGTCAAGCAAGAGATATGTAAATTGGTCCAGAAAGGTGTAATATCTAAAGCAACATACACACCAGGGCAAATTGTATCAAATATCTTTTTACTTCCTAAGAAAGACGGATAGTTTAGACTTATACTTAATTTGAAAAAGGTTAATGAACAGTGGCTTACCACCACTTTAAAATTCCATACAATAATTAAACTGGTCACCAAATTAAAGACAGTTTCGTGGCATCAATTGATATGAAAAATGCCTATTATTCCATCCCAATCAGACAGACAGACAGGTAGTTCTTGAGATTCAAATGAGAAGATGAACTGTATGAATTCACATGATGTCTCCCAAATGGTCTGTCTTGTGCCCCTAGAAAGTTTACCAAAATACTTAAACCCCCTCTAGCACATTTGCACAAGAAGGGCCACATATCTGTCGCTCACCTGGATGACTTGTACTTACAAGGTCAAACCTATGAGCAGTGCGTTCATAATGTTATTGACACAACAGTCTTGCTTGACCAATTGGGCTTGATAGTACAAACTCCTCCCTGGATCCAAGCCAAAGACTAATTTTATCCTGGGGTTTGTCATTGACTGATCTGTGACAATGACAATTCAACTTACCAGAGACAAAGCTACTAATGTAAAAAATGCTTGTATTGAATTACTTAAACGCCCTTCCTCAACTATAAGAAGTGTAGCAAGCCTCATTGGCAAGTTAGTAGCCAGTTTCCCAGGAGTAATGTTTGGACCTCTGTATTACAGACATTTAGAGAGAGATAAGACCCTTGCACGAAAGGTGGCAAAAGGTGACTTTGATGCTTGCATGTACCCGTCACAACCAGCTACATCTGATCTACAGTGGTGGGTGAAAAATGAAGAAAGTGCATATAATCTCATAGCACATGCCCAACCCCAGTGCCAGATCATTACAGATGCCTCAGGCCCAGGTTGAGTGGGGCAGAATGTGAAGGTGTATCTTCAGGATGCAACTGGACCTACTTGGAATCAAAACACCACATAAACTACCCAGAGATGTTGGCAATTTTTCTAGGACTATTTAAAGACATTTGCAAAAGATAAGGATCACACCCAGTCAGCAGAGTTATGTGTGATGACACCACTGCTGTCAATATTGTTACTCACATGGGAACCAGTCACTCTGAAAAATGTAATTTTCTGGCAAAAGAATTCTGGGAATGGTGCATAGCTAGAAATATGTGGCTTAGTGTAGCTCTAAAATCATACTTGTGATTTCAAATTAAACTTGTGCTGTGCGCTTCCTCAGTATTTGAAATCAATATAACCATTATAAATAGTTCAGTTTGTAATTATATCATAGATTGATTTGGGAAATAATGATTAATTTGAAATCATAAGTTGCAAGAATGTGGTTTTTCTGCTAGCCAGCTCTCCTGCAGGTTTATTTGGTACTTTGTACTTTTGGAGTTGTTATAAATAAATAAATAAAACTAACAAATATTGTAAACCTCCTGTTTCAGTGAATAATGCTAACTATGTATTCCTTTGACAGTTGCTTTGGTTAGACCTTACTAAAACCTTGATCGTCTTGTCCAGCATTCCACCCCACCATAATTATCCCAATGGAAATATAAAATTGGTATCTATTAATTTAACTATATGGATGCCAGGAAATGTATACATGTACAACCCCAATTAAAGTAAGTGTAAGTATTTTTTGGGAGTGAGTGTTTGAATAATGATTTTTGGAGTTTAATTACTGTCTAGAAAAAATAATTCAAGAAATTGCTGCTTTGTGTTCACTGTTAGTGGATACATGTACACTTAATGGATTTTGGGAAAATTCCAAAGTGCTTGGCTGTGACTGCAGGAAGTGGGGCACCATTTCTATTGTTTTGATACAGCTTTATTTTCAGCTGCTTAAATGGTCACTTTAGCAACAGAAAGACACTTAAAAAAAGAATGATATTTTTGAAATCTAAGAATCATTTGCTAATTCTGACCTTATTGTCCCCAGGTCATGTGGTTGCATGCAGTAGTTGACTAATGGTCTGATTTTCCTATCCTCTGTTCTTGATTATTACTGGAGCTAAATTGCAGCCACCTTCAGTTAAATCTGTGCTGTGCAAGATAGCTGTTACATAGAAGCCATGTATTTAAAGCTTGTTTTTGTTACATTGACGGCAGTTGGTGTTTTGGGTGTTAGCTGTTCAGGTTAGTACATTAATCATTGACTGAAATTTATGATAAGTAGCCCCAATGTATGAGACAAATTAGAGCTGTGATTTGAAGATTTAAAGAACTGCACTGCAAAAATATGTAGAAATTAATCTCATTAACAATTGGCTTAAACTGCACATTGCGGAAGGCTCTTAACAATTCAATAACTTATAGATGTTTTTTTAATTGAGAGCAAAATTGTTTTTTGACTTCTAGTTTTAACGCTTCTTTGTCAACTGTGTGACATCTTGAACTACCTTGCCTATATAAAATGTAATCCTTACATATATTTGACATTATATGTAAAGTTATTTATGATACATATAGATATGTGTCACATACATGTAACATAAATTATATGTAGTTTTGATAAGGGGTACTTGTTCAAGGTTTACCAACAATGGAGGTTTTTTTTTTATTTATATTGGTGTGGATTTCGAGAAGGGTCACTCGGCAGTAATCCCACAATACTGTAGTGATAAGCATGGTGGAGTCAGTTATGTCAAGCAGTCCAGGGTGAGATTCCGTTTTGTTTCCTCAGAAAAAAGAAAACTTCAGACTGTCTCCCTTTTATAAGGCAAGCTGGGGCAAGGCAGCTCTGATAATCTCCACTGTGTATGGGCAGTTCTGTTTCATTGCCTTTAATGTTATACCACTTTAATTTATCTGAAATAGATGTGGGTGGCATGCACAGAACCTAACTGACAATGAGAACTGCAAGCATCAGCAGACTGCCTTGTTTGAGCAGAGCTGGTGCACTTTTGGAACCTGGACTCATCAATCCTCGTGTCCTGATGGGATTGGATAATTATAAGCGATGGACAAAACATGACCCCTAGTCCATGGACTACCCAAATTCATTGTTCCAGTTTAGTATAAATACTCAGGTGATTATACAAAACCGCGCGCTGTGATTGGTTCGCTATCTCGGATTATCAGCCGATAATCACCTCGACGAACAAAATGGCTGCCAGTCGTTCGCGCGCATTTGATGAAATAATATATAGATTTAGCCAAGCCTATAAGCGGGGCTCCCGTTAGTACTTTCATTTCACTTTAAACTGTAAAAGCATTCACAAACGTTTTTAACTATAGTTAAGTGTCGAGGTCGGTTAACTTGCTATGATTTTTGTCTAAACTTTCGTCTGCCATAAGTACGGTCTTTCTACCTACAAAGTCATGGAGTATATTCTACAAAAAACACAAATTATCAATGTACTGTATTCTACTCCTGATGAAATTAACCATTCTATTTGCGTAAATGTATTTAAAAGATTTGTACACGCTACTGGGAAATGCAGGACACAACTCTTGTCATTTTCGTGTTAAAACGAACACCTCGGTAAAATAAATGTTTACTCCAAGCAGGGTGCAAAGAAAATTAATTTTACAGATTGCCTTTCGGGCAAGCTGCAACCAACATCTACCAGCCCGAAAAACATTTTTCACGAGAATGAAAAAATAATTCCTCGCGAAGCGAGGCCGAAGGCCGAGTTTAGCGAGGTTACTAATTCCTCGCGAAGCGAGGCCGAAGGCCGAGCGTAGCGAGGTTACTAATCGTGTCGGTTCCGGTCAGACCACGTGGCTCGCAAGCCCGAGTAAATCGAGCCGAGAGTTTTTATATATGTATATATATATATTTATATATATGTTTATATATATCTATATTTTAAAGGTGTCCGTTCGCAGGCCAGGTTACCTGGCAATAGTAACGCACTTGAGAACGCTGAATTTCCGCCATTATTCGGTGATGCCTTTTTGAAAGTAATGTAAATTTTGTGGAAACCGATTTCACTCGTCCTGGAAGTACATCCCAGCAAGGTGATCTCCAAGATATTCAAGAAATATTAGCACGAGATCGTCGCCGAGTAAGTTCGAATACCGTGAAAATCAACACGAGGAAAGCACGACTCAAACCAGGGATAGAGAAACGACAGCAGGGAGAATAACAACAGAAATCGCAGCCAAGACAACAACTGCTCGCTCCAGAAAAAGGCAAACGAAACAGCAGGGAAAAGGACCAGGAATTCAATCAAGTTAGTTTTGAATTTGAATGTGTTATTGATAGAAATACAGGACATGAGTGAACGATTACATAACGAAATATATTGGTGTACTACATTTAGCAAAACGACTTAGAAGGGACACCGAGTAAGAACGACTTCAACGATTGGAGATGTCTCTGGAAAATAATTCTATTAGTCTAAAAACGGAATCGGAAGACGACCAACAGATTACAAGAGAATGTAAATAGGTATTTTTCATAATAAAACGATAGCGTTTCCAGTTTGAAGTAATTTCCAACACAGAGAGTTGCAGTTGTTATAGCAATCATTTATAACGATGTGATCTGATATCATTGCAACAGTGAAAATATTGTAAATTTTCTTGATCTAGCAGTTATGTTAAACATTTTCAACAGAATGTATACCCTGTGTCACTATAAAGTACTGGTTCTGCAATATCAGTGATCAATGTGATCATTTTAAAATAAAGCAAATGTGATTACTGAATTCTGAGTAGTATTTCTCTTTGCTATATATATATATATATATATATGTATGTATTCTCTGATTGAAAGGTTTCAATAATATTGTGTAGAGACAAGTTTCATAGCCTTTTCACAATGGGTCAGTTTTACCTTAGAGTGCAATGACCCCCCCCCCCCCCTGATAATATTGCTATCTAGAACCCCTGCCCTTTTTTCCCAAATGAAATGTTAATTCAAGCCTTAATTTGCAAAGTTAGACATAACATATTAACTTTGTTACTTTCTGCCGTTTACTTTTTTTTTATGTCAAATATCAATATTTCATAACAACCACAACATGCAATTAACCTTTTACATTGGAAAAACTTTATAAAGAAGAAAATAAATTTTGTAATGCCAAAATGTTTATGATCTTTCTCATATATTCATTGCAAGTGTGCTGTATGTAGTAACAAGTGTTTCAAGTTTCCTAAATGCCCTATGCTTTCAATAATGATTTTCCACACAAACTTTCTAGACAAATGACTGCACTAGATTCTAAGCCTTTTAGAAGAAATGGTATTGTTTGGAGCTGTTTTGATTACTACCACCTCTGATGGAAAGCCTATTAAGATTTTTGTATTGCTTTTAGTAGTAGAGTAACAATAACTTTACCAAGATTAAGACATGAATCCCACCCCATAAAAATATATTATGTTTAACATAAAAAATATAACAATAATAATATCAATACCAGTAATAATAATAGTAATGATAATAATAATGATAATAATATAATGATAGTTTGTGCTAGCAGAACTTTCATACGGTTTTATTAATCCTTCGTGCAAATACGAGACATGATTAACAGCAACAGTTTACTACAGAAATTTGTATACACGCATAACTTGATCCAAACGTAAATTAACGAACGATGTGATGATACAATGACGTGATGGTAAAACGATAAGACCATAAAGCGATGCGGTACAACGATGCGGTACAACGATGCGATACAACGATGCGATACAACGATGCGGTAACGAAAACTAAAGGAAAAGAACAAAAATATCCGTGCATTACATACGAATCAGAACGTGATAACGAAATACAATGATGGTCAAGGAATCTGAATAAACGGAAACTTACATCTGTGTCCTTGTTAGACCTTTCTGTCTTTAAAACCGTATCGAGTCCGTAGAACCGTAACCCGTAAAACCGTAGACCGTAAAACCGTACACAACCTTTAACTTGGCTAAACGTTCTGATACAAAGAACTCACTAATACGAAAAACAAGCGTGGTCATCCGGGACCTACGACTAGGTCCAGACCACCGCAATGTCACGCAAATGCATACAATTAACGTTACGCACAATGCTGCGGTAACATTCCCGGCTCCTAAACGTCCGATAGGAGTTTACATATCCTTATCTCCTTCCTGTTCCTCCTTGGGCAAGACTAGAACAAGCTTGTTTACGGGTCTTCTCAGGGTACTTTCTTGCGTTTTAACAACAACAGACCGGACAAGGCCTTGGGCATCTGGGTTCACCTGCAAAACAATGGCCAACGACCAGGCATTACGCGGGGCATTGTCTTCTCGGATTAACACGATATCCCCTGCGATCAGACTTCGCTGTGGATGCTGCCATTTGTGTCGTTCCTGCATCGCAACCAGATACTCTCTTTTCCACCGAGACCAAAATAAATTTGCCAGGTATTGCACTCGTCGCCACTGGCGACGCATGTATACATCATTTCTCTGGAACTTTCCGGGTGGCGGCAATATCACAGTGGACTTGGACGTCAGGATATGGTTGGGAGTAAGTGGCTCCAGATCATCGGGTTCTCCGGATACTGTTGTCAAGGGTCTTGAATTAATAATGGACTCAGTTTCACACATGAGTGTTCTAAATGACTCTTCATCCAAACAGTGACCATATTCATCCATCAGGCCGGCAAGAATCTTCTTTGTGGTCTTAATCTGTCGCTCCCAGACGCCGCCCATGTGGCTGGCGGCTGGCGGGTTGAAGATCCAGTCGATGTTTTCCTTCTGTAATTTGGCTTGAATGTCTTCATGGTCCATCTCCTTTATGGCTTGGAGCAATTCTTTTCGTGCACCAACGAAATTCGTGCCGTTGTCACTTCTTATCTCTCTAACACGACCGCGTCGTGCAACGAAGCGCCGAAGAGCTTGAATAAATGAACTTGACTCGAGAGAACTGGCGACTTCGATATGGACTGCTCGGCTTACTAAACACGTGAACAGGGCGCCATACCTCTTCACTTCTTTGCGTCCTTCTTTAATCAGGAAAGGGCCAAAGTAGTCCACACCTGTGTAAGTGAATGGTGGTGCTGGAGAGATGCGATTCCTCGGTAGGTCAGCCATCTTTTGCTCGCCTGGCTTGCTGAAGTTACGACGACAGAAGACACACTTCGATATTATATGGCGTACCGCTGCATTAACCTTAATAATCCAATACTTCTCTCGTAGGCTTGCAATGACATGACTGCGCCCAGCATGACCCAACCGTTTGTGAGCATAACGAATAAGTAGCGTTGTAACGTGGCCTTTCTGTGGCAAAATTGCTGGGTGCTTCGTCTCATGTGGTAGGTCTGCACGTCTGAGTCGACCTCCAACTCTGAGGATACCCTGGTCTAGGAAGGGATCAAGACGTCGAATGGGGCTGTCATTCTTTATACCTCCTTTCTTTTGCCCTTGCGGCTTCTTTCCGACTGGATTCTTCTCGCTTTCTTTGAGAGCAAGGATTTCCTTTCCAAAGGCTGAAGACTGGACAAACTTCAGAATGGCGTATTCAGCTTTCACTAAGTCTTGTACGGTGAGAGGCGAGTGTAATTCTCCAGCATCTTTAGGTTTGGCTGCTTTGGTTGTTACAGGTGTTTCTTGCTTTGCATGGCTTCTATCATTGCTAGGAATGTCATCCTTGACATCGACACGATCGTTCCGTCGGCCTTGCAAGGTCTCCTTAACTCGCAGGAACACAGCTGTGGCCTTTCTTAATCGATGCCAATCTGAAAAATGTTCAATAAGCTTTCTTGTGGCGTCATCTGAAGTCTGATTTATTATGGCTGCGTTGCTTGTGACCGTCTTCCTTACTTCTGGGTCATCACTCGGGACTTGGCCCAATGTGAATGGTTGTTGCGGCCACTCGCTCTCGGGCTTCCACAAGAATCCTGGACCTTCAAGCCAAAGCTGCCCTTCTAAAAGAGCAAGTCCATTAAGGCCCCTGGAAGCATCGTCTGCCGGATTCTCCTTAGTATCAACATACCTCCACTGACTGATATGGGAATGGTCACGGATGAGTTGTACTCGGTTCGCTACAAACACATGAAAACGTTGCTGTTCATTAGCGATATAACGCAACACAGTTCCGGAATCAGTATGGTACATGAACTCCGGTTCACCATCGACCTCTCTCTTCAACAATTCTCCAACTCGAATGGATACGGTAGCAGCTGTCAGCTCAAGTCGTGGAACTGTGACCGCTTTGATCGGTGCAAGACGTGCCTTCCCCATCAAGAAGGTGCAGTGAATGCGATTGCTGTCGTCACACAATCGTAGGTAGGCAACGGTGCCATATCCCATAGAACTAGCGTCAGAGAAGACATGTATCTGCTGTGAAGTCACGGTTCCAAACTCTGGCGGCTTGACGCATCTGTTTACTTTGAACTGCTCCAGTAGAGGAAGCTCGCTTAGCCACCTGCCCCATCTTCGATGGTACTGATCAGGAATGGTGTCATCCCATCCAATCTCTTCGCGACAAAGTTCCTGAAGTATCTTCTTCGCTGGAAGTGTAAATGGTGCGGTAAAGCCCAGTGGGTCATAAATCGATGAGACAATAGACAATATGCCTCTTCTTGTTGGTGGCTTGTTATTGACAACTATGCGAAATTCAAAGACGTCAGATTCCACGCACCATTGCACCCCGAGCGCCCGTTCAATAGGCAGACTGTCATGGCCCAGATCAAGGTCCCTAACCTCCTTAGAACGCTTCTCCATTGGAACAGATTCGAGGACAGCACGACTATTGCTTATAAACTTCGCCAAATTGAAACCTCCATGCTCACATGCTTGACGCAGACCTTGGATTAGCTCAACAGCAGTTTGGTCATCCTCAACTGAACGAAGGCAATCATCCACATAAAAATTTCGGCGTATTGTATCTGCCACAAGTGGACCACTTTCTGGTTCTGTGTCTCTTGCAGTCTCCTTTAATGCAAAGTTGCAGCAGCTTGGGGAGGAGGCTGCCCCGAAGAGGTGCACTGTCATTTGATATTCCTGGATGGGTGCTTCCAAATTACCATCGGGCCACCACAGAAACCGGAGGAAGTCACGTTGCTCATCGGGTACTCGTACTTGATAAAACATAGCCTCTACGTCTGCCATGAATGCCACACGATCCTGACGGAAGCGAGTGAGCACCCCGACGAGGGAATTGGTGAGGTCTGGACCAGACATCAGTTGGTCATTCAGGGAAGTACCTTCGTGTCTAGCACTGCAATCAAAGACGACGCGTATTTTCTGAGGCTTCTTTGGATGATAGACCCCGTGGTGTGGTAGATACCAAACTTTTCCGGGGCTGGCTTCCAGACGGTCATCTGGCACCCGTTGTGCATAACCCTTTTCTACCATTTCATTCACGAAGGTGACATAGTGATTTCTGTAGCTCTCATCACGCAACATCTTCTTTCTCTGCCAATTTGCTCGTTTCAGCGCCTGATCTCGGTTGTTTGGCATAGTTACCAGGGGCTCTCTGAACGGCAATGGTATTACGTAATGACCGTCGCGATGGTAGATGTTTTCCTTTATCTTACTGATGAACTTCTTGTCTTCTTGAGAGTAGCTGTATTCGTCGGGACTAAACTTTCGGTCATTGAAATCTAACTCGAACATTTGCTGTACAGCTTGGGGTGATACCACTTCCTTAACTGACTCTACTTCTCGAACCATGATCCTGTGACAAGTGACGTCGCTAGGACTTGAAATGTCCTTTACATGCAAGGGCCCTGTCAGAGTCCAGCCGTGACGCAATCGCATTGCGTAAGGTCCTTTGTCACCGCCTGGCACCACCTCTAGAGGTTCCATAGCTGCCGGGCAATTACTCCCAATCAACAGACCAATTTCTAAGTTTGGTATAAACTTAGGCATCCTTTCAGCAACACTGTGAAGATGCTTCCACCGCTGTACTGCTTCAGGGGTAGGGATCTGCCGTTCACTTACTGGTATCTCCATTCTTGTGTAAGATCGCGGTATCTCAATTGGATTCTTATCCTCCATATCAGTCACAACCAGATCACTGACAACAGTAGTAGTTACTAGGCTTTGGCCATGCATAGTGCTGAGCTGCAAATCTGTTGTTTTGCCATTCACACCCATCTTCTCTCTAAGGCTCTCTGTTAGGAAACAGCCACTGCTGCCATTATCGAAGAAAGCATAAGTAATGACGGTGTCAGTATTGCCTTTCTGTTTTACCCGTACTGGTAGGATGGCGTGTAGCACAACTGATTTCGCAGGTTTAGTGGTATTACAGGAGGTAACTTGAAGGTTAATACAGGCGTTGCCTACTGCCTTGTCGTCCTCTTGCTTAACAGAGTTACTATTAGCCTTTGGCGGCAGTTGGAAACCATCGATGTGGAGGGCAGAGGGATGCAATCCTCCACAATATTTGCACTTTCGCTTGTTCAAGCAATTCTTTGAGAGGTGGTTCATTCCGTAACACCCAAAACACATGTTCTTTTCTCTCAGGTAGGCTCTTTTAAGTTCTGGTGTCTTCTTGGCAAACAGCTCACATTCATCCAGATCATGGGCATGACTGCAAAAATAGCATGAAGGTTTATCATGGCTACGTGAAGACCCGGCCCCATTTGAGGCTGGGGGCTTGACGGCTCCAAAGGGTGTCGTTGCAAAGCTGTTTTCCTTATGTTTCCATGGATAACCTGGCTTCTTTGGTGGTCCTTTCCCTTTATTGGGTGGTTCCCTTTCTTTACGTTTAACATCTCCCCTACTCTTGTTTAAGGCCTCCTTGCCGAACACTGGGTCATTGGCAGACTCCGATGCATACTCCACGAAATCAACGAGGTCTGCGAAACATGCCATACCATCTTCCCTTCGCTTCTTCTTTAACACCTGATCTCTCCATTTAGCTTGTAAGTTGGCAGGGAGCTTGGAGACCACTGACTGCATGTTTGGTGCATGATTGAGTACGCGCATGTATGAAATACTCTCCATAGCAATCTTACATTTTGTCAAGAATATTGACAGCCTCTTCAAGCGTTGGTTGTCATCATACTTTATGGGAGCCCAGTGAAGGATTTTGTTGAGGTAAGCAGTAGAGATCTTGTACGGGTCCCCATACTCTTTCTGAAGCAGCCGTCTAGCTTCCATATAACCTGCATCAGGGTCCATATGTAGGCATCCTTCAATAAGGTCTGCAGGTTCTCCCTCAAGATGCTGATTTAGATAATACAGGAGATCAGAACTGGAGGTCGCTTTAGTGTGAATACGTGTATCAAAGGCCATAACAAACGTTTTGTACTCAATTGGGTCACCTGAGAACTTTGTTATGGTTGGTTGAGGCAATGTCATAGCAGCAGTTAGCTGTTGGTGGGTCGCGATGATTGTCTCATTTTGTTTCTGTTGTAACTCAATTACATTCTGAAAGGTACGTTCCACCAGTTGAGGTGATTGAGCTTCATAGACTCCATTTATTTCCTTCGAAGTTTCCAGATGATTGGCATTGAATGGTGTCGACGAAGTTCCACCTACAAACGTGCGAGGAATGAATTCTGCAGCATTAGGATTTGTAGGAAGACTACTGGAAACTGTAGTTTTAGCAGGCCTTGCCTGAATCTCTGCAGAGGTAGAGGGTACAAATTGGTTGCAACTTAAAATGACATTGTTGGGTGATGGTGCTGCTGTGGACTTCAAGACAATGGGTGTAAAGGAGACAGCGGCGGATGGTGGATCTGAGTCAAGTGGAGGCAAAGGAGCCTCATGCTCCTTATCAATTTCACTTAATACCTTCTCCCTTGCTTCAGCCCTTACTATTTCCAGCTCAAGCCTCAAATCTTCTTCTGCAGCCCGGATGGCCTGCTTTTTCTTCAGCATTGATCTTTCAGCCTTTAGCTCTGCTAAGCGGACTCTCTCCTTATCTCTTGCAGACAACCTGGAACTTGCCTTGGATGATCTTAGTGATCCCTTGCTACTGGCTTTCTCTAACTGATCACTCATGCGGTCCTCGGCTTGTGATACCCAAGCGTGCAGTGGTTGCAAATATGCCATCATATCCTTCACCTTTTCCTCATGATGGACATGCTCTCGCTCCTTGTCTTCATCTCTGGTTAGATCTTCATAGTAAGCACTAAAGGCTTCCTTGTAATGCTCAATAAGATCGTTCAATCTGGCGATTTCATTCTTCACGAGGTGTAAATTATTTATATCAATCATGAGCTGGGATATTTCAGTTCTCTTTCTGGATACAGCTCGTAGGGCATTTGCGCATTGTTGCTTGAGCCTACTTAGTCTTTCTTTTAGACCCTTTTCCGTTGGCTTTCGCTGCCGAGGACCTAGGAGATCCTGTGGTTGACCGGCGTCCAGCAATTCGTTTGGAGGTTGTTCTTCGTTATTCCCTTCCACCTTGCTTTCTTCATTATCCTCGAACTCCAGTTCGATAAGGTCGCCTGGAACATTTAACCCGCCGGCGTAGTCCTGGGAACCAGTTTCAGCCATACGTCTTCAAAGAGCAAATTTCCACAACAAATACAAACTTAATCCAGAGACGATCACTGAGAATCCAACAAATAACGCCTTCGCAGTACGTAGAACGATAGTGTGGAGATTTTTCGTTACGAAATGTGCTAGCAGAACTTTCATACGGTTTTATTAATCCTTCGTGCAAATACGAGACATGATTAACAGCAACAGTTTACTACAGAAATTTGTATACACGCATAACTTGATCCAAACGTAAATTAACGAACGATGTGATGATACAATGACGTGATGATAAAACGATAAGACCATAAAGCGATGCGGTACAACGATGCGGTACAACGATGCGATACAACGATGCGATACAACGATGCGGTAACGAAAACTAAAGGAAAAGAACAAAAATATCCGTGCATTACATACGAATCAGAACGTGATAACGAAATACAATGATGGTCAAGGAATCTGAATAAACGGAAACTTACATCTGTGTCCTTGTTAGACCTTTCTGTCTTTAAAACCGTATCGAGTCCGTAGAACCGTAACCCGTAAAACCGTAGACCGTAAAACCGTACACAACCTTTAACTTGGCTAAACGTTCTGATACAAAGAACTCACTAATACGAAAAACAAGCGTGGTCATCCGGGACCTACGACTAGGTCCAGACCACCGCAATGTCACGCAAATGCATACAATTAACGTTACGCACAATGCTGCGGTAACATAGTTCTTCTCGTTACTATATGTCATTGGTTACAGTTCAATACCTCTGGCTGCCATGACTTTTTCGATGAAATACCGTCCTTATATTAAATCTTTCTTCTGCAGTTTTTATAATAGAAATTTTCATATATTCAAAATAATGTACTATTCTATGGTTGGGTATGGATATTTTGCCTGTTTCTGTAACAGCACAATTAAACTTTCATGTGGTATATACTTTTGACTGATTGATGTTGATTTCACATTATTTTTTTACAGGAGTACGTAGTGCAGCAATCTTTTTGAACATATTAAGATTTCAATAACTCTTTCTTACATGTATTGTTTTTATGATATGACCTAAAAATAGCACAACCACATACTATACAGTGGGCACTCACTATTACCAAACCTTTATTCAAAGCTTTTGTAGAATCCAATTGTTTTACCCCCAACTTGTTGATATGGCATCTCTTTTGAGGGAAGAGGAATTTTTCTATCTACCACTGGGGATACCATTGCAACTGGAAAGAGTACACACATTAAAACATCCACTATTCATAATGCTCTCAATTGTGGTTACCCGGGAATGAAATAATGACTGCAGTAGACAATAAAATATCTAATCAGAAGATTCTTCTTACAATGAATCTCATGCAATTATAACCAAAAAACATAAACAAAAAATAATTGGAGCGTTCAGCTCATCCTCTGTGTAAGAACATATTGTGTTCAAAAGTGATGTACAACAAAGAAGACAAAGCAGTAGAGACTAAGAAAATAAAACTAAAGAAAAAAAACACAGGTTTTTACACCGTGGTAAACACAAGCATTCATATCAACTCTTTAAGATTTCACCTGCAAAAGATTTACAATCATTTTCAATTTGTGTTAAGTGAATATTATTGTGATACTTCATCGACTCTGTATTCCCTGTCAAGATAATAAATAATTTTACGTCTATTCCCTCTTGTGCAATCTCAGTGGCAGTGAAAGAGCTAAATGAAGGTCAATTTTTAAGCACTGTGTTGAGCGGTATACTGCTCATGTAATTTGCACCAGGTGTCACTAATTGTGTACCAAACACAGCATAAGAAATAAAATAATGGGGATTACGCTAATATAAAAAATAAAATATATAATATAAAAAAAAATAAAGAATAAAATATGAAAGCATTGTGACTTCTTCAAAAACTAGCTTCGCGAGGTTTTTGCGGGAGTCGTATTTCTAGTCGTGTCGGTTTCGGTCAGACCACGTGGCTCGCAAGCCCGAGTAAATCGAGCCGAGAGTTTTTATATATATATATATATATATATATATATATATATATCTATATTTTAAAGGTGTCCGTTCGCAGGCCAGGTTACCTGGCAATAGTAGCGCACTTGAGAACTGCTGAACTTCCGCCATTGAGAATTCGGTGATGCCTTTTTGAAGGTAATGTAAATTTTGTGGAAACCGATTTCACTCGTCCTGGAAGTACATCCCAGCAAGATGATCTCCGAGATATTCAAGAAAGATTAGCCCGAGATCGTCGCCGAGTAAGTTCGAATACCGTGAAAATCAACACAATGAAAGCACGACTCAAAGCAAGGATAGAGAAACGACAGCAGGGAGAATAACAACAGAAATCGCAGCAAAGATAACAACCGCTCGCTCCAGAAAAAGGCAAACGAAACAGCAGGGAAAAGGACCAGGAATATAACCAAGTTAGTTTTGAATTTGAATGTGTTATTGATAGAAATACAGGACATGAGTGAACGATTACATAACGAAATATATTGGCGTACTAAATTTAGCAAAACGACTTAGAAGGGAAACCGAGTAGGAACGACTTCAACGATTGAAGATGTCTCTGGAAAATAATTCTATTAGTCTAAAAACGGAATCGGAAGACGACCAACAGATTACAAAAGAATGTAAGTTGATATTTGTCATAATAAAACGATAGCGTTTCCATTTTGAAGAAATTCCCAACACAGAGAGTTGCAGTTGTTATAGCAATCATTTATAACGATGTGATCTGATATCATTGCAATAGTGAAAATATTGTAAATTTTCTTGATCTAGCAGTTGTGTTTAGAATTTTCAACAGAACATATACCCAGTGTCACTATAAAGTACTGGTTCTGCAATTTTATCAGTGATCAATGCCATCATTTGAGAATAAAGCAAATGTTATTACTTACTTCTGAGTAGTATTTCTCTTTGCTATATATATATATGTATGTATTCTCTGATTGAAAGGTTTCAATAATATTGCATAGAGACAACAAGTTTCATAGCCTTTTCACAATGGGTAAGTTTTACCTTAGAGTTCAATGACCCCCCTGATAATATTGCTATCTAGAACCCTTTTCCCACAAATGAAATGCTAATTCAAGCCTTCATTTGCAAAGTTAGACATAACATGTTAACCTTGTTACTTTCTGCTGTTTACTTCATTTTTATGATGTCAAATATCAATCTTTAATAACAACCACAACATACAGTTAATCTTTTACATTGAAAGAACTTTATAAAGAAGAAAATAAATTTTGTCATGCCAAAATGTTTATAATCTTTCTCATATATTCATTGCAAGTGTGATGTATGTAGCAACAAGTGTTTCAAGTTTCCTAAATGCCCTAAAGTATGCTTTCAATAATGATTTTCCACACAAACTTTATAGAAAAATGACTGCACTAGATTCTAAGCATTAAAGAAGAAATGGTATTGTTTGGAGCTATTTTGATTACTACCACCTCTGATTGAAAGCCTATTAAGAAGATTTTGGTATTGCTTGTAATAGAAGAGTAACAATACCTTTACCAAGATTAGGACATGCATCCCACCCCATAAACATATATTATGTTTAACATAACAAATATAACAATAATAATATCAATACCAGTAATAATACTAATAGTAATAATGATAATAATGGTTTGTCTTGTCACTATATGTCATTGGTTACAAGTTCAATACCTCTGGCTGCCATGACTTTTTCGATGAAATACCATCCTTAAAATAAATCTTTCTTCTGCAGTTTTCATAATAGAAATTTTCATATATTCAAATAATATACTATTCTCTGGTTGGGTATGGATATTTTGCATGTTTCTGTAACAGCAAAATTAACTGAACTTTCATGTGGTATATACTTGTGACTGATAGATGTTGATTTTACATTATATTCTTATAGGAGTACATAGTGCAGCAATCTTTTTCAACATGTTAAGATTTCAATAACTCTTTCTTACATGTATTGTTTTTATGATATGACCTAAAAATAGCACAACCACATACTATACAGTTGGCACTCACTATTACCAAACCTTTATTCAAAGTTTTTGTAGAATCCATCTGTTTTACCCCCATTTTTTATGTAATGACATTGTATCTCACACTTCTGTTGACATGGCATCTCTTTTGAGGGAAGAGGAATTTTTCTATCTACCACTAGGGGTACCATTGCAACTGAAGAGAGTACACAAATTGAAACATGCACTATTCATAATGCTCTCAATTGTGGTTACCCGGGAATGAAATAATGACTGCAGTAGACAATAAAATATCTAATCAGAAGATTCTTCTTACAATGAATCTCATGCAATTATTAGAAAAAAACATAAACAAAAAATAATTGGAGCATTCAACTCATCCTCGGTGTAAGAACATATTGTGTTTAAAAGTGATGTACAACAAAGAAGACAAGGGAGTAGAGACTAAGAAAATACAACTCCAAAAAAACCCAGGTTTTTACACCCGGTGGTAAACACAAGCATTCATATCAACTCTTCAAGATTTCACCTGCAAAAGATTTACAATAATTTTCAATTTGTGTTAACTGAATATTATTGTGATACTTCATTGACTCTGTATTCCCTGTCAAGAAATCAAATAGTTTTATTTCTATTCCCTCTCGTGCAATCTCAGTGGCAGTGAAAGAGCTAAGTGAAGGTCAATTTTTAAGCCCTGTGCTGAGCGGTATACTGATCATGTAATTTGCACCAGGTGTCACTAATTGTGAACCAAACACAGCATAACAAATTAAATAATGGGGATTTCGCTGATATAAAAAATAAAATATAAAATAAAATAAAATATAAAAGTATTGTGACTTATTCAAAAACTAGCTTCGCGAGGTTTTTGCGAGAGTCGTATTTCTAGTTATTAATTATTCTTTTCTTAATTACATTGTAAGTTTAAAAAATTACTGCCTTCATTTATTCACTACAATCAGCTGTAGTTACTTAACAAAAGAAATAAATAACCGTAAAAGTGTGAACTATAAGTAGACCTGGTCCAACGCAACACGTGAATGACTAACATACATTTGAGACATTTTACAATTTAGAAGAACATTTTTTACGAAAACAACGGCGTTGAAACCAAAGTTCTCAATCGACACACTAAATGACAACGTCGACAACGCGAAAAGCTGCCAGTGAAAGCGCTACATTCTGCAATTTGCCGCCAAGAGAAAATTCCCGCGGGAGTATTTCTTAGCCGTCGACAGGGAGATGTTTATATGATTAAAGGACATAAAAATTTGAAATCTTTCATCAGTTTGCTTCTCATTCAAACGTAGTGCATTCAGAAGATCATTTTTCTGAAGAAGGTTTATTTAGAAGTCGGTTTTCCAAGTCAAGTGTCAAGTTTAAGGGAAAGTGGAAAGTGCGAGTGCTGAGTCACGCATCAGTGAGCAAATATTATGCAGACAAACCTTATGCAAATTTGTGGTCCATAGCACGGAGTCTTTCCACTTCTCGGCTTTCTTCGCTACAATTTTGTCTGTTTTCCACAGCACGGAGTCTTTCCGCTTCTCGGCTTTCTTCGCTAAAATTTTGTCTGTTTTCCACAGCACGAAGTCTTTCCGCTTCTCGGCATTCTTCGCTACAATTTTGTCTGTTTTCCACAGCACGGAATCTTTCCGCTTCTCGGCGTTCTTCGTTAACATTTTGTCTATTTTCTCGAGCCCGGACTCTTTCTGCTTGTCGGCGTTCTTCGCTATAATTTCTTCTCCTTTCTCTTTCCCGAGCGCGCCTTCTTTGCCGATCTACTTCGCTCATTCTTCCTCAGTTAATTCTTGCTCTCTTTCCCGTTGCTCTTCACCTGAACCCTGTGTTCTGCAAATTATATTTTCTCTGCTATTGTTTGTTGACATAGCAATAGAAATTGTTTCGTTTATCCTTTAGTAAAACTTTAACAGTGTAGAGTAGTAATATTGTGTCTCAAAAAGACAATGAACTGAAAATTTCTTTTTCAGTCGTCAACGCAATTTCCCGCCAAAAATAGGCGGGCTACCAGAACAGCTTCCAAATAAATCACGTCACCTCGATGAGTTGACACATGAGCCCACAATATGGTCATGTGATGCTGGTCAGTGGCTATCCCGTTTTGACAGCTGTCAATTGACCATATTGTGAATGTCCAATATAAAAGATGTGGATTTGCCAAGACAAGCCTGAGATACCCCTCCCTTCGTTTTGATAGTCTCCCCTACCCTACCCGTACAATCTGTAGACGCGTACGTAAGTACGTACGGACGTACGGACGTACGCTCGGTCAGTCACGTGACAACCAAATGAAAAGAGGTTGACAATATTCCATGAGTATGGGGCTCTGCTCCACGCGCGCTTCGCGCGCGGGAGTTCCGCTATAATTTTTTCGTGTTGCACAATGCTCTTTTTTCTTTTTTGAAATAATCACCTATGTATTTATACTAAAACAATTATTCGCCTCAGGCTCAGAGATTATCGATGAATATTCATCTCGACTTCGTCTCGGTGAATATTCACCGATAATCACTTCGTCTTCGGCGAATAATTGTTAAATAATTATTCAAAATGGCGTACGTCGTTTCACGCTGCCTTCAGCCACCATTTTAAATAATTATACTGGAACAATAAATTTGTCATTTGTGTAGTTCATCGGGGTAATTTTTACACTGATTGGGTGAGTCCTTGGATTTGGGGGTCAGTGTTTTTCCATCACCATAATTATGTTATCGCTTATTCCCTTGTTGCTGAGAGTTTTTCCACCGGCTATTCGGTTTTTCCTGGTCCCAAAATAAATAAATAAAAAAAAAAACAACGAAACAAACAACGACACAAAGAAAAAAAAACGTCCTGTGAGCCTAGAGCAGGTACCAGGGGGACTACTATGACGGTCAAAATTTCATTCACGTTTGCCATTATCGTTAAGCGTTCTGTGGGAAAAAATAAGTCATAAGTAAAGCAGCCTATAAAGCCATTTTAATACCCAAAATGGAATATTGGTCCGCTATCTGAGACTCGCGAAAAGGAGTAGAAAAAGAAAGTAGCTACAAATTTGACATAGTACGAAGGCGCGCTGTACGGTGTGTCCTCTCAATACACCACCCACCGGGTAGTGTCACTGATATGATAAATACACTTGGATGGGACGCTCTTGATAAGAGAAGAACAATTTCCCTTGTTGTGCTATTGTATAAAATAGTAAACAATCTCGTTTCTGTTGATTTTGCCAGAGCAAATTTGACAAAACCAACCAGGAGGAGCGGGCAAACTAAACGTCATATAACATCAGATAACCTGCTGAGCTGAAGCTCACAAACTCTCCTTTTTACCCAGAACAATCAACCAGTGGAACTCACATGGGCCAGAAAGCCTATTCTTATCTGGTTCTATATAGATGTAATAAAATTTAAGCGCAATATTTCTGAAATGCTGTAAACTCTTATCTCTGACCCCCGGCCAATAATCCTTATTTGAGGGGTGGCTGTAAAAGAAAATAAATAAATGAATAAACAAATAGCTCGTGTGGTGCCTTTAAATCTGGTGACAATGCTTTAGCAACTACAGACCTGTTTCGGTTTTAACTTGCTTTTCGAAGTTCCGAGAGCGTATTATGTAAAACCGCATTTTAGCTTACCTTGCGTTGGTCGACATCTATGAGAAAATATCGTCTGCTATTGACCGCAAAGAACATGCGATCGGAGTATTTCTGGATCTCTCCAAAGCTTTTGACACAGTAAACCATAGCATTCTTTTTGAAAAACTAGAATATTATGGAATTCGTGGCCTGGCTCTAGATTAGGTTAAGAGTTATTTTTCCGAGAAGTCGCACTGATTTGTAGAGTATAATAACCATAAATCTTCTTTCCATCATATAACGTGTGGAGTGCCACAAGGCTCAATTCTTGGTTCTTTGTTTTTTATATTATATATCAATGACTTAAACAATGCCTCGGAACTTCAAGTAATCTTATTTGCTGATGACACTAACCTATTCATTTCTCATAGTGACCCTGTCTATTCAGTTAATAAATCAAATGGTGAATTAAACAAACTGTCAACCTGGCTTTCAGCAAATGAGCTTTCTCTAATTACATCTTAGACTAATTTTATGGCTTTCAAGTCTTTGCAGAAAAGGCAAAACTCAGATGATTATCAAGTGATTATTAATGAGCAGTAGTAGTATAGGGCGCTTATATGACCGGTAACCAATCAGGAGCCGAGAAAGACAATAGGCTATTGTTTGGAGAACAATGGATGCTATTGTTTTTCAAATCCAAGATGGCCGCCACAAATTTGAGCCAATCAGGAGCCGAATTAAGGATTCAAGATGGCGGCGCTTATAGGGCCGGTAACCAATTAGAAGCCAGGATTTGTACCACGTGACTAACCGGAACAATGGGGTTCCATTGTTTTCAATCGAGAATGGCTACCACAAATGCCAACCAATCAGGAGTCGAATTAAGGATTCAAAATAGCTTATGCAAATAAAAATCAGCCATGTTGGAAAACAGCCCACCAGCCTCGACAGAGGACCTGGGATCGGTCTCACAGATTTCCATGGCAACCCAATCAATAATACTTACAGTGTCCTGTGCCCCCCAAAATGCGTAGAAGTCCTTCCTACAAGCGGTCATGGTAAAAACTGAGAGACTTGGGTCCAAGCCTAGGCTATGTAGGGTGTGGCAAAGCATCATGGGACGATGACATCATCAAGAACCAATCCGACTGAAGAAAAATCAGCATGAATTAAAGTACTTACAGCGGGGCTTCCCCAGTCCCCCTCTCTTAAGGAGAGCATTAAACCCTGGAATCTCACCTTTGTGGGGCACTCCCCGAGGGTTGGTTACCTCGGCTCGTGTTGGCAAAATCCCTGACAGCGGTGAAACTCCAGGATGGGTATCATCGAGGTGCCACCTCGACTCTTTGTAGCTGGGAACTACTTTTTACGCTATTTTGCAAAAACACAACAGTGCCAAGAGCGTAGCTGAAAAATTAAAAAAAAACCATGTACACTATTTACAAGTTGCCAGGTGCGTTGCTGAACTTCGAGGAAATTAAAAGAAAAAACACTTTATAAAACTGTTTACAATATTTTGTCTTGGATTTCCATGGTAACCCAATCAATAATACTTAGAGTGTCCTGTGCCCCCAAAAATGCGTAGAAGTCCTTCCTGCTAGCGGTCATGGTAAAGACTGAGAGACTTGGGTCCAAGCCTAGGCTATGTAGGGTGTGGCAAAGCATCATGGGACGATGACATCATCAAGAACCAATCCGAATGAAGAAAAATCAGCATGAATTAAAGTACTTACAGCGGGGCTTCCCCAGTCCCCCTCTCTTAAGGAGAGCATTAAACCCTGGAATCTCACCTTTGTGGGGCACTCCCCGAGGGTTGGTTACCTCGGCTCGTGTTGGAAAAATCCCTGACAGCGGTGAAACTCCGATTGCCTTGTGCTATGGTGTATGTGGTCGTCGTGTATGTGGTGGTGGTGTATGTGGTGGTGTATGTGGGGGTGGTGTTGTATGTGGTGGTGGTGGTGGTGTATGTGGTGGTGGTGTTGTATGCGGTGGTGTATGTGGTGGTGGTGGTGTATGTGGTGGTGGTGGTGTTGTATGTGGTGGTGTATGTGGTGGTGGTGTATGTGGTGGTGGTGGTGGTGGTGGTGTATGTGGTGGTGTTGGTGGTGTATGTGGTGGTGGTGGTGGTGTATGTGGTGGTGGTGGTGGTGTATGTGGTGGTGGTGGTGTTGTATGTGGGGGTGTATGTGGTGGTGGTGTATGTGGTGGTGGTGTTGGTGGTGGTGTATGTGGTGGTGGTGGTGGTGTAAAGGGTGGGATCTTAATTCATTTCACGGTTCATGTCTGACTAATGATGTTAATTATTCAACGGTCGCTCAAAATGTACTTTATTTGTTTAAGATTCCTTTGAATGATGCTTTTCTCAAGGGAACAGTCGAGATCAAGGCCTTTAGATTCATTAGCAATTCATTTCCACTTGAAGTATTTCAATTGTATTTTTTCTCTTTTAACTCTTTCTTCTCATTTTGGATGAAGAAATAAGAAAGGAACACGCAATTCTCTTTTCTCCAAGAACTAAGGGCTATGATTAATGTAATTGGTTTTATTCCCGTCGAAAACTGCTTATAATTCGCAATGTCAATGAATTAGAGTGGTACGCTTTGCAGTGCTTGTAAATTTAGTTAGATCTTTATTTCAAGCTCGAAAAGTTTGCTTGAAATTCCTTTGATGTTATTCTCCAATGCATAGTTCAAGATTTTTTTTCCTCCATTTCTTCAATCTTTCTCTGGTTTTTCGGCACTGGTAGGCATTACTAAGCTTGTCGATAGATCAATTGAATGTGATTACAATATGGTTCAAAAGGATACTAAACAAGTCTTTAATATGTTCAAGGAAACAATCTACCGACATGGGATGGTAGGTAGACCTATTCATTTAGCGCGTAGTATTCTGGAGTCTTTTAATATGTTCAAGGAAACAAACTACCGACATGGGATGGTAGGTAGACCTATTCATTTAGCGCGTAGTATTCTGGATAGCCATGGGGACATCAAAGCACAAGGCAATTTGATTAAACGCTAAGCGCTAAGCACACGACCCAGTTTGTAACACCAGAATTTTTGGAGAATATAATCTTTGTTTTTAAAATGAATTTTGCTTGACGAATTTTCATGAGTCACAGTTGGTTGCATCTCATTAAAATCCCAGCATAAAAGCGAGGTAAATACCTATACTTATGCAGGCTGACGTCATCGCCATGCCAGCTCCTGAATGGTTCCCGATGAGATCATCGACCCGCCATGCTTTGCACCATCCTCCCTATAGTCAGACCTCGGACACAAGTCTCTCAGTCTTTTCCATGACCCCTTGCAGCAAGGATTTTGGGGACACAGGACACTGTGAGTGAAAAATACTGTAAGTATTTAAGTAAAAATACTGTTTTACCGCCTTTTATTGATTGGGTTGCCATGGAAATCTGTGACACCGATCCCAGGTCCTCTGTCGAGGCTGGTGGGCTGTTTTCCAACATGGCTGACTGTTATTTGCATAAGCGCCGCCATTTTGAATCCTTAATTCGACTCCTGATTGGTTGACATTTGTGGTAGTCATTCTCGATTGAAAACAATAGAACCCATTGTTCTTGTTGGTCACGTTGTACAAATCCTGGCTCTTGATTGGTTACCGGCCCTATAAGCGCCGCCATCTTGAATCCTTAATTCGGCTCCTGATTGGCTGAAATTTGTGGCGGCCATCTTGGATTTGGAAAACAATAGCATCCATTGTTCTCCAAACAATAGCCTATTGTCTTTCTCGGCTCCTGATTGGTTACCGGTCATATAAGCGCCCTATACTACTAGCAGTCGATCACTGGTGTTTCTATAACTATGCTCCTTGGAGTACTTTTAGATAACAATCTTAGTTGGAAACCTCATCTCTCTCTTTTGGCTGGTAAAATGTCCAAATCCACAGGATTAATTTATAAATCAAGCTTTTACTTGTCTGGAAACTCCCTGCACATGTTGTATAATTCACTAATACTTCCTTGTTTGTTTTACTGTAACCTAGTTTGGGGGCCCACTTATCAATCAAACCTTCAAAGATTAGTTATTTTACAGAAGCGTGCTCTAAGAATAATGAATAAGTCTAAGTGTGATGCTCATACCGATCCCATTTTTAAGAAACATAAACTTGGTGTATTTATGTTCTCGTTTATTAACTCTGCACTACCAACTAAATTTCATAACTTTCTAAGAGACAATCAGATCCATAGCTATAACACCAGAAATGCTTGCTCTTTTCATTTACCTCTGTGTAGAACCAGTATCAGGATATTTTCTGTTTTCTATCAAGGCCCAAAGGTTTTTAAATCACTTACTCCTGAGATCGCTTGTTCTTCTTCTCTCTCTTATTTTAAGAAAAAAACTTAAGGAATTCCTTATAAGTATTATTTTATCATTTTATCTCATTGTTACATTTGTCCTCAGTGTTGTTCTAGTTTAATCTATTTTATGGTTCTTGTTTTGAGGGATCCTGATTCTGTGTAAGACTCGTAAGGATTCCTTGCTGTAATAATTCTTTCACAATTTTGTTATTTGGTAAATTATTATAAATTAGTATAAATACTCAGGTGATTATACAAAATCGCGCGCTCTGATTGGTTCGCTATCTCGGATTATCAGCCGATAATCACCTCGACGAACAAAATGGCTGCCAGTCGTTCGCGCGCTTTTGATGAAATAAAACTTTTTCGTGTTGAAAAATGCTTTTCTTCTCTTTTTTGAAATGATCACCTGTGTATTTATACTAAAACAATTATTCGCCTCAGGATCAGTGATTCTCGGTGAATGTTCACCAAAAATCACTTCGCCTTCGGCAAATAATTGTTAAATAAAAAATAAAATTAAAGCGAACACCAGTTGGTATGGGGCCAGAAACGCCTTTGTCATTATAGCGGGGCTCCCAGGCGCGCGAAGCGCGCGTCGGACAGAGCCCCATACTCATGGAATATGGTCAACCTCTTTTTGTTTGGTTGTCACGTGACTGACCGAGCGTACGTACGTACGCGTCTACAGATTGTACGGGTAGGGTAGGGGAGACTATCAAAAGGAAGGGAGCGGTACCTCAGGCGTGTCTTGGCAAATCCACATCTTTTATATTGGACATTCACAATATGGTCAATTGACAGCTGTCAAAACGGGATAGCCACTGACCAGCATCACATGACCATATTGTGGGCTCATGTGTCAACTCATTGAGCGGACGTGATTTATTTAGAAGCTGGGCTTAAGTCTCGAGTTCTGGTACCCGCGTATTTTTTGCGGGAAATTGTGTTGACGACTGAAAAGAAATTTTCAGTTCATTGTCTTTTTGAGACAATATTATTACTCCACACTGTTAAAGTTTACTAAAGGATAAACAAAACAATTTCTATTGCTATTGTCAACAAACAATAGCAGAGAAAATATAATTTGCAGAACACAGGGTTCAGGTGAAGGGCAACGGGAAAGAGAGCGGAAGAGAGCAAGAATTAACTGGGGAAGAATGAGCGAAGAAGATCGCCAAAGAAGGCGAGCTCGGGAAAGAGAAAGGAGAAGAAATTATAGCGAAGAACGCCGACAAGCAGAAAGAGTCCGGGCTTGAGAAAACAGACAAAATGTTAACGAAGAACGCCGAGAAGGGGAAAGACTCCGTGCTGTGGAAAACAGACAAAATTGTAGCGAAGAATGCCGAGAAGCGGAAAGACTCTGTGCTGTGGAAAACAGACAAAATTTTAGCGAAGAACGCCGAGAAGAGGAAAGACTCCGTGCTGTGGAAAACAGACAAAATTGTAGCGAAGAATGCCGAGAAGCGGAAAGACTCTGTGCTGTGGAAAACAGACAAAATTTTAGCGAAGAACGCCGAGAAGAGGAAAGACTCCGTGCTGTGGAAAACAGACAAAATTGTAGCGAAGAATGCCGAGAAGCGGAAAGACTCTGTGCTGTGGAAAACAGACAAAATTCTAGCGAAGAACGCCGAGAAGCGGAAAGACTCCGTGCTGCGGAAAACAGACAAAATTGTAGCGAAGAACGCCGAGATACCCTGCTAAAAGCCATACAAGAGAGAAACCTCGGCTCGTAGGGTAAAGCAGAGAAGGTTTTTTGCTCATGATTATGAATTATGAAACCCTGAAGTTCTTGAGTGCTTAATAATTTTACGATTTCATTTAATAATTTAATTTGAGTGGCATCCATAACTCAATTTAATTATAACATAACAAAAAGGAAAAAAATTTACATTTATTTTGCTTCCATGCAGGCTATATACTGGAACTTAGATATCAAGCTAAATTAAGTAAAAAATGCTAGCGGAACTGTCTAAATGTGTTTTAATATAGATAGTTATATCTAAGCCCTTTTGCATACATTTTACCATACCTTGGAGTAAACATTTATTTTACCGAGGTGTTCGTTTTAACACGAAAATGACAAGAGTTGTGTCCTGCATATCCCAGTAGCGTATACAAATCTTTTAAATACATTTACGCAAAAAGAATGGTTAATTTCATCAGGAATAGAATACAGTACATTGATAATTTGTGTTTTTTTGTAGAATATACTCCATGACTTTGTAGGTAGAAAGACCGTACTAATGGCAGACGAAAGTTTTGACAAAAATCATAGCGAGTTAACCGACCTCGACACTAAACTATAGTTAAAAACGTTTGTGAATTCCTTCGCAATATTTTAGAATGCTTTTACAGTTTAAAGTGAAATGAAAATTCCAAACGAGAGCCCCGCTTTTAGGCTTGGCTAAATCTATATATTAACCTTGCTGATTCGCTTGTTTGCTGTCATTTTTAGGATATTTCGAGGTTGGAATGTCCAGTTACTTGAAGGACGCGATGGAGTACTCACCGGATAGCGGATGGCAGTTGTTAAGACCATGGCATACCACTGGAGGCAGGAAGGGATTGTTCGACTCCCACGCCTCTGGACAACAAGCATTCAGCGATCGCTTTATTGCGTTTGAACCCGGAATTTATTATGTTGCTGCAAACCTTAGAATAGCCAATGTGTACTGTGGGTTCATCCACGCAAGTGTTGTGGTAAATTCTCAATTTAATGAGAATAACGGACTTTCGGGGGTGTTTGGAAACACAACATCGACAGAAACATTGGTTTTCTCTGGACTTTTGCATCTTTTTCAGAACGATGTGTTTGCTGTGTATTTGCATGGATCTGCAGGCAAAGTTCTTCCAGACAGTACATTTTCAGCCGTTTTGCTGACGCGCATGGGCTCTGTCCCAGGCTTTCAAGCAGTTTTATCACGCGACCAAGAAGTCCAATTTGACAAGTGGACTTTCGTGGAAAACTGGAAAACAAGTGGAGCCAAGGGACTGTTCGAGATGCATACAGGCGTTTCACCTTCAGTGGGACAATTTTGTGCCATTCTTGGTGGAGTTTACCTCTTTACCTCCACCAGTAACATAAAGTCAAGTCAACATACAACAGTCTGTACCACAGGAATTGTATTAGATTCAGGAATTACTTTGATCGAAAGGCTCTCGTCTGGAACAGAAGAGTTCACAGCAGGGTTATCCGGTATATTTTACTTGCAGAGAGGAAGCTGTGTGCAGTTCAGGATAAAACCAGTGAGCATGGGTTCAGTAACTGTTCGCTCAGGTAGCGGCTTCTCTGGAATATTTTTGGGCTCAGACAGATTAAATGTTCCGCAGCTCTCAGCATCTTTGCCGCCAGCAAACATTCAGAGTAGTGGGTGGAATTTGCTTGGAAATTGGTCGACAAACAGTTCTACAGGGAATTTTCAGTCAGAGCAAGCGGTTTGGACACAAGATTCCAGTACTTTTAGATCCAGCGAAAGTCGCCTATTTATTGTCACAGCCACTGTAAATATCAATGTTTCAAAGCCTGTTTTTGTTGATCCGGTTTATTTGCTTATTTCTGTTAATGGTGCGCCGTCTGATGCCACTGGAAACAGCGGATTTCTCTCAGGGAAACAAAGTTTGATGAGTTCACAGTCATTGCTTGTCAGCGGTGCAGTTTTGCTTAATGAAGGGGATACTTTGACGGTTTACATATACCATGGCGGCAGTAACCTGTTCTCTGTTGTAGGACATTTTGGCGTTTCCGTGGTTTCGTTTGACTGGCCAGGCGTTGGGGCTTCCCTTAAGGACGATATTCCGCTTGCGTCATCTGATTGGACAGCTCTAACGTCATGGGTCACGTATAATAAACCTGGACTGTTTTCTTTTGACAATGCGTTTCTTCCAGCCAGCGGCAAATACATTGCGAACGTAGATGGCGTGTATTTCGTGTCTTGTAATGTAAAGTTCAAGGGAGCTGGATCAGGAGCTTTATCAGTATTGATAGCAGTCGATGACATCTTGGATCCCACTCGTGGCTTGTACTCTTATCATGGAAACCCCAAATCCAATGTCACTCTCAGCGTGGTTGGCTCCATAATGATTAACAGAGGTCAGAACGTTTCAGTCTTTGCTCGTACGACGGCAATATCCTCTTGGACAATTTTAGCAGGAACCGGATTCTCCATGGTGTTAATTGGTGCGGAGTCGATAACTGCAACAGGATTCCTTGCAAGTGAGTTTTCGTTTTACATAAACCTTTTCTCGCCCGGTAAAGTTAAGAAGATGAATAAAAATTATTACTCACTGCATTGTGAGTGTTGCTAGAGTTTGAAGCTATCCACCATTGCACAGTTTCTCAAGATGAATAATCCAAGAGGTTGCTTTGGTAGCGTTATGTGGAACGAATTTATGGTGGAATAACGTACTGGCCTTGGGCGCAATATTCGATTTGGAATGTTACGTCGTTTCCTTGATAAAACGACGCAGCCCTTTTCCTCAAGTTTCTCTAAATCCTCTGAGGTAAAAGAACCATAAGCATAACTACACTACGCACGATACATTTCTGTGTTGTCACTTGCATCGTTGCACTTTCCTGTGACAATATTTCTGGAAACAGTTGCATTTAAGTGGTCGAGATGTCGCGATGATCTGTCATTACCTGAAGATGTTTGTTAGTGCTCTTTATACTGTTCTCGTTCTGTATTGCTTTCACTATTACATGTGATTATTAGAAAAAAGGGTTGACTTTTTACACTAACCGACTTTTGTTCCTGTTTCTCGTCAGGAGTACAGGAAAGCTCTAGCTTCACATCTCCATCCTGGAAGAGGCTTGGCCGGTGGATGTCTTCCGAGGCAGACGTAAGGTCTTTCTTTCAAACAGGGAGCCTCTTCAATTCAACCTCTGGACAGTTTGAAGCCATGGTAGATGGCCTATACCTAGTGAGCGCCAACATACTAATCTCCCATTCGGGTTCTGCGCTCTTCGAAATGAAGATATTACAAGGTGGAGATACGACTGTTAATAGTGCAGTACAGTACCTTCTCCAAAAACCCTCACCACTTCCACCCGTAGACATTGTTAACACCCTCACTCTTTCAGGAGCAGTGCGCCTCACCCGAGGGCAGAATATCTCTATTTTCATTAAACCTCAAAGTTATGTTTCGTGGATGATTTTGCCTGACAGCAGCTTTTCTGTTGTGTTGGTTTCCCGTTTAGAAAGCCCTTTTTGTGCTGGGTTTTTGGCTTACAAATTTGTGAGAACTTCTCATGGAAATTATTTGTCAGTGCCCCCATATTGGCGTGATGAACGCCATGTAGGAGATGGGTACAATAACCCTTTCCACGTTAATCTCAAAATTGATACTGTCGTGAGGGCAACCATTGCTGATAGTGGTCTATATTTTGTGCAAGGCGTCTTGTATGTGGTATTTTCACCTAGTGCTGTTGATGTCTTTCACATTGGTGTGTGTATAAATGGACAATATTATGAGCATGCCGTTACAGCTTCCAAACTGAGTGAAGGTAGCGCAAGTGAACTATTTTCTATAGGTACTTTTGGTGTACTGTATTTAAGGACAGGAGATGTCATCACATTGTGTTCACAGTCTGATTCAAGGTATACTGTGACACCTGGCGGTGGATTCTCACTTTTGAGATTTCTTCCTTTCAAGGGCCTCCCTGGCCTTTATCAAAGCACTCCCGATTCGCTGCAACCTGTTACAAGCCTTGACCCTCACAGTGAATGGTATGTAATAACGTCTTGGTCAACTGGCGGAGACATATTGTCGTACATTCATAACAACGTGTTTGATCCGAGCCCTACTCTGCCGTCAGACCAAGGGGTTTTCATGGCTCCTCTTGAAGGAAGTTATTTGATATAACTAACTTTGGATCTTCAGGCAATCACCCTGCAAAACGTATTGATTTGTGTCGGACCTGAGAACTGTTCAACTTGTAACATCAGATTTTCCGCAACTCTTGATAGATCAAACATGAGTGTCTCTTTCACACATCTCGTCGATCTAGGAAAAGATGAAGCAGTTTCAGTCTGTATCAACTTCAGTGGCAGTAGTTTTCCTCTTATCAGTGGAAAAAGGTCTTTTCAGTTCTTGGATAAAGTCAACGCGACCACGACACTGCATCGTACGCATGATCCTGTTGTCTTTACTTCCAGAGGGTGGCAGAGGTTGCTTGGTTGGAGAAATTCTAAAGGTGAACCATCTGGCAATTTGCCGGTTTCGGTGAATGGACTTTATATCTTGTCTGCCACCCTGCCGATAAAAAGTATCGTTGAAGGTATTGTTGGCTTGCAGTTTGAAGTGACAGGAGCAGTAAGTGCACGTCAGATTTTATCGGTGTTAACATCTAGTGAAGCAAATGTGTCGCTTACACTCAGCGTTGCTGTTCTCGCCCCCCTGTCCACTGCGGAGGTTCTTAATGTATCGGTGTATTCAGACAGTCCTTCATGGAGTATCCCTCAGGTATCCACCTTTTTTGTAGCGCGGGTGCCCGAAGCTACCCAATGGGTTTGCTTTTCGGTGCGAAGCAGAGGAAGCCTTCATCGCAGTGGCAAGTGGTGGACCCCTGTCCTTTCTTGGTCCAAGGTTGACCTGCAGTGTGTGTCACCAAATTCGAATGACAGCAATGGAAGATTTGTTGCCGGTGTAGGAGGCGTGTACTTCACTGCTGTTGTTGTCGTCATCAAGACATATGGGTCATCGCTGAAAAACAGGTAAGCAGCCTTTCGTGTTGCTTAGTGCGTTGTTAACTTGAGTCCCAAGTTTGCCGGGGTTAGCATGAGGTGCTCAAGGTAATAAATTTACTCCTGTAGTTAAATCTACTGTACGAACCCAATCAGACGCTTATGACAGACATCATGGAGCAATGTTTCTTTTCTCCCTGCTGGTTGCTAAGTTTGAAATCTGCTGATCGGGATTCTCACGACTGTTATGTTCTTCGTCTAAATATCCTACTGTTGCAGCAATTCAATGATTTGGTTTATAATCACTTTTGAAATTGTTTAAAGGAATAGAATTTTTAAAACTTTATATCATATAAAAGCTTCCCCGGCCAACTTATTCCAGTTTCCTTGTGGTGGTATCAAGGATGCTTCAAGACTATAGGTAGATTTAACCAAGGTTGTTAAGAATTGATACGTGGTTGTGGTAAAAAGAGTATTTAAAGTTGAACCGAGTTATACTAGCTTGTGCCCCAAGTTGTGGAAAGCTCTTTTTACTTTAGGTATTAGTGATCGCTTTTGATTATTTTGGTACTCCTTATCTTGCTCCAGGACGGTGGAAATATTGTTATCTGTCGACGGAGATGTAAATGAGAATAATAGCCTCAAGACAGTAAGAACCATGAAAAGCGGCTCACAGGCGGTCCTAAGTTTGTCCTCAACGGTTTACCTTGAGCAATGGCAGACTTTGTATATCTTGATCAGAAGCACTGGTCTAGGGACAGTTGAGGTTGTCAACGGTAGCACTTTCAGTGTGGTTTTGACAGGTAAGTCTTGTGTATGGGCTTAACAAAAATAACTATCCGGTCATTCGCTGGCCATTTAGTGGGCATGCGCTGCGCGGGCATTGGTCAGGATGACCCGTTATGTTGTGTGGCCCGGCTTTATAAATTGCTCTGGGAAAGGGCGTTCAGCAGCATTTAATCTGGATCTGAATCTGAGAACTGGGCGAAACTATAACACGAGGGGCTCGCTCATTAGTCTTTGAAGGAGAAGAGAACGGTCTATCGGCGAGCTTGACCAGAACAAATTTATGGTTATAGTCTTTGGAGTATTCAACAGTTATTCCACTCAATCTCGTCGTGCATGAGCTAATAGCCATCGAGGCGTGTAGCGCTGAGTTGGGTATAGTTCATGTACGACGAGATTGAGTGGAATAATTGTTTTATTATATCTCGAAACCGTCGATTGTGAGAAACTGGAATTAGTTTGCACGACAAGAATTGACTTTGTTATTATTTGTAAACAGAACGATGTTGTTGTCGAGCGTTGTCGAGCCGATGTGTAAAAAAGTTTCAAAGACGAGTCCGGTTCGTTCTTAAACAGTTCTTTAGTGTACTTGACAATCTTTTTTCGAGTTAGCAAACCAGTCTGAGAATTTTAAGTAGAAAAAGTAAGCAGAAGTAAGAAAAAAACTCGGCCTGTTTATGGCTCAATGGATGTTTCCAAATTGCGCCTGTTTCTAAGAGTTTCACTTTAGTACGTAATAAACAAATAAAACCGTGTCAATTTCGCTCTCTTACAGCCGAATAATTTCACACCATAGTAATTTGCTTCAGTAGTATTTTTTGGTATTACAAGCAACACTTGAATTTCACCTCGTCTAATTCAAGAAATCTTTCCTCCATGATGGCCGTTTTCCGTACTAATGGGATATGAACTGATAGCTTGTGAGTAGGGAACCAATCAGAGCGCACGTTAGCTCGTATCCAGGGCTTGTTGATATAGTAAATCAGATTAAACCATTATTTACACGAGATGGAAACAATTTAAATATAGGGAATTTAAAGGGTCAGTTACGAAACATAGTGCTGATTTGGTTTTGTGGTTTCTAGATGAGAAACTCTTTTACAAGAGAGTGGCCACACATGTCTCTCAGTTTGATGAAGGACCTCGAATCATACGCCATCCGCCGCCAGCTGTTCGTCTAGGTGGAGATCTTTTTTTTATTTTTTTATTTTTTGCGGTAACTCTTATCTTTATTACATGAAACAATGAATTTATACAAAGACAGTAATTACTTACAATACTGATATCACTTTCGCCACTACTGACATTACTTACAATACAACCATTATTTACACTACGATTACTACTAACACTACGATTACACATAACAACTACTACAGATGTTCTGCCTACACAACTGATAATACAAATCTTGCTCTACATTGTACTTTATTTACACAATTACTTTTTGTGTTAACAAGATACTTCATATAAAATTACAATACAATTATTTGAATGAACATGGGTGATCATGAATGTACATATAAATTCACGTCATTTACAAGCAGCACTTACTCCTTTACAAGAAAAATTGGATTGTTATTCAAAACTAGGCTCCATTTTGCCTGAAAATGTTTTAAGCTTAAAATGCTTTGAGAGGCTATAAACTTTTCAATTTCATATTTTCTTCTTGACCACATCTTCGAAAGGCAAAAAGAGAGGGATTTCTTTATTTTTTAGGTGGAGATCTTGGATCCAATGTTTCTTGGACTTGTGAAGCTGTTGCTAGGAATCTTGTCACGTACAAATGGTTGAGGGATGATAAGGTGCGTATTAAGTGGTTTTAAAGTGATTTGATAGAAATGCGTTTGTATCAGAGGGTTGCTTGTACTTCCTAAATACAGGTGATGAAGTTTTTGGTGTAATGCTTTTCTCTCGTTTTTCGATTATCAATAACTGTTACCATTGTTGGAGGTTCGATTCCCTAGGACCTGTCCTATACTATCGCGCAAACGGATATAACCGTTTTAAATTCTGAGATCACCTATCCATGGACAGTCCCAACGTCTCAAACTGCCTCATACAACAGATTGCTGTTGCCGTAAAAGCCCACTGTGGCTCCTAACCGCCTTGAGTTTCTTCACTATATTTTTCACACCTAGTAAGAAGGCTCGGAATCGCCCTGGCTAGGACCGTCGGGTCGTAAGCTGCAACATTGGTTAAATGGTACAAATGAATATATGAAAGACCATATATTTGAACTGCGGATTAATTTGTAATGACATTCATTGATTATCGCAGCTATGCACACAACTTAAGCAGCTGTGAAATTAAAGCCTGGAAAAAAAATACTCAGGCCTGAACGGGATTCGAACCCATGACCTCTGCGATACCGGAGCAGTGATCTACCAACTGAGCTATCAAGCCAACTGGGAGCTGGTCATATTGCGAGTTCGTAATATACCTGTAGATGAAGAAGAATGATGCAAATGAACATATGAAAGACCATATATTGGTTGAATGGATGCGCTATTTGAACAAGCTTTGTTTACCCTAGTTATTGGGCGGTTGCTTTCATTAACCCTTTAATTAATCCAAGTGACTTATTCGTAGCTTAACAAATAGCATTTCAGTGTAAACGAAACGAGAGAGCAGAATTGACAGCGCTTCATTCACCTGAAACTAAGCCTCCTGACTTACACAGCTGGAAATGCAAGTCTCTAGTTTGGAAAGTTAACACGCGGATCCTGGAAGTGAAAGGGCTAATCGCACATAGAAAGATAGGGCATATGGCAAGCCTCTGTTTCAAAACGTTTTTCATTTAATTTCTAAACGCAGTGCATGAAAAGACTAATAGATATTATTAGTATATACTAAAACAGTGGATAGGGTTGAAGGTGCGCTCTGATTGGCTAGTCAAACTCCGAATATCCTGTGCCATTTACCTCCGAGCAACTTGCGAATTTTTTGATCCGCGGCGTGAATATTGCGTCCCGGTTTGTATCCAATACAAGCGAAGAAATCGCCCAAATAACAACGAAGCAGTCCCTGAAAACTCCAAGAAAGCGACTGAATTGGGCTTGGCCGTGTTCAGAGGTAATGGTTTATGTTTTTCACCCGGAGTTTATAGATAAAAACCAACGAGAAAGGTTTTGTTTATCAATGCAAATTAGTCTTGCGTGACCAAATTTGATGTCACTTGTTCACTTGAGAAGCAAAGTTGAATTATACTTTTTACAGAATGGTTTCAAATACAGAAAGAGTTTGCAACTCTATTTGAAGAAAATGTCGCCATTAGAACTAAACAGTTTTTTTTCTGTCAGCGAGAAAACGAGACGCACGACAGTAATTACAACAAAAAATTAATTCCTTACGGCGATCCGCGCTGCGTTGGATTGTCACTTAAGAAGTCCTCCATTTTCCAAGCCATTTTTACACGGGATGACGTAGTACTAAAACAACTATTCACCTCAGTGTCGGTGGCTAGTGGTGCATATCCGAGATAAAAATATCCACCACTAGCCACCTCCACTTCGTTGAATAGTTGTTAATTATTATCATTATTGTTATTATTATTATTATTATTATTATTATTATTATTATTATTATTGTTATTATTATTATGTAAACAAACAGTACAAATATTGAGTGGCTGAAATATGGAGAAACAATGAACAGCAACTCAGCATTATACCGTCTGCTGTTCCAGAGCTAATGTGTGACCGTAAATCTCTTTCTAGAATTTGTTAATGATTTTTGAATGCCTTCTGTTTGTAGCATGTCGCTTCATTATCAAAGGAACTCATTCTACCGAATGCTGTTTCCTCGGACTCTGGTAGATATGTCTGTCTTGCGCAATCTAATGGCATTATTGTCTCATCAAGTGCTGCTGAGCTGCAAGTCTTTGGTAAGCGGCCTGAATATGAAATGTTATTTTTTTTTTTTTTGACACAACATGTATAGGTGTGGAAGCTAATGAGAGTCCATAATCATTTCATTAGCGTGTCATAGGAATCTGGTGACAGGTAGCTTTCATAAAGGGGGTCATGACTTGCTGTTGTGCCGCATGGCGTAGGACTAATAAGTGGCAAAAGGCTCAATTCTCGATTGCAGTGAATGAGTTCACCCATACACTGGAAGGGTAGCACTAACAAAGGATAAAGTAGAACCACCCTACAAAATTCCATCAATTAATTTTAATGTCGTCTATTTGCGTATTTGTGACTACTAGATACTACACCCAAGTTTGAGGCCTCCGCCCATGACCTTGCTGTACCAGAAGGTGGCACTGTTTACATGGAGCTACGTTACACTGCTGTCGACCAAGAAGGCCATTCTACTAATGTCTCGGTGAATTTTATCGATGGTAGGTAGAATTCTAATAAGCACTAAGCCATCTACTGTTATAGGTGTGAACACTTCTGTAGTTTCAATTCAATTCAACTGTAACACATTTAACAATATACACTTAACGTTTGGTCCCTAGGGAAACAGTTAGTTTTGTTTTCCCGAGAGTTCTGATGTTTCCCTCGACTTCGTCTCGGGAAACATCAGGACTCTCGAGAAAACAAACCTAACTAGTTTCCCGAGGGACCATACGTTAAGGGCTTTGTTATATATTTAGACTTTCCCTTAAATAAAATATAGCAAAAACAAACAAACGAAGACGGCACAACTGGCCCGCCGGCAACAACTGCGCAATTATATCCCGGTCGGGATACATTTAAAATTGATCGGGGGCACGTGGCCAGGAATCAACCAATCACAGTGTTCGTTTTGTTGAATGAAGGTTTTGGTATATAACAATTTTGATTAACGTGAATATATATATAAAAATGGCAGCCCTGGGTAGCTCGGCTCATGACTTCATCGGTTGAGTGTCTCCCGCAATTTCAAAGTACAGGGAATGATTTTTTGTTTTTCCGTTCTTTTCCTCGCTTTTGTCACGGTTTCATGAGATTCTAGCAATGGAGGAATCTTTACTGTATCCTATTACGTATAGTCTTAACTGACGTAGTTTACACTGAAACTGTTGGTCCAAGCCCAACTTATACGCCGACCGGTTAGCTCACTTGGTAGAGCACCGGACTAACGTGCGGGAGGTCGCGGGTTCAGACCCCGGCGGGAGCAACACCCGGGATCTTAAAATAATTGAGTAGAAAGTGCTGCCTTTGTAATGACATCTGCAAATGGTTAGACTTTCTAGTCTTCTCGGATAACCACGATAAACCGCAGGCCCCGTCTGACAACTTCTTATAATTGATTCGTAAATGTGAGACGTAAAAGAACCCATGGCGCTGTTCGAAAAGAGTAGGGCGTGTTGTGCCGTCATTGGTCTGGGTGGGTGGGGTGAGATCATTCATGGACTGAGGCGGCTGCCAGAGGCGCCTTCCATATGCTGATGTCCGATCTCACCCTCTGGTTCCTCCGCAATTCAGCTAGTAGCTGCAAGTGAGGAAAAAGTGGCACCTGTTCGTTTTGTTTCGTTTCGTTTCGTTTATTTAACTCATACATCATCTTATTTTAGGTAACACGAATGATGCGTTTGAAATAGCTCCCGAGACGTCCACTCGCCAGTCTATTTTGAGAAATATTAAGCCACTTAATTACGAACAGATCAATTTATACTCGCTGCAAATTGTCGGCACCAACGTGGAAACCAAAAAGAGTGCCACCGTCAACGTTGCTATTGCTGTCATGGATACGAATGACAACCTTCCGACATTCAGTAAAAGGTGTGTATTTATACTGGAGCATTTGTAATTCGCTTACTTTTTTGTTATGTGGTCATGACTTACGGTAACCACAGTTGATAGTACCATCAGCTTCTCTCCGCCTTAAATTTATCCAGAGCTGTATATAGTTATTACTGAACGTTTGGTACATATTCGTTTGGTACACATTACTAAACGTTTGGAACACATTCACCCCATAGAAATATCGAGTTCGTAATCTAATTGTTAAATAATATAATGTAATACTCCTAAAGGTTGCTCGTTTGGTATATGTTTTAGTTCAATTTTATCCATGGTTTAAATTTTCTTTTCTTTTGTTTCAAACTCATTGTCGTGCATGAACATACCAAAAAACAAAGGAAAATAAAATTTCAACCAAGGAAAAAAATTGAACTACAACATATATACTACATGAAATTATCCTTATGTCATTTGAGTGCCTCTTCCTTCTCTTTGTACGATGTTCATATTGTAGAAGCACCTGATTTTTCATACATTTTGTACATAGTATATCTTTACCTCGTCATCTTAAAGAGGGGACCCTCGGGGCAATTGTATTAATATTTCTGCGAGGTTTCAATATCGGCGGTATCAAATCTTACACAAAAGGAGCAAAATTAAGTGATATACCTTATAATTGCCAAGACTGTAGCTGATATGTAATGACATTGATGGATCATCGCAGTTCTGTACACAACTTATGTGAAATTAAAGCCTGACAAAAATTCAGGCCTGAACGGGATTCGAACCCATGACCTCTCCCAGCTGGCTTGATAGCCCAGTTGGTAGAGCACTGCACTGGTATCGCAGAGGTCATGGGTTCCAATCCCGTTCAGGAATGAATTTTTTTCACGCTTTCATTTCACAGCTGCTTAAGTTGTGTACATAACCGCGATGATCAACCAATGTCATTACATGTTACTCCGCAGTTCAAATATAGATATATATATTCAATATATATTCACTTGCACTGTAGCTGATATGTGTGATTTTGCTCTCTAGCAATTACATGGTCTCAGTTCCGGAGAATGCGACTTTTGGGACAGTCGTCTTTCAAGCCAACGCTACTGACAATGACTCCTCTAACCACTCCATAATTTCGTACAGTTTTTTGTCTGGGCAAGCTGATGGACCTTTTGTTATTAGTAGTTCATCCGGGAACGTTACTTTGAACGGTAGTCTGGATAGTGAGACGACCAATGACGTGACACTTTGTATCCAGGCAACGGATGGAAAGTACGTGGCGAGTACTAAACTATACATCGCAATCACAGATGTCAATGAATTTTCACCTGTGTTTTCTCCTCAAAACTACACTAGACGAACTTCGGAGACGGCGTTGGTTGGGGAATCTGTGGCTCAAGTATTTGCGATCGATTAGGACTCGGGAAAAAACGGTCAAATATCTTACAACATAACCAGTGGAAATGTTGACGATACTTTCAACATTGACACCAATAATGGAAGCATACTGCTCCAGAAATCTTTGGACTTTGAAGCGCACATGACTTACGAGCTTGTTGTCATGGCAACTGACGGTCAGCATAGCTCACTAAACCCTGCCAGAGTTGTTATTCAAGTTGTCGATGCCAACGACAATAATCCCATGTTTGAGCAGTCACTGTATTGGTTTTCAATCCTGGAAAACGCCACGTTAGCTTCGCTGGTTGGAACAGTAAAAGCCCGAGATAACGATTCAAACGAGAACAGCATCGTGACTTATTCAATTCCCAGCGTTGGTGACTACAAAAAATTCCAAATAAACTCTTCAACCGGCGAAATTTTTACAGCAGCGCATCTTGACTTTGAGAAACCCAGGGACTACATTATCATGGTCGAGGCTCGTGATTCTGGAGATTCCCCTCGCACGGCAGCTGTATTAGTCAACATTTCTGCCGTAGATGTTAATGACAAGTCTCAAGAATGTGAACCGTGCTTCTATTCTGCGAGTATCAGCGAAGGGTCCTCTCTGGGAACTCCAGTTGTCCGAGTTATTTTCAAGGATCGGGATTCTGCGCGCCATTCTCAGATTTCTTACTCAATTTCAGATGGCAATACAAACAACGCGTTTAACATTACAAGTAATGGAGAAGTGATTTTACAAAGAGCGCTCGACCGTGAGAGCCTTGCATTGTATAACTTAACCATTTATGCTGTAAACAGTGGTGCAAATGCGTTGACGTCACCTCATCCATCTTTTGTAAACATTACAGTCACCGACATCAACGACAACTACCCAAGCTTCTCTTCACAGTGGTATTCAGTTAATGTACCAGAGGACGTTGCGATTGGATCGTCAATCGTTGCAGTAAAGGCGCTAGACATAGACAGTGGGTTAAACGGCTACGTCACATACTCAGTGGCGGACACACCTTGCAACAATGCCATTAATAGAACGTTCTCAGTAAATTCTACGAGTGGTGTTATATTCACTTTGAAACACCTTAAGTGGAGTCTATTTTTGTCGGAGTACGTGTTCCACGTGAAGGCCCATGATCACGGTCTTCCAAGTTTAGTTTCTTACGCGAACGTCCGTGTAACCATCGTGGATGTTAACGATTCACCTCCAAAGTTTACAAAGGACATTTATCTAAAGGAGTTTGAAAATCCACCAGATTCTGAGACCGTGCTGATTCGTGTTACGTTTACTGATGCAGACCACGCAAGTAATGGAAGTCACACACTCTCGATCCAAACAGTTAACACTTCTGCTGATACGTGCCGCAACGACTTCACAATAACCTGGGATGGTAACATATCCAACGCATCTCCCCTACAGTATCAATGTACTTATTCTATGGATGTGATTGTTGCTGATAGCGCTGGTTCAGACTTGTGTGTCGTTCTTATCTCGGTGGGCCAAAGTCCTGCTGATCCCCCTGTTTCCGAGAAGCAAACAGGTGAGTGATGTAAACTCTTTTATGTTAATGTAAGAATGCATCAGGGGATGAAAGATCAGTAGATCATATGGTAGAATGTTAGATAGCGCAGTATTAAGAAATAAGATCATTGCTAACCGACGAAAACTTTGATAGGAGCATCCCCAACGGGCTTTTCAGTGACTAGTTGAACGCTCTGGAGAATTCGCTCCACAAAACGAACCAAGCGTGAAAATGCTTTAGGGCTCAACAGGACCTTTGAAGAGACAGTCAAAATCCTGCCAACGTTCTTTATTCTTTCAATAGCACGCTCTCTCAAAAAAGGCCATGGTATGGCATGGTCTGCCGGCTCCTTTCAAAATCGGACTTTCTTTTTGGAAAATTGTACAATATGTCATTATGCAATGCTTAAACTTGATTTGCAATCGCTTTGATATTGATAGGGTAAATTCAATAATCAGCTTTAGTTGGTCTTGTGCAATGATCTGTGCATGTAGCGGAGCGGTTGTCTGATAGAAAGACTCCGGGTCCCCTCCTTTACCTGCACAAAGTCAACGTTTCAAACAGGAAAGCTGTGGGGAATGTTAACAGCAAGAGATTTAACGCGATTGAAAAATATCAAACTACTTTCTTCAATATGTACACCCAGCTACGCTTTTGACTATGTTGCTAGCTAATACCGTCATAACTTTTTTTTTCAGCTTTTAACAATATTCCGCTGTTGTTACGTTGGCAGGGTTTATATCAAAAGGAGGAGAAGTGTCTCTTCTCGTCTTGCTGTTCATCTTGGTTGCAGCGTTGATCCTGATCGTTATTTGGCTTTACCAAAGAACGTGAGCCAGTGGTACCTCACATTGGCTAAGGGACGAACCATTAGAAAAGTGATGGGGGGGGGGGGAATTTTCAGCTTGCACGAATTTTTTTTTTTTTCGCTCACTGCTTGTGCAGGAATTTTTTTTCAGGTGAACCCCTCTGCACGAATTTTTTTTCACTACGAGTGAAAAAGTCACAATTGGACTTTCCTTCAGCATGCATTTTTTTTTACCTTCTTCTTTGCATGAATTTTTTTTTTGGCATTTTCCCTTGCATGAATTTTTTTTTGGTTTTTTCCCCACCCCCCCCCCCCTCCCATCACTTTTCTAATGGTCCGTCCCTAAGCGGTTTCACAGGCTTGTACTGTTTTTAGGGCCCAAATTTTCATTTGATTTATGCGGCGCCTTCGAAATGAGTCATTCTGTTGTTTTCCCAATGCATTTCTGATGATAGTCTCATTGCTCCAATATGATCCTTGCAAAAATAAGGAACTTCCATTTTTTCTCCTAACATGTAAGCTCACACTTTATAGTAATTATACCCAACTGGTGGACTAATGCAAATGCCGGAATCTGATTGGCTACGCTACTAGAGGACTATGAGTAATAGTAATAGTCCTTGAGCAGCGAAATTCGTGACGCTTTTTTCGTTTTGTTTATAAATAAATATTTCTTCAACTGGCATTTGCTAACTTTATTATTGCTTTGTCTGTCCGACTAGTTGGGTGATACTAAAACAATTAGACCCGTAGCCCTTGCAGGCTACGGGTCTAATTGTTAATTAGGTTTTGCTTTTTTTGTCTAGACGAAAGCGATGTATTGTGGGCACTGACGCCTCTGTGAGGTAGGTTCATGCTCTTTGTTGTAACCCTTTATGCTCTTTGTAATAACCTCTTGCCATGGGGCAACTAATCACTAAGTTGTTTGTTAACATCAGGCTTACCAGAAGTTCGTATCCATGCTATGAATATAGTCGACTTTCGCCGGTTTAATATATTAGATCTAAAATGGAAGACCAAGTCCACTTTCTCCGAACTCTTTAAACTAGCTACTTTGTGAGGAATCTATTACAAACTTAATTAACCAGCGATCAGGCGCTTTTTACTTTTCGGCGAACGGGAAAGGGAAAAAATAAAATGCGCCACACGCCATACAAAGAACAAGGGAAGGACGCCTGATCGCATGTTAAAACTTAATAGACTTTTAATCTATTTAAAATTAACTTTTAAACTAAAATATACAACAACCAATGTTCCGATTATCTTTCACTGAAGTTTGATTGCTCGACTTAGTTCAGCTCAAGACGTTGCTTGTCTGCTGCTGTTTGCATAGCCTTTTAACATGTGTTTCTATCAGTGACCTCTATCTCTTGATATAAACGCCTCTCACATGTTAAGAAAGTTGGGGTAGGAAACGAGCGGAGATAGTACGAATCGGTCGCCTATAAATAAAATGAACGTGGTTTTCATGAGAAAGTGGCAATACCTACACTTGTATGTTGTGGTTCAGTCTTATCCTTGGTTCAAATTTGTTTTTTTTTTGTTTTGGGTATTGTAGTTTAATGATACAAAGCAAATCCAAGTTTGAACCAAGGTTAAAATTAAACCATAACATATACAATACACGAAGTTTGACATCAGGGACTTTAAGCAAATCGCTACGGCGACCTCTACTACCGCGGTCGCGGATGCGGAGTCCTAGAGAGAGTACGTCATCGTAGCTCGCCAAATTTCAACTTTAAGCAAGCTCGGTCCAAACAGTGACTACGGCATTTCTTTCTCACTTGTTTTGGCTGTTATGACTTCCTTTAGAGAAACGAGAGATTTCATCTATCTAATATAGAATAGTGATCACATGTCACATGTTGAAATAATTGAGATAACGCTTCATATTTAAGTTGTTACCATCTGTCGTATTTTGGATGTTTGGTTTGGAAATTAAATTATAATTTACCAACAACAGAATTCAATGGTGGTCAAGTAAGAAAAAAGCCACTTTAAATATTTCATTTGCCAAGAAAAGTATTGATAGTAAGCATCATCGGAGGGCGATTTCTGGGCAAAACAGAAAACTAAAAATGATGATCGCGGAGTTCGCAGCAAGTGATTTTTCTTCTTATGTACCGTATTTCACAACAAATCAAGTGTGTCTTATTACAATTTGACGTTTATTCAATTTTTCCATCATGAAGCGAAATTCCTGTGAAAGTGTATATTACTAGCGTCAATCTTTATTTACTGTTAAATCTTCGGCCTGTGTTAATCGGTTCTCCAGGCGCAATCAATTGAAAAATAGTTGAGACTCTACACTCTAACGATCTTTACTACTATTTTCTTTTTGCTTTCTAATTCTACAACTTTATGTTATCTTTATTACCTTACAGATTTTTTTAAAGGAGAACTGAAGTGAAAAATTGCCATTTTTTCTAACACTTTTTTTAGAAAGCCTTACATAAGTAAAGTAGAGTTCAGATAGTTATTACTGTCCATTTTTTGGTTTTCGCGAGAAGATAGGGTTTGAAACTCCGTTTTTCCCGCTTTTCGGGGAATTTCATTGTGGGCTCGTAATGCTTGTCAGCGGTATCCTGCGACGTAAGGGTAGGTACCTACCGACGTATGATATGGGGAACATTGATTTCGTAAACAAAAAGAAAACAAGCGCTAGTCGCGATACTGTTTTTGTCTCGCGGAATTCCTCTGTTATTTTCAACATGAGTGGTGTACAGTCGTTTCAGTTTGAGCCAACCTATCCTCCTGGTGAAGAACCAGTTGACTCGGAGAAGGAAAGAGACGAAGAAAACGGCGTACCTAATCTCGATATTAGAGTTGGAAACACCGAATGGTGCATTTGTGTGGGCAATTGTGTTGCGATGTCGACGGCCGATGAATGTTTTCGCTGTCAAGAACTGGATGCCCTCAATAAAAAGTTCGACGAGTCAGGGGTTGAATGCATAACCGACCACGCAAAGTTTAGAATTGTGTGCCTAGATACGGATGTGCTAAATACTGCCCTTGTTGCAATTCACAACGCACGCTGTAATCCCTTGTCGGAACCCATCGAGAACAGGTTAGTTGTTTTGAAAATATAGCCGCAAAAATGTTTTGCTCATTGTATGATCCGCATATTTTTTATCTGTTCTAGAACATGGCGTTTAGCAGCCTACCGTCAGTTTACTTGGTGGGTTCATGGTGTACTGGGAAGGAAAAACCGGCGAGTGATTCCAGCGTGCGTTGTGAAATGAATTTCCAGAGGAGAGTGGTGAATATACCGGATTCAAACCAGCGGAAATCGATTTAAATTAAATTTTCGAAACAAACATTCGTGGATTTTAGCATGCTTTATTGATATTGATTTCGTACAAATTTATGAATTACAAAAACAGTACCCGGCTTTGGCTAATACTGTTATATTGACCTCTAAAATTAACTAGATTTATTTGCCAGTAATAAACTGATTCTTTTAATTATTTCCTTTGGATATTCAACAAGTTGTTCCATTCATTTAGAAATATTTATAATAAATAGTCGTGATCAAACACAATATGCATGGACTGTTCTGAATAAATATTGATTTAAAATTTGAAAGAAATGTATTGCTTGCTGTTCCTTTGAATTTATAGACTGGATGGCATGTATTTTCAAAAACATTCCTGCTTCACATTTTTTACTTGTCTGACATTTTCTGAGAAAAAATCATTTTAATCATCCACGATCCCAAGTATTTCGATCATTTGATATATGAGCTTGCATCTTGCCTATTTGAAATAAGAACATGTTATTCAGCGTTTCTTTTTAATTTTTTTTGCTATTGCATTGTGTAGTTACTAAGCAGTGCACAAATGTATACCACGTGTAGTCTCAATCAAAACAAACTATGAAATAATAATAGCAGTAATAATTGTTGAAGGGCTGACTGGGCAAGATGGCCTGGTGTCATATCGTTCAGCACACCAACATCATTGCTTTAATTAATTAACCCAAACTTGGCAATGGTTGGATTTGAAAGTTAAATGGAAATAACTTTTCCTAGAGAAAACCACCTAAAAGGTAAGAATTGTTTTGGTGTACATGAACAGGAAAAATACCCTAGAGTGAACCTATTGCCCAAAGCCCTTCAACAACCATTGTATCAAATTCATTCAAGCATCAGAAAATCTAGAGGTGTGCCTTGCAATAACGTCTGCTTTATCTTGCCGAGGGGTGCAGGCAATGTCGCGTGGAATATGTGGTGCTGTGAGAGTGGCACTTCTTTCAGCAGCGTCTTGACTCTTTCTTTCAACAATTGCATCCAGCAGCGGGCGTACATGATCCCTTGTTGTCTTCTCCATAATTGGTTTAGCAATTCATTCCTTACTTCTTTTGGGGAAGACCACCTTGTAACAAAGCTCTCTCTTGTTGTCTCCCCTTGAAGCAGTGGCATGGTCTCTGCTGGTGTTGGCATTGTTGTCAAGGGCTGCCAGCTTTGTTCGAGCAACCATGCCCTTATTCCAAAAGTGCTGTCGTTTGGGGAGGTATTTCGTCTGGACGCTGTGGTACACCTCCAAAGATCCAGTGTGACAGCTGAGTGTCAACTGCTGGATGTCTTTCAGTAGAGTTTTGTCAAATACTACTTCTTTTAATGCCTCATGTGCTGGTGAGCCTGGCCTTAGCCACCTCTTGGTTCTGGCCACATTTCTTGGGATGGGTGGGTGGGGACATTCATGATAAAGATCTACACTGTCCCAGTGATGGATGTTGGCAGTGTGGTGGACAATAGATATCCACTTCTCCCGTAAGAGTTCCTTGTCCCCATTGCATGTGTCGGCACACCAGCAGAGATGGTTGGAACTGACTTGATCCAGGGAAAAAGATCACCACAGCTTTTTTCTTTGCCTTTTCAGTTAGTTTTTAAGTGACTTTTTGTTAAATGCCACACATCAAATTGGTGATCCACATCAGGGTAGTTTCTTTTCATGTCAGACTTAATTCTTACATGGCGATCAGTTGTCACAACCTTCACTTTAGCCCCCCTTACCCTGAATATTTTCCATGCACCTTTTAGATCCCTCTTTCTCCAAGGCATTACTGCTGGTCACGTCACTGACCTGAACAATTTGGAAGTCAACTATTTTGTCGCTGCTATGATCAATCACCGTGTAGGTGCCATATTTTGTGTTGTGTCCTGGACTGTCACAACAACCATCTCCAGAAAGCCACAACTCTGTGTCTTTCAACTCGTTAAAAACAGAATTTTGTTCTCCCTCCCAAACTTCATTAATTACTGGAAATAAATATGAGTCTTGAATGTTACAAAATGTTTTCTCACTGAAGAAGGATAACCTTAATATTTCAGCTAAATTGGTGTAGGTGGCTCCCCTTAGAAGAATTGATGAGGACATCAAAAGGTTTCCAGCAGCCATCCATTTGATCATTGGCTGGGTGTTCCAGAAGTAGGTGTGACCATTTAAGCACTTAAGTGTAACAAACAACTGAGAACCCTGGGTGGATTCATGCCTTTTTCTTATGCCTGCACCACACTCGGGGCATCTTTTAAAAAGCTTAACTAATTCTGCTTTGATAACAAGGAACTTAATATCATCTTGTGGGTAGACAGTTTCTGAGTCTTCAGGTTCTGACTGTGAATTGTTTGAGTGATCTGACATTTCATCATTTTTCAATGGTATGTAAGATGGATCCTTTTGAGGTGACTTGTCTACGTTGATTTCCTGTTCATGGGAAGGGTCCACTTCATCAGGAGAGGTCACTCCCTCACTGTGGTAGTTTTCTTCAGTTTGAGTACTTTGGTCACACATGATCACATCAAATGAAGACTTGTACGTTTGGGACTGGGTTGATTTCAGCATAAGTTGTGCTCCTCGTGTGGTAATTTGACACCCAACATCACTGGGAAGCTTATGTGTCGCTACACTTGTTTGATTTGCTTTCATCGGCTCCAAATTAAGTTGTTTCAACGGCCCCTCGAATGTAGCCTCACTATGATCTATGCCCTGGGAATTTGGACAGCCAACTTCCGGGTCACATTCACTGGAGGTACTAGCTACAGGTTGTTCATTTGCACCCTGGGAGGTTTGGAAGGCAGCTGCTGAATTACATTCAGCAGAGTTACTTGGTTCCACGACATTATTAGGGAAAACACTGTGCGTCGTGGTGAGCGATGCAATATACTGCAAACCAAAGCAGACATTCCGTGACTTCAGCAATTGCATGAGCCTTCCCACTACATTTAACATTAAAAGTACTTCGAGTTGCAGGTAGCTAAAATTCATTCAAATTCTTACCTCTCTCTTTGCTCTGTACTGCAAACGGTTTTCAGACGATAATCGAGGTTTCTTGCTTGGCCGATGGACAAAAATTGTTGGTATAGCATCCGGCTTCAATGTACGTTTTGCTTTCAACCTAAGTAGTTCTGCTTTAAAATCACGTTCAAAGCAGTCAGGCTCGAAATGATCGGAACACAACCGAGTATCTTTGATAACCACTAAGTCGACTAGGGATATTTTTGCTAACCACTCTTGCAAGAGAGAACCTTTTGTAGGAAGACGGCGGAAACTTATTCCGTGCTCCTTTCTAACAGATCGAGAACCATTCGAGCATCCAACAGCACAACAATACACCATTCCGACGGGACGGGTGGAAACGATCGATATGCACATAAAGTGAGTAGTGAGGCTTACGCAAAGTGGATAGCTTTATTTATACCAAAAAGACACCGGAAAAAATCTGCCTGAAATACTCCAAAACCTTGCGAAAGGAACGTGACGTGCACTGTAAATTAATCTGGCTCAGTACTTTACGAAGTTGCAGTCATGCAATTTCCGGTATCCAGTCGTTTCGTACCCACGACCAGTTCGTACCCAGACGATTCGTACCCAAATGAAGACGATTCGTACCCAATGTCGGATGTTTCGTACCCAACCCTCTGGACGATTCGTACCATAGTCAACATTCATAACAAAAAGCATCTTTGAGAACGATTTAAGATCAAGATCAACCGAAGTTACCTTGAATGATGTTGACTGTTTATCCTCCTTGATTCATAAGTGCATTTTGACTAAGAAAACCGGCTTAAGCACGCGCAACACAAGCTTCACAAATACTTTTTGTGATCGGCTACTCGATTGTTGCGTGCGACATGTCGTTAAAGATGCAACGAGTAGGATACAAGTAAACCCCTTTTGTTTATTTTAAAAAAAGCATATTTAAGCGAAGTCAAGCGAAGTCAAGTCACTGATTGATTAGATTTAACTTTAGATTTAACAGGTTCCGGTTAAATCCGAGCCAGGATTTCGGGATTCGGGACAAGCCAATTTACAAATTGTAAAGAATAAGTTTGACTTCCTAAACAGTACCAGGTTTTTACCCCACGAGACTATTGAAGCAACATACGAGAGCCTGAAAGCAGAAGCTACGACTGAACCACTGAAAACGTTAGTTGCCTACATCCGCAGCAGAGTATGGCCCCCTAAGTGCTGGAGCGTTTTCATGCAGTCCATCAGAACGAACAATGACATTGAAGGTTGGCACCATCGCCTGAACAAAAGAGCTGCTGTGCTGACTGTTGTGGTCTACCGCTGTACATGCTTGTGGACCTGCTACACAAAGAAGCCCGCCTGGTATCATTGCAGATTCGTCTTGTCTCCAAGCGCAAGCTTAAGCGGATGCAGAGAGCAACTTATCGTCAAATGCAAAGCCGACTCTTTAACATGTGGGAAGCATTTAACAACAAGCAGAAATCGCTGAAACAGCTGCTGAAAGGATGCGCTAACATCAACGGGCCAGTCAGATTACTTGAACTGAACACTTGAACTGAACACTTTAACTTTGCACTGCGTCAAATGTAAGAAATAAAAACAAAATACCTAACAAGAAAAATATACTGCTTGACACAAAACAACTTGGTAATAGGATGGGTACGAAACGTCTTAATTTGTTGGGTACGAATCGTCCGAGTTGGGTACCAATCGTCTGGGTACGAACTGGTCGTGGGTACGAAACGACTGGTGAAGCGGCGAGCTAACTCGAAATATATTTCAGTCAAAACCCTAGACGATGAAAATGAATAATAATGGATGCAATTAACTAAAAAGACACAAATGTAGACACGGTAGAATAGCCCTGGCACGTCCAATGTTCATTTCAACTAGCATGTACCTCCGAACATATTCACTCGCTACAGCTGTCAATTTATTTGACTTCTTTCACTATACTAAGAACAATATTCAAAACCACTTGCATCTCATCATAGAAAAAGTAAAATAAGTATATTTAATTCAAATAACTGAAGTAAATAATCCTATGTAACATATTTACTTCGTGCGGCGAGTGATTCTATTGAATGCTCGCAAATGGTTTCGATTGCGGGCGAAAATTTTAACTTGCGCTCCCATGTTCAAGTAGAAACATTTCAGTAAAGATATCACAAATGTGAAGGACTGATTAAAGTCATCTTTCCATCGTAAATGTCGCAAATCTTTCTTACTACACTAAACAACAAGGTAAACACCACTCAAAACCCTGGTTCTATTTGTAAGTCTCTCGCACAAGTTCCCGATATCATACGTCATAAACTCCTTAAGTCACCGCTGACCCATCCATTCTGAACAGCAATGCCAATAGCCTAAAATCACAGTAAAACTATTTTTTTGAAGTCAAAAGTCAAAGGTCGAAATGGTAAAAAAAAAAAAAGTTTAAAACATTAATATACTAGGTCCAAACTGTAAGAAAAAAAGTACTTGATTTTTGCCTTCAGGTCTCCTTTAAATAGCCAGTTTTCAGCTAAACTGTGTTTCTAATAATTACTTAGCGTGATATACAAGTAGTTGCGTGTAAACTTGCTGGCCTTTGTCAATTAATAAATATTTGTTAATAATGAATCATGAAATCTGTATCGTTAATTTGTTAGAGTAAGTGTTGTTGTGGAAAAATCTATTGTCTTATAATAAGTGTGTTCTTGCATTTGGCTTGCCTCGCTTGTATTAGCTGTTTCTAACTATTTGTGGGTTAAGCCGCCCATTATCTATAATATTTAGCTAAATAAAATTTTTTTTGTTGTAGTAGTAGAACACATTCCCTCAATGCAAGCACAAATTCTTGGTAATGTACCAACTACCTGCTCCATCTCACCCTTTCATAATCGGTTTTCTCGGTTCAAGTTTCCAGCTTGCTTTTGCAGTTATCTAGGCAAAAGGGCTCGTCTATGCGTGTGATTGATAAGTTATCGACTTCCGAGAATGACTCAGTGATTCCATGTAACACTTTGAAGCGGCACTGCCCGTGCGGTTTGTTCCTTTAAGGCCATAATTTCCTTGTTGTGTCAGTTTGAAGAATGTGATAATCAACTCTGTATTTTTTATTATCCTAAAACCGATTAGTTGATAAGGTTTTTGTTTTCGTACAATGTTTAATTTTGTTTGTTTGATTTTATAAAGAGAAGTTGGGAGCGAAAGTGCTCAGTGAGTAACAAAGATTATTAACATCTCTGATGCCGCTTTTTTTCTTATTTTCGCCAAGCGACGTTATCACCAAAGATGGAATCAGGATGAAACCAGCTCAGTATGCTGTGTGAATATTTCAACACCTGAACTGTTCGTTTAGGACTCGTTTAGGATATTTCTAGGACATTAAACCTTGCGATTCACGTACAGTAAAATAGGAGGATTGTGGTTTTCATAAAGTATCTACGGCAATAACAGCACACCGTACCGCCCTGGTATCTTTTTTTGGCGACCCACAATCGCGATACCTTCATGCATTATCACAAAAAACTCCATGGAAACTCGTGATTTGAGATGGTTCACCTCCTAAGTGGTGCTGCTCAAGTTGTACTAGAGACATCCTGATATAAGCGACAAAAAGCAAGTAAAACCTGGAATCTTAACGTCAATTTCGGAAATATTTTTCAAGCTTTTAAAAGGTCTGGCGAATATCTCGTCTAAATTTTTGACGCGTAATGATGAATCAGACTTTGCTCTGAGAGACTCGGTAAACAAACTTGTTGTTCCTTTTCCGAGAACTGACTAGGTGAAAAATTGTTTCAGTTAAAGCTGAGCAGCTCTCTGGAACAGCTTACCCTATAACATCAGGGCGTCTGGTTCATGAAGTCAATTTAAGCTCCTCCGCTGTCATAATTTTTAAACACACGCCATTCATGGAAATCAGGGTTATTTAACAATTATCAATACACAGGTGATTACTTCAAAAAAAGAAAAGAAAAAGCATTGTACAACAAGGAGAAATTTTATTTCAACAACAGGGTACGAACGACTGGCAGCCGTTTTGGTCGTCGAGATGATTATCGGCTGATAATCCTAGATAGCAAACCAATCAGAGCGCGCGATTTAATATAATCACCTGAGTATTCATACTTAAAGTAGCATATTGCTGTAAATTAGTTAGGATTATGATTTTAGCTTTTAGGAATTTACACATTTTATTATCATTTACTGCACCTGATGAAAAAATAATTTTAAAATATTTAGGGTTACATATCATTGGGAAACAATGCACTTGTGTGGCTTTACAACTGTTTCTGTTTCGGAAACAAGAAAGCCTAGATTACTACTACATTAGCAGGTTAACTTAATATATAATAGCGAAGTTGAAACTAAATAAATGATTGAAGCGACCCAACACGAAGATTTTTTTTTGTTCATGGATAATGCACGATGTTAACCAGCAAGATTATGTCTGGCAAACCTGTATTAGGCGACCACTTAGTGCCGCCTTTGTAATGACATCTGCAAACGGTTATAAAAACGGCCTCCTTCCTGATAGTTTTAATGACATGTTTTTGCTCAACTGTGACATACATTCATATAATACTAGAAGTAAGAATTCCTTCCGTTTGCCCTACTGTAGGACAAATGTAAGGAAATTTTCACTTCGTTTTCAAGTGCCCAAAATATTTAATTCCCTTAGCTCTGAAATTCAGAATGCCTCTAGTACTGCTTTGTTCAATTCTAAACTTAAGTCATTTTTTCTTGGTATAAGCACAATTTAGTTCTCCTAATGCTTGTGTGTAGTTTTTCTCCTCGTCGCTTTTTTTTTCTCGTTTATTCTTGCATTTTTTTTTCACCTTTTCTTTCTCGCCCTTTTTTTTATTTCATTATTATTATTATTATTTTTTTTTTACACTTACACGTTCAGCCTTTTCTATTTTTATCCTATTTTAATGATCATTTTCTATGTTCAAAACAAATATGCGTACTTAGAGTTAAATTGCCGATGTCAGCATTGTAATTATTAATTAAATAACATAATCTTAAAAGGTGGCTCTATTCATAAGCCTTATTGGCTTTCTTGGGCTTCCTTGCCTCGTCATTTTTTTAAATTTTACATGTATATTTTGTGTATATGGCAAAATAATAATAAATAAAAAATAAATAAATAAAAAAAAAAATCATTGGACATTTCAGTCTCTAGAGCTTTCGTTTGTTTACGTCACGTGACGGGGAAAACATAGGACTCTGGGAACGAGAATTATCAAGGGCCTCTGCATGTACCTAGATATGCGTACTTTTTTTTTTATTGATGCAAACAAAAGGACATTACATACTGACAAAAGAGGTGCTTACACTAACAAAATACAATTTTACGCTTACACAGAAATAATTTACATTAAAAGAAACACTACATATAAATTAATTACATTGTTTTTGTAAAAAAAAATAATAACAATAATAAGAATAGAAATAAAAAGAATAAAAAAAAACTATTTGAAAGATATACACTACATTAACAAATTACAGGACAAAAGCCGGCCCATTTTTTATTAAATTGATTTAAAGTATTATTCTTAGTGCAAATGTATTTTTCTGTTTCAAATTTGATTTTGATCTTTATCTTAAAGCCAGCAATGCGTGGAAGAATTTGAGATCTTCTGCTATCCCAGAGGTATAATTTGGCTATCAACAGGAGATAATTAAGTAGGGGACATTCTAAATCTACTATTCCCAGTAAAACATCCTTTAAAGTAAGGTGAAAGAATTCGTTTGATAGCGAGTAGAAGTAAAATTCAAAATCTTTCCAGAAAAGCTTTGTGAATACACAGTCGAAAAGAAGGTGTCTTAAGGTTTCCGAATTGAACTTACAAAAGGAACATTTGTCGTCTGTGATAAATCCTATCTTACATAATTTAGTATTAGTATAAAGTATAGAGTTTAGAACCTTATACTGAAAAGCCTTAACATATGCCTCAGAGCAGATAATGTGCGGCAGGAGAAACGCTTTTTCAAGTTGATCAACGCTTAAGTTGAAATCACGTTTAAGAACTAATGAATAAGTAGAAAATTGTGCTTTTTTACTTATAATCAGTGCATAATAGTGTTTCGATTTTTTCGTTAAAATATCAAAACTATTGTTTTTAATAATCAAAGAGGGTGTCGTTTCCCTGAAGGTTTGACTATTGTTTTTGGAGTATGATTTTAATTTTAAGTGGGGCGGTACTGCGTGTCTGAGACCTGCCCACGCTAAAAAATTTGCCCTTTCAGTGTCTTTTGCGATGATGTGATAAGACTCTGTGATATTTAAATCGAATCGAAGGTCGGTGACATAATTGACACCGGACTCAAAAAGAGTTTTGTAGAATATTGGTTTGTTGTCTATACGAATGCCTTTGTTATTCCATAATATTTCTAGCCATTGTTTCTCTGTCGAAAACGCTTCTCGGAAATCTGCCCACCATTGAAGCAGCTCAGTATAAAAGTTTGAAGAGATTGGCAGATCTTTTAAATCATAATTGCAAAGAAATAAGAACAGGCCACCGAAACTTTTTAACTTTCGTATAGGGGAGCAGGGTTGGCGCAGTGGTGAGATCGCTCGCCTTCCACCAATGTGGCCCGGGTTCGATTCCCGGCCCCGGCGTGATATGTGGGCTGAGTTTGTTGGTTCTCTACATGCTCCGAGAGGTTTTTCTCCGGGTTCTCCGGTTTTCCCCTCTCCGCAAAAACCAACATTTGATTTGATTTGTGCTTTACAGTGTCCCCAATTAGTACGTCAGTGCTAGATATAGTTGACACTCAAATAAAGTTCATTATTATTATTATTAGTATATGCTGCAAGTAGTGCTTCCATGGGCCATCATTTTCGCTAAAAATTCTCCTTAACCAGGCGAGTCTTAATGATTTAATCATCGTTTCTAAATCAATCATTTTTAAACCACTTTTTTATAGTCATTTATTGCTGACAAACGTGTGACTTTGTCTACTTTCCAAAAAAATTTAAATATCAGTCGGTTTAGCTCTTGGATCACTCCCTGGGGGATGGTCAACAGCGACGACACATAAACAAATTTTGGAATAATTAACGATTTTATTACGGTTACCTTCCCATAAAGAGAAAGACCCCTTAAAGACCAGATATTTACGAGTTTTTTAACGTTGTCCAGTTTTTCTATAAAATTTTTCTCTTGCAGTAATTTCGTATCATAAGAGTAATATACACCTAAGGCTTTAATCGGCTCATCAGGCCATTTAATGCCAAGGGGTTTCGTTTTATTTTCTTTCAAAGATCCAATCCACATTCCTTCAGTTTTAGTGAGATTAATTGCCAGACCTGAGAGCTTCTCAAAGTTAGCTAGCAGTCTGAAAAGAGCTTGAGCCGAGGCGATGTCTGAAAGGACTGCAGTGGTGTCGTCTGCGTATTGAAGCAACTTTGTCTCATTCTTACCGATAGCGATACCATTGATCATCGAATTCTGTCGAATTGCAATAGCCAACGTTTCAACCGCCAAAACGAAAAGATATGGAGAGAGTGGATCTCCTTGTCTAACTCCTCTTTCAATTTTAAAATAACTTGAGGTGATACCATTGTTGATAACACAACTTTGTATGTTTTCAGAGAAAGTCTTTACCCATCGAACGAAATTGGGACCGAAATTAAATGCCTCTAAGCAGTTTTGAAGAAAATTCCGTTCCAAGCTATCAAATGCCTTATGAAAATCTATAAAAATCAATAAACCGGAGGTGTTTTCCTTGGCTGTGTAGTCCATTATGTCGAAAATCGATCGTACTGTTTCCCCTATATAACGATCCTTTATAAACCCAGTTTGATTATGGTGGATGATGCTTTGCAAGACATTTTTCATTCTCGTGGCTATAACTTTCGACATGATTTTTGCATCAACATTTACCAGAGAAATCCGACGCCAGTTTTCCAAAAAGGAGCGGTCTTTTCCTTTCTTTTCAATAAGTGTTATGACCGCTTGTTTTTGAATGAATTGTACAATCAACACCTTTATTGACAAGAATTGCTACGCCACATGAATTAGAGCTGCCATGTGACATAACAATCTCACCTCCCCATTCATTTTTCCAGCGCGTTTCTGAGCCTTTTTTTGAATGGGTTTCTTGTAAGAAAATAAAATCTGCCTTCTGTTTTCCTTTTCTTAAAGATACCTATGCCCCTTACATTCAACGAAATTAGCTTACAGTTACTAATGTTTTCTCGGCGAAGAATAGAGACGTCTCTGGGATCGCAGAAGAAAAAGAGGAAAGATTGTGTATATTAATTAGAAAGCGCTGACCTAGGTTTTTGTGGTTAATACAATTAAATAGTGGTAGCTGTAAGAAAACAGAATATTGCGATTTGCATATCGGCAAAACAAGGAACAGAATATTTGAGCAGTAAATGTACGAAAAAACTATGTAAATACGATAAAAACAGAGACGGCAAAGACTAACATATACATATACAAGTACACTGATTAAATTACACATAAAATATACTTAATCTGGGACCCGCTCCAGCCAAGACACTTCAAGTATTTTTGTAGCGGTAAGCCTGACGGCAGTCGATGATTAAATATTGACAGTTATTAACCTGCTGGTCTGTATCTTTGGCCATCAATGTAAAGTTTGTCATAAATCAACTTTGCATTCTGCCCATTTTTCTTCGCATCCTTCATTACTTTAATTAGTTCTTTCCGTACTTCAACGATTTCGGGTGGAAAATCCCATGTGGAGAAATTATGGACACGCACGCGCAATAAATAGGGGATTAAGATTGGGTAATCAAACAAACATGGCCGTCTCAAGAAGAGACTTTGTATGGACCAAAACAAAAAAAAACATTCTAACCTCTCACCGTTTCAATAATTGCACAATGTTGCATCTTTTCCGCGTCCACTATTCAGCTAACTCAAAATTGCCATAAGAAATAAGACACGGTAAAATATAATGATCACGGTTTTGTTCCAGAAAGAAAACCACCAAAAGTCCACGAATCGCCCACATGTTGTCTCTAATTTCACAAAGAGGAGGCTTACTAAAATCCGGTTCCCAGCGATAGTAGAAGAGGTATCCAAAATGTTGCATCTCTTTTTCCCTTTCCAAACGATGTTCGTTGAGTAACAACCAACAGAAATACTTCAAAACAAATATCTGCTGCGGTTTTGAGACTTATTTTCGCTTAAATTTGCGTTGCTAACTTCCCTCGAAAGCGTGACAGGAAGCGAATTTTCTACGAAGAAACGCATCACTCGAGCGTCTTTCCAGTGTTGCTTTTGGCCGCCATTTTCATCTTGAAAATGAAAACAATAAACTTTGTAACCGCTTCTCCTGGTTTCCAAGCTTCAAAGTTGCTTTCGATTTTCTTGACCGAGCAAATCTGGGACAATAAATGAACCTGCAAACAACTAACACGCAAGTATTGCTTCTATTAATTTCTTTATTTCAGAAGCAGTGGAAGCTACAACACACACACACGCGCACGTTGGCAAAACAAATAAGCTTATAACTTAAGCTTCATGACTCAAACTTACAACTCGTCCTTCCCGGCAAGATATAATACGTTCTACAGTAAAACGTCGTCCTCCCTCGATTGTTTCCGCCTCCGCTTCCTTTCCTGGGTGAAATCGGGGGTGGAAAGGCAGTCAAGCGCTTATCCAATGGAGAGCGAGAATTTCACTGGTTTGATTGGCAGGTCGCGGGAGCTCCTAAAATCAAACTCCTCCCCATCATGTCCACATTTCTCCACATGCTGTGAAATTCCATAAGTAGTACCAGCCAAAAGACGAGCTTTGGAGAGTATTCGTTCCTTATCTTTGTGAAAACTGAACTTTGCAATAATCGGTCGCGGCTTCTGGTCGTCCCTCATCTTACCAAGGCGATGAGCCCTTTCCATGGATATCTCGCTGACCTCTTCTTTCATATTTAAATTCTGTTCCAGAAGGTTGTATACCAAAGTCTCCGATGTTGCACTAGATTCATGGCGTTCTTCAGGAATATTATAGAAGATAAGATTGTTTCGCCTACTGTGACTTTCTAACTTTATCGCACGCTCTTTTTCAAGGCGGGAAGTTTTGGTCAGTTCGCTGACACTTTCCGTTAGCTGTGATAGTGACTTTTGTTGAGCGACCACTTGTTCGGTTAACGATTTTATGGTTGTATGCGCGAATTCTAGGCTTTCTTTTAGATCCGCGTTTTCCTTTTCTAAGACTTGTTGTTTCTCTTTGATTTCCTCGATGTCTTGAATTCGTGCTAACGCGATGTCGAATTTACGATTTATCTCTGCGAGGGCTTCGGCCATGTTGGCTTCGGTGCTGACGCTGCATTCATCATCGGTCTGTGACCCTCTTGTTTTTCGTTTTCTTTTTCAACTTGACTCCTGACTTGATTCCGCGTTGTCTCCCTCCGCTTCTGACATTGTGCCCTGACCAATGGAGCAGTAATTCTAGGCCATTGGATCGAAAAACACAGAGCGCGAAGAAAAGCGTCTGTTCGCCACGGAAGCTCCCATCATCCCACCTAGATATGCGTACTTGCTTCGACGAAGCTAAGGGCAAGCGCTCGAAACGTTAGCACCTCCCTTTTCCCTTACGGTGGTATAACTTACTTTATCAATTCGCTTGATTATCCCCTTTTCTCGTATTTAGTAAATAAACCCCTTCCGGCGGCTGGTATATCGGAGGATAATGCCCGCGGCTGAGAGATTGTCCGAAAAATGAACAGTTGTTCGAGAAGCGAAGCTTCGAGTGTATATGTGAAATTTTGAGGACAATCTCTCAGCCAAGGGCATTATCCTCCCTTATACCAGTAAGCCAGGAAGGGGTTTATTTATTTTATAACCCTCCGCGATCGTAAATTAATTTCTACTTTGTACGTGTTGAAGAAAAACAAGTCGTCTGACTGGGGATTCAGGCGACTGATGCAAACACTGCATGTACATTGATTGGTTAAAATTGTTTTATATAAACTGTGATTGGACCAGAGCTTGACAAGCTGTCATGTCAAACATACTCTCGCAACGCCCTTTACATGAAAATCTGGAAAACACGGCACTTTTGGTTTATTTTACCAACTGCTTTTTTCGAAAACAAGTCAAAGCAAAACATTTCCAATGGATTAGAACAGAAAATCCAACCATACCACTAATACTGCGAAAGAAATTACACCCATAAAACAGGGAATTTGGAAAATATGGTGTAGTTGAAAGAATTGTTCGCAAACTTGGCTTTATTGTTGAATGGCGGGCGCCGAGGAGATCGAAGAAAAGAAAGGGTAGACGAACTTTAGTCTAGTTGCAAGAACAGATTGAACTGACTGAACCGAATTCTTTTGAGCTATAAATCGAGCGATAGTATCGGATGACTCGAATAGTTGTTCTACAGTTAGTCGTGTACTGTACCACTGGAGCGATTTATCGTTTGCGTAGTTTATCGTTTTTGGCTTGGAAAAGTTTCTCAACCGGCAGCTTTAAAGACAAGGGGAAGTGTACCTTGTGCAAAACCAGCCTTTTTGCAATTTTCAGTGGGGAGATTTTCAAGAATTTGATTGCCCAAAGGTTCGTAACTTTTGCTCGCCTCCAGGCCAAAAACACCAGCAGCTTATTTGGATTTTCTGTTTTATCCGGAGCTACAATTGCGACTAGCTACTTTAAAATTACGATGCCACTGGATTATAAAAACGAGTTTATTGTAAAAAAAAACTTGAAAGAGACTCAACCTCGTCCCCAGGGCTTTTCCCTTTGAAATTTCAAAGGGAAAAGCCCTGGGGACGAGGTTGGAAAGAGACTGACTTTGTTATGTTTTCTTGCAACTGAAAAATTGCAGGGCAAATATCCATGCGGCCGGGGTATATCGTCTGATACCCGTCCAGCTATTTGACACCACGTGACCCAAAATAGCCAATAAGAAGGCACGAAAATTAATCGGTGGGTTATTGCGGGCCCAAGAGGGGCCCGCAACCCTAATCTTGACAGTGACCAGCGGATTGCGTTTTACGCGTGCGCGCCACGTTAATAACAGGCAAGCACAAAGCGGAAGTTCAAAATTTTGTTCTTCCACTAAGAACGATCGAAATGCAAATAATGTGTCAATCACGACAGTTTGTCGTAACACCGGAAGAGAAAAATCCGTTCTCCAAGAACGATAAGAATGCGAAAAATGAGTCAATCTCACAATGCGAAAAATGAGTCAATCTCAACAGATTGTCACATAAAATCGAGGCATGGAAAATTGCAAACGTTACGTTTTTGGGAAGTTGTTTTATAGGTGTTGCTTTTGAGACGATTTGCTGTGATTGTGAAGATTTTTCAAGATCTATTTAAATTCATATTGCCGTGAAGATAAGATGAGTTGCGTTATATTTTATACTGTTCAGTTTTTGGACGGTTAATTTTTCCAGTAAACCACTTTCACTTTTTGAAGGAGCTGTTTGATTTATTTCAATTTACGGAGCTGATCTACTACAACTCAATGCAAACTTCCCAAAAAACGTCCACACGAATTTACATTTTGTAACCTAAAATTATACACTCTCGTTCCAGTACCTTCCCTATTGATGCTATTGATGAAAGCTGAACAAATTGAAAACATCTTCAAAATCGATAAATAAACAAATCCTTTATCGTGCTTGTGCTATTATTTTCTTACCTTGTCTATTTCACAGCTCGTTTATGTTTATTAAAAAAAACATGTCTCACTTACACGGGTATTGAACTTGAAAATAAATGAATTTAAACGTGAAAAAGCAGGCTTCAAAAGCACACGTGATGCCGACATGTTCATTTCATGGCTCCGCATAATTAAAGGCGCGACAAGGAGAGGTGATTGTGAGGGTGTCAATGGGGTTAACTGCTTAGCGTATAAAGGCCTTTTTTCGCTATCGTAAGCGTATAAAGTACAAAATATTAGCTGACAAGCGTATAAAAGCATGTGATTTTTAAGCGTATATGGAGCAAAGCCGACCAATACAAGTTAGAAATTGATAAAAAAAGATAAACATTTTTTGAGAATAACAAGATAATTGTGAAATAAAAAAGAAAGAAATGTTTCTTGTCAATATTTACTTCGTTTAGACTTCGCCGTTACCCCTTTAGCCGTTATATTGCCGTCGTATTGCTGTCATGATCTGTCATGGGGTCGATGTGACGTTTTTTCTCCGCGCCTGCATTCACCCTGCCTGCGGTTGTGTTTCTCAATCCCAGTCTCCTCTCTCCTTGTTTGCACGATCTTGCAAGACTTGCCATGGCGTCCATTCATGGCATAATTACTTTATACAGAAACTCAGATGTCATAGACCGTTTTCGTTCTAGAATATTATTCAAGGAGGATATGCAAAGTTTAAATGTGTTTAGACGCCACTTAGATTCATTTCTCGGCTTGAAAGAGAAGGCTAAAGAGGTTGGGATAAGCGCTTACGAAATCAAATTGTTTCGACTCGCTCGAATAAAAACAGAAGGAGGAGAAAAGACAGAAAATTATGCAATCTACACTCAAGATCAATGGGACATGGAGAGGCCACTACTTTTGGGAAGTTCGGGAAGTGAACTGAACGGTGGGTATCCATATTTGACATATTTGATCATATTTGATCATAAATATTATTTGAGTTTTTCAAAGTTTGGACTTTTTGAATTCTCCATTTTATAATGACTGTGTTACTTATGAAGTTAAATGTTCAATGGTCTTTTATTGCAGTTCACGTGGTTGAAAAGATAACACTTCTTGGAACTGCTGGAAAGACTGTTGTTATTGAAATGAAAAGAAATAAAAGAAGCGAATGTGTTGAAACCACTAAAAAACCTCCAAAGGCCTTGCAAAGAAAGAGGAAAGCTGAAGCTGAAGAAGACAAACTTGTCAAAACCAAGATTCGCAAAGCAGAAACATTTGCACGTAATGAACGACAGGAAAAGGAGATGAAAGAGTTTAATGCAGGTATGATGGTTACTTTAAGTCTTCGAGGGCTAAACGTTTTATCATATTTGGTCTACAAACTTCAAACCGTGGCTTTCTTAGATGTACAGCTTTTCTGTACGGAAAAGTCAGCACTAAATTATCGGAATTTATACCATTCCTTTTGCTAAACATGATTTTTTTCTTTTTGTGGCAGAACTTCGGAAACTTGCTGGTAGCAGTGCCATTGACGAAATGCATGTTAAATGTGGATCGTGCAAAGAAACAAAAGTTATTGCAGGAGACCGAAGTACTTCTGGGAAAGCACAACACTTCATCGCCAGTAAGTAGGCAAACGGTGTAACAGCAGATCTAGAATAATTTACTATCCTTAGGACACTTTCTATAGTCGCAATAGACCGTGTGCAGTCACAATCTTATTTTTATTCAAAGTTAGTATGGTGGCACGCATAACACGCGAGTTGCAAACACGACAAGGGTCCGACAAGTGAGGGCGGAAGCCCACTCGAGTTGCACCCACTATCTTTGAAAAAATTATAATAAGAGACTGTTGGCAGTCTATAGTATCAACAAGAGGACATATCAGTACCTAATGTTGACTCTACAGATCAAAGTATTGAAGAGGATCTAACAAACATAGATGAAACGTATGTGTACTGATGTTTGGTCATGTTTCAGAGTTATTTAAAGATGCAAAAAAACTCAGCTATACAGTATTACAGTTCTTATAACTTAAGAAAGACTGGAACTAAACCTAATCATTAAATTAAAAAAAAAACAATTTGCACCAACTTGTTGGGTTGTTTAATTTGTGTCGTTATATAAATAAAGACATTTAAACCATAACAGAAATTGTAAATTATTTGTCTTATATCTGGAAAGGGAAAAGGAAAACATGTGGCTATAAATAGCTCGTGCTCAGTGTTACAAGTTCATTCAGTATTGCTAATGCATCCATTTCAATGACTGGAACGTTTCTGCATTACAGCTTTGATGAAACTTCGTTGTCTGCTACATATACTGGCCCTAGCCTAACCATGATGAGTGTACTGGAGAATCTGGAGACACTGAAGAGTGTAGGGGGAAAAATGAACAGAATTCTTTGCACATGGGATCTTTCTTGTCTTACTCAGGAGACATTTATAGCACCAAAGTTGACAAAGTTGAATCATCAGACGAAAGCAGCGACAGTCAGGAGAATGACGAGGATGATCTTGTTGTTTTTCCATGGTATGTTTCCCCTTTTGAAATTGAAATTTGTAGCTGAGATTCAGAAAGCGCCTAACTAGGGTTCTAACTATGTCACTTGATATTTGTTTTGTTTGTAGGTCATTGGCCTCCGCTGATCCTCTTGTTAACAGCCTAAACATTTTAATTCAAAGTGGAAAATTACCGAAAGATTGCATCTATTATAAGTTTGTTGACAATACAGTGCGATATGCACTTGTAGATTGGTCGAAGAAGAACGACTTTCAGTGGGATAAAAATGCTTTGGAGTTTTTCCAGAGTATTAAATATCTTGGTGGAGCAGCCACTGCAAAATTTGTGCGTGGTCCATGCCACCATGGAACAGGTAGAGGGGGCATCAAATTATTCAACTTTTCAGACGCAAATCTTGGTGGGCCATCCGATAATGCCCTAAAGAAAGTTCAGTCAGGATACACTCCCTTTAGCGGTGTGTTAAAATGCCTCTTGGAAGCTTTCCACGCCCTTGTGTTTGATGGTCCAAGTCCTTCAACTCCTGTTATCAAAACAAATCACGTTGAAACTGTAACGTGTGTCATGGCAGTGGATGGTACTGCATTAAAGCCATGCATACAGTTTGATGATCGCCTTAAACTCTGTGTGGGGCTCTCAGAACCTGTTGATTTGGATTTTATTACAAAACATCCCCAGTTGTCAAGTGGTGAATTAAAAGGCAAGTTTGTCACAGAAGCCGTTCCATACTTTCTCACAAGCACAGATATGAAAAATGCAATGCCTGTGGCTGTAGAATATGCCACCAAGTCCAAAACTGGAGAGCAAGTGAAAGCGTCCATGGTTGAAAAAATTAGAAGAGTACAAGTGTGTCGTAAATGCTGCCACGATGCTAAGAGCAACAACCTAACTCTATCCTCAAGTGAAGATTATTGTAATGCTTATTGTGATGTATGTTGGACCACGGCGAAGGTGTGTACAGCCTGTGAAAGAATGGGACAAACTTCACACATTCCCGCCTTGCGCGCCTGTTCCCAGTGCCTGAATGGCAGGATCAAGTGCCAAAAGGTTGCAGTGGCTGTGGTAACAACTGATTGTGAGGAATGCAACAAACAGGCCCTTAGTCAACTGCATGACGATGCAGCAGAACAAAATCTTCCTTCCGATTTGTATCTACTTTCTGCCATGCCAGATGTTGTTCATTTAGGAAAAAGCCTTAAATGCAGCTGGAGTAATTGGGTTCTCTGGTTCAATGGCACTCGATCTACACTAGCTATATTGTACAACTTGAGAAGGGAAGGAGAGCCAGAGTTACGCACGAAGTTGAAAAAGTTGTTGACCGAAGAATCCGTGAGAAATAAAGACCGAATGGCTGTCGATCCTATTCTTCTGCTGACCAAGCCAGAGCTCCTAGAAGTTCTTTCATCAGCAGAACGGGTTGTCTACACCATATATAGTGCCTGAAAAATACCGTATGTGGAAAAGCAATCGTCCTGGCATGTACCCCCATCCTCTTTCTGTAGGGTGTGGTCCCTTTGGCAAGTTACTTGTGCTTGATTTTGAACCACTAACAAACACAAGCAAGCTGCTTCTGGTGCGCCTTCATTCCCCAGCAGATGTAAATGTCCTTGTGGAAGGCCTTGAAAATGCCAAGTCTGTGGCATACACTGGTGGCGTGTCTTATTGCACGCAGTCGAGTGGAACTATCCGTTATGTTCCCATTGACAAGGAAGTAAGGCTGAGAATAGGTGCACTCAAGACGAAAGTTGATCTACAAACAAAACTACAGGAGTTCCACTTATCAACAGAAGGAACTGTGAAACAGTTAAGGGAAAGACTGGCAAGTCATCTACATGAAGTGGAAATATCATACATCATCGCTGGTGTCAAGTTTGATAAGCCAACGGCTATTTGTAGTCTAAGCGAAGATATTCTGTTAGTTGCAGACGATGGACACGGCTGTTTTTGGTAAGTTGTGCTTAGTTTCGTTACTGTAGTTTGATGTATTGTTTAAGAACATTGCAAGCTGGAAAGAGTGCGACTGCAATTTAGAACCACTATAAGACCCTATAAACCTCTACAGGCCTCAAAATCATGCCAACTAACTGACTAAACAATTTTTTTTGCTGCTTACTGACTAAGTAGCGTTTTTTTACCTGTTTACTGACTAAGGAGCGTTTTTTTAGCTGCTTACTGACTATAGCTATACCCCATTGACACCCTCCTAACTGACTAAACAATTTTTTGCTGCTTACTGACTAAGTAGCGTTTTTTTAGCTGTTTACTGACTAAGGAGCGTTTTTTTAGCTGCTTACTGACTATAGCTATACCCCATTGACACCCTCGATTGTCGGCACGCGTGTAAACAAGCATTCGCAGCACAAAATTTTACAATACCGGAATATTCGACGCATCAGTGAAATATTCGTAGCTAGCACTGCCTTGCATTTTGAGTTACAGAGTATATTCCCGTTTCAAGCGATTTCTTAGACTCAGTAGGTCCTGAGATATCGATTTTTTTGAGGACAGATTTTTACAAGCGCCATTATTGTCTATGAAATATCGAAAACAATGGTTGTGAAAACTTACTAATTGCACGCAAAAGGATGCCATGTCAACAAAGACAGTGGATAAAATTTTTACTAGATTCAAAACGTTATAAAAAGGTAACTGACAACAATTTACAATCTCCGATCATTTACGATAAGTGTAACCACGTGCAGTTTTGAGTCAATATGCCCGGTGTAAAACGAGCACGTCAGAATTTCAAGATGATTTTGAAAGTCGCTTTTCGCTAGTTTATTTTAAAAAATTACAGTTGTTTTGGGCTGCGGGTTATCTGCCAGTGAGGGTAATCTGTTGAAATTTTTTTCTCGCTATTGGAAAAATCGACTGATGCGGGTAATCTGCCGCGCGGGTAAACGGCCGGAAATTACGGTAAGTGCATCTAGGCCCGCACTTCCTAACCTGTGGTTACCACTAGTAATTAGCTATAGCCTATTCACAGAAACCCGTATAACAGAAGAACAAGGCTATTTCTCACGGTATCGCACGTCAAGTCTACTTCAACTCGTACAACGTTCAACTCACATATCAGGACCGTTGGCTTATTTTCACCTTCGAGGACACTCGAAGAAAATAAGTCATAATCCACGCTTGTTTGCGTTAACAGCTAGTAGCATACTGTATGCTTCACATTCATTTTTTCTCTGAAACGTTTTTCCCATTTTCTATTTGTATACGAAGCCAGTACTTACCATAGGATGTGATATTTTTCACGATTTCATTGTACAGTCTGCAAAATATATTTGAAGACAGTTCTGATTTACAGTGCATGATGGGTTATAGCCACTTAAAGAAAGCTCTTGAAGAAAGAAAGGTTCTAAAGCTAAAACGTCTGGTAAAAAACCCAGAGGGAATCAAGCACTGTCACCTGTTGGCTTACCGGATAAAACAAGCATTTGACACTTTATGACTGGTCACGAGGGGAACAGTGAATTTTGTTTCCTTGAAATCTCAATGTTTCCTGAGACGAAGTAGAGGTAAACATTGAGATTCGAACAGTTTCATTGTTAGATTTCATGTAACCATGAACTGGCCAATAAATGGGCGCACTGTAGCGGGAAATACGCCAGCTATATAGTAATGTATCATACATTGCGTTTGGAAAACCCTAAGCTGTAAAACATTCCAATCTGTAACGGACGTATTTCATAACAACTTGAAGTTGTGCTTACTTGGACGTTGGATTGCACTGAGGAAGTAGCAGGGGAACATTTGAATCTGGTGCGAGATACTCCGCTGCAAGTCACCGTCTTCACTTTCACTTTCGTTACTATTTTAAAAAATGTTCTTCTTTCTTTCTGTTTTGGTATTTTGCTGTATGATTCAGGAGGTTGTTTCGGAAAATGGTGTGCGAACAGTGACACGTGACAAACGCAAACCGAAATACACTGTACTTGCGGATTAAATCAAATTGAATCTATATATGTCTTTGTGATGTTTTTCAGAGTCTATCTCATGTATGCAGCTGTTTTTGCCACTTGAAAAGCAAAGAAACAACATCAATGCGACGCACTGTTATAATTTATAGCGGGGCTCCCACGCGCGCTTCGCGCGCTTGGGACAGAGCCCCATACTCATGAAATATGGAGCGCTTACCATTTGAATGGAATTTTCGGTGAATTTTTTGCGACAAATGGTACTGTACTTTTTCTCGTCAAGGAAAAGGGAACGGATTGATCTGTACCATTTGACCCGAAGTCTCGGATGCCAGTAAGCTGGGACCTAGTATCAATGTTTTCCTGCTCTACTTAACTCAAAAGCAGGAACCGTTAGAACAAAAGAAAAACATAACAGGATCAACAACGAAAACTTAAATCTTTCACACCTGGGGTGCGATAGGTGTGTTGGAGGAACTGGAAGAGATTTGTCGAGGAGAACAAGCAGTTTTCGAATCGATAAACTTGTAACATTTGATCATGATCATTCGAGATATCCGCCATGCTGTCATCTCGAAAATATTAAGGTGAGGAACCTGGCACTGGTATTTTCAAATGGTACAGAAATTTCCGGATATTCAGGTACAACCGAGAAAAAGGTAATACCTTGGAAGGTAGTACTTTTTTTCCGAAAACATTCCACTGGAATAAGCCGTTCCATTTGAACTTTTACCGGAATTTCCTGTTTTTCCGTACAAATGGTAAGCGCCCATGGTCAACCTCTTTTCGTTTGGTTGTCACGTGACTGACCGAGCGTACGTACGCGTCTACAGATTGTACGGGTAGGGTAGGGGAGACTATCAAAAGGAAGGGAGGGGTATCTCAGGCGTTTCTCGGCAAATCCACATCTTTTATATTGGACATTCACAATAAGGTCAATTGACAGCTGTCAAAACAGGATAGCCATTGACCAGCATCACATGACCATATTGTGGGCTCATGTGTCAACTCATCGAGGTGACGTGATTTATTTGGAAGCGGTCCGCGGACCAGTAATTGATTTACTAGATCGTGGGCTCAAGTCTCGAGTTCTGGTAGCCCGCGTATTTTTGGCGGGAAATTGCGTTGACGACTGAAAAAGAAATTTTCAGTTCATTGTATTTTTGAGACAATAATTTATTACTCTACACTGTTAAAGTTTTTCTAAAGAATAAACGAAACAATTTTTATTGCTATGTCAACAAACAATAGCAGAGAAAATATAATTTGCAGAACACAGGGTTCAGGTGAAGAGCAACAGGAAAGAGAGCGGAAGAGAGCAAGAATTAACTGGGGAAGAATGAGCGAAGAAGATCGCCAAAGAAGGCGCGCTCGGGAAAGAGAAAGGAGACAAAATTATAGCGAAGAACGCCGACAAGAAGAAAGAGTCCGGGCTCGAGAAAACAGACAAAATGTTAACGAAGAACGCCGAGAAGCGGAAAGACTCCGTGCTGTGGAAAACAGACAAAATTGTAGCGAAGAATGCCCAGAAGCGGAAAGACTCCGTACTGTGGAAAACAGAAAAAATTTTAGCGAAGAACGCCGAGAAGCGGAAACACTCCGTGCTGTGGAAAACAGACAAAATTGTAGCGAAGAACGCCGAGATACCCGGCTAAAACCCATGCAAGAGAGAAACCTCGGCTCGTAGGGTAAAGCAGAGAAGGTTTTTTTTCTATGATTATGAATTATAGGATTGAAGGAAACCCTGAAGTTCAGTAATAGATTCTTGAGTCCTTAATAATTTTACGATTTCATTTAATAATTCAATTTGAATGGATCCATAACTCAATTTAATTATAACATAACAAAAAAGAAAAACGTTTACATTTATTTTGCTTCCATGCAGGCTATATACTGGAACCTCGATATCAAGCTAAATTAAGTAAAAAATGCTAGCGGAACTGTCTAAATGTGTTTTTATATGGATAGTTATTTATTCCATAGGTAGTGAGATTTACTCCTTACAAATCTGTGAGAGAAAAATAGTCTGTGAAAAACTAGAAGCAATTTGATTGGTCGGACCATTTTCTTCACTACTAAAAAAAAATGGTCTGACCAATCACAGGCCAGAGACGATTTTTTTTTTCACTGGTTATAGAAGTGGGATCAATTTTGGCGCCATGAACTCGGCAAAAAGTGAGCAATAATGGCTTCTCCCCCAGGTTCTTCTTCTGAGCAATTCTGGTTTGTAGATACAGCTTCAGTCGCGGACTTCATACAAGATCAAGAAAAGAAAAATAACAAACGGAGAAACCCGAACAGCACGTCGCTTGACTCAGAATTTTTGACGTTGAAAGGCGAATCAAGGTCCGTAGAAGAAATTCCTTCAAACGAGTTGAATTCATTCATCAGTGAATTTGTCTTAGCAGTGAGAAAGAAAGAAAACAAAGATTATGAGCCAAGTTCACTGCGTTGTCTCTTTGCAAGTTTTGAACGGTTATTTGAGAAAGTAAAACTACGGATACAGCATCATGAAAGACGTCGCGTTTGAAAAAGCAAGAGCCGCATTAAAATCAAAACAAAAAGGTAACTGTTACATTGTATTTCCCGTACACAAGACATTCCTGAGTCATTCACGAGTGGTTTTAAAACGTTTTTAACTGTCTTTGGTTCTTATACTTCTAGCGACATTTTCAGCAGGGTTTAAAGTAGAATTTTCCAGTTCATGCAATGTTTGTATCATGTTAGAGAAGTAAATTTTGAACGCATTTTTAACTCGACTGTGATGTTGATTCGGTATGCTCCAAAATAAAGCCTGCTAAGTGCGTTTTGCACCTTGCTGTGGTATCTTGATTTTTCTAGCCCAGCGTGATTCATGATCAGTAAGTAGTATTTTGTAAGGAGTAAATCTCAGTACCTAAAAAATAAACAAATTACTTCATGGTTAGTTCGCCCATACCATTTTTCTTCACTCGTTGTGAAGAAAAGTAAACTCACTCGTTCACTGCGCTCACTCGTTCGTTTTCGATTCTTCACAACTCGTGAAGAAAAATCGTCCGCGCTCACTTACCATGAAGTAATCTCTATATCTAAGCCCTTTTGCATACATTTTACCATACCTTGGAGTAAACATTTTTTTTACCGAGGTGTTCGTTTTGACACTAAAACGACAAGAGTTGTGTCCTGCATTTCCCAGTAGCGTGTACAATTAAATACATTTACTCAAACAGAATGGTTAATTTCATCAGGAATAGAATACAGTACATTGATAATTTGTGTTTTTTGTAGAATATACTCCATGACTTTGTAGGTAGAAAGACCGTACTAATGGCAGACGAAAGTTTAGACAAAAATCATGGCGAGTTAACCGACCTCGACACTAAACTATAGTTAAAAACGTTTGTGAATTCCTTTGCAATATTTTAGAATGCTTTTACAGTTTAAAGTGAAATGAAAGTACTAAACGGGAGCCCCGCTTTTAGGCTTGGCTAAATCTATATATTAAAGGTTGCTGAGACAGAAGCTTAAATTGGCCCTTATAAGACGCAACACATGTCGCCGTAGTTGGCTTTCTGGACGAAAATTGAAAAGGTATAAAGTGAATGGAGCATTTTAAAACAACGTAAAAATGATTCTGCATACGAATATGGCCTAACGAAACCTAATTTAAACTATGCGATGGGTTAACCTTTAAATACATTTTCTAGGATACCTTTTGCAGCCCAGACGCAGTTACGTCTGCAGTACAATTTGACGACTAGAGCTATAGCTAGTGAAAGTTTACGAGTCTCACCTTTGTTGCAATGAGCCGGCAAACTTTCCAACATCGTTGCTTACTCGCTGTAGAATAAATAGCGGTGAATACCACGATTTACAAAGAGAAAAAGGAAGCGTTCATACAGAATAAAAACCCAGGCAGTTTTATTATACAGGGACTCAAAACATTTAAAGGTATCGCGAATTTTTTAGCAAAAATGTTAACGCCACTTAAACCTTTTCTTGATCGAACATTTACCTTTTGTTTACACTGAAAATGATTTTGCTTAGCCCAACTACGCAACAAAAGCTCTTAGATGATGCTTGATGAGCTTAAAAAAAATTATTTGGATAAAAGTGAAATAGTCATTCTTATCGATACTAATGAGTGCTGAAATATTTTTCCTTGATTTGGCCTGCTTTAGAATTTCAAAGCCGCTACAAGAGCCACTATCCAACTACTCATCAGCTACCAGCTTAGAAAACCCATCGGCAGTCAAAACGCATCGCGAAATTAAAAACTTATACTGCAGCTACGATTGGGATATACGAGGACATCTACCATTAAGTTTTCAATTTGAGGGTTTCCAAATGACCGAGGGTGTAACTGATAAAAAGCAAGAGGATGAAATTATTCTTTGATTAAGTGAAAGTAATACAATTGCGAACGTCTTTGGTCTAACTGATATCCATAATATTACGGCACTGCACAGATATTACGACTCCGTTTCGTATGATAATTGTTAAATGAAGAATGCTAACCAAGCCCGAGTAAAACCAGTCGCATACCTGTTCGCTAAGAAATCTGTCCTGATCTCTGCAGTCCTCTATCAACTTTTCCCTGAATGTAGGCAAAAATGGCTGAATTAGAATCTAGTTTATAAACTGTATGTCCGCGGATGCCATGATCAAAGTTGTTTTGAAGGCAGTCACGTTAGCTTGGGTAAGTGTCGGCGTTTTTTCATGACAAGAATTTCGATTTCAAACTTTTGGATTTGTTGAAGACAGGTTTCTTTAGAAACTACCCCCACAATACATTTTTATCTTGCACTGATACGTGATCCTTGGAAAGTGTATTGGCTATCCATAACCTCATCTAAGATTTTCCTCGAAGCATTGAGTCTCTCGGGAGCGTCCAATTTTGGCAGCCCTTTATATTTCGACCAATTTCTGTAAACCTGAACAGCATGTAGTCAGCAGCATATTGCGAGAATGAGCTCTACATTGGCTATGTTACAGGTTAAATTTGATTAAACCTAGGTTGGTTTGTAATTTCATTGTCTATATTTCTGATAACAAAAAAAAAAATGAGGAAAGAGAACATAATTACTGATCGTCGTCCAAACCCATTGTTTTCTGTCTGCATTATATCATCGAATGCCGAGAGAAAAAAAATGCAAACCAAGTGTGTGAGAAAAACGGGTGCGGTCTTTTTTGGTAGCAGGGAAATTATCAGGGGTAATCTTACACGTGCTAAATCGACACGCAGCATTATTAAAACACGCAGCATTATTAAACTTATAACAAGCTGCATTATTAAAAATAATGCTGCGTGTTTTGGTTTTAATAATGCAGCATGCTTTACATCCGTATATCCACTGCTGAAGCACTTCCTCGTCTCTCGCCATTCTTTAAAGATATTCAGCGCCCAATTCTACTTCCTTCGACTAGCATCGGAACTGTCTTCAAACCTCCGACATTCGTCAGATGAGATTGGCGCACGAAATCTTTCACTCCCTAGTAACAACAAGAGAAAATGAGGTAACAACCAATACTCCTCGTTACACAAACAATTAGGACTGAAAATATTTAGAAAAGTACATGACTATCTGTCTCACTAGAAAACGAACTAACCAAAGTCAAGAACATTTGTGTCCATATCCGCTTCTAATACTTTAATGAATAAAATTATTATCCTCTGATCATTTTCTGTGCCCTTCACTCGTCGACACACCCATTCCCGAACAACAATTAAAACATCGGGTTACACACAACTAAGGAAAACCAAAAGAACTGTAACGACTGAGAAAGTACTTACCATCTCATTCATCCGACTTAATAGTAAACGTTGACTGCGTAAGACACAATTCTTCTTCAGAACTGCTTTCGCAGAAGTTTTCCGCCATCATTCCAAACAACGAGTTGACTCTCAGAAAGAACTGTGTTTGTCGAGCAATATGCAAATTGAATCTACCTTGACAAACAAACAGTCAATAACTCGTTTCTGGTTGCATTTTTCACACGTACATGTCAAGTTATGCTCATGAAAACAATAGCTAATGTGGCAGTTACCTTGAATAAAAAGTATCGATTGAACGCCATGAATTGTTTAACTTATTGTTTTCCACAGAAATACAAAAGGAGGGTGACATTCGATGATATAATTGCAGACAGAAAACAATGGGTTTGGACGACGATCAGTAATTATAATAGATAATTACTTCGGCTCGCAGCATTATTGGATATAATGCAGACAGCTTCGGCCTGCGGCCTCAGCTGCCTGCATTATATCCAATAATGCTGCTCGCCTCAGTAATTATCTATTACATAATACCGTCTGATATGATAAGAGGACAGAATCTAGTTTTGGCGCGGAATCTATTTATATCTCGTTCCATGGCTGCGTGGTTTCCACATGGCGCATTGAAATTACAACCACGTGATGAGAAGGACATCAGCCATTGGTCAGTAAAAATAGTTTCCGTATCTAAAAATAGATTCTGTCCTCTTATCATAGTAAAAGAACCCAGTATAGAAAGATACGTTCTCTTACCTCATTTTCTCTTGTCTGATAATGAATACCTGACACAAAGAAATTACAAACCAACCTAGGTTAAGGGGGCTATCTGGTTGAAATTTTGAGTCAAATTGTGAACTCGGTCAATTTTTTGTGTAAGTCTCCGTTAGACAGAAAAATTATTTGTATAGGTAATCACATGATTTCGAGTGCAATTTGGGATAAATCAGCACGATAAAGTTTTCAAAGGCTAACCAAACAGCACGAGCCCGTAGGGCGAGTTCAATTTGTAGTCTTTGAAAAATTTACGAGTGCTGATTTATCCCAAATTGCACGAGACAAATCATGTGATTACTTGCTAATAATATACATGCAAAAATTTAATTTCAACTTTCTGCACTCAATTTCAATTTTCTGCACTGTTTGGGATTAATTGACGTGCTCTCAGCCAATGAGCATGCTGAAATTTTTGCATGTATATTATTAAACAATAAACTCTGAACAATTTTTTTGCTAAACGTTACAGCGAAAAGAGACTCAGGAAGAATTAAAAATGCAGAGAATAGGATTCAGAAGCAGCTTAAGAAGTACAGAGTTGCTCAAAGGCAGGCAAGACCAGGAGACGAGGAACAGCGGCGACAATGGGAAGGCACAACATACAGCGCTGATGCATTCAATGAACTTACTGTCACAACAAAACCGGCCAGGAAAAGAAAAAAGAAATAGAAATTGTGACATTTTACAAAAAAATGATTTGTTGATACTGCAATGAGGCTACTTGTATGAATTTCTTAGTGGTAGTTTTCTTTATTGATGGTTTCACCACTGATTTTGCTGTGCAAATGTTCAACCGCATTTTTCTCAAAATAGCATTTTTGCGTAGAATTTAGCTGCCACCTATGTTTTTTCCTTTCTATTTATCCTTTTGCCATCAAATTTGGCTCAGTTACTCATGGGAGGCTTCTCTACAAACCTATTGACGCTTTTTTATTTTGATAAATATTGCTGAAGTTATTCCAAGTTAAACTTTTTGTAGAATCATTTTGTTGCTTTGGCAACGTAATTTGCCGAAAACCATAATTGCTCAATAGGTTTGTAGAGGTGTGTATGTAGTATCATTGCATGAAGTATTAGGCTTCCAATGTAAATAGAATTGAAGAAAAGCATGGGGGCGTGAAATAAGTACAAAAACAGCAGTTCAAATAATTTTGTTAATAATTAACCAGGATTTACATATTTTGGTATTTTACCCAATGTAATGATAGCTTATGTTCTACTTTAACTTCATGCAAAATTCTGTATCGATACATAACATAGCTAAAGTTTTATGAGCGTTACAATTTGATACACATTTAGGCTCAAAATCTAACCAGATAGCCCCCTTAAATCATATTTAAACTAAAATCAGATTTAACTTGCACAGGTACACATTTTAAAATAAGAAACTCTCTTGCTTTCCACAGTTCTCTATACAATTGCATTATCGTACTGATAGATGTGTGCAGATTGCAAAGGGGACAGGGTGTAATATTAAGACCATTAGTACGGCAACACACGTGTGTGTATGAACTGAATACCGAAACTTCATGCATTGCTGGCATCCTTCAGTTGCATCCACTTTATCTATGGTCTGTATTGAAAGAAGAAATAAACATTTCGTTAATCGTAAATATAATGAAATTATTCAATTACCATTAATTTTGGTGAAAATTCCCTCGATAAACACAGAGCGAACCGAATGGTGAATGTTCCTAACAGGAATCAGAATTATTGGATGGGATCGCAAAAGCACCACTAAATCCCGCTATCTTTGCAAAATTTCTTGACAAATTTTCCCGCAAATACACTGTTTACTGGGCTTTAAATAAGAAGAGAAACCTCACAATATAAGACCTTTTCGATAATTACAAACGTTGTCATTCTGCCAATGATACGTTTGTTCGCTCTTATTTCAACCACATGCTAGAGGTACGCATATAGTTCTCTTGGTAACAGATTGACGTCTAATTTAGGCGGGTGAATTAAGCGTAATATTTCCTTTTTGTTGCACTTCTTATTCTCACTTACATGGATAAAAAAAACGAGACATTTTTAACAAGTACTTGCCAATGAATACGTTTGCTTGCTCTTGTTTCAACCACATTACTGATGCGGCGAGAGGTACATGTAGCTCTCTTGGTAACAGATTGACATCTGATTTAGGCGGGTGAATATTTCCTATCTATTTGTTGTGTGCCAGCAGATACAACTTTCACAGAATACTAAAACTATTAAATCAGGAGTTTCAGCTTTTAAATTATCGTTGTATTTTTTACAGTTATATGAAAGCCTTTTATGGACAAACTTGGATCCTGCCCAAAAGTTCGCAAAGGTGACTTAGCTTAGGCTTCATCCTGAGTTATCGCCCATAGGCTTTGACACTAACAGCACCTCAAAAGTGTCCTAAGACTTATGAGGGTTTCGTGGATTTCAAATCGCGCGAGTCGAGTGAATCATCGCTTGAGGGATACAAAATGTCTTCGCACAACGTGCGCATGACCAGGGCTTCAATACAAAACTTCCCTTGGATGATGTGCCAAGTACACCAATGTAACTATTCATCAACTCGTACAATACCTTTACTTTGTAAGTGCGCTGCCCAAATTTCTTTCTCAGAACTGTTTTAGCTTTTATCTTTATATTATTGTTTGAAATCAGAACACCACGTAATAGAGATTTATATGTAACTCACCTGGCACTTCGTGATGAAGTTAGCAGAGCTCCCATCTTTTGTCGTATGTGTTGTGACCATCCCAATGATGTCACAAGTGACCACCTCCAATGAACTTTCTTGGCCCGACATCAGATTTACACTGTTTTCGTTGTTCTGAGGTATGCAATAACAGAGATCAGCGGCTTCTGGTGGTGTAACCTAATTCTTCATTTCCTCTTCTTTGAACCCTGACAATGGCAATGCATGTAAGCTCTCTATCGCATTAAGCCTCGACTCCACTTCTTTCTTCCAGTCGCTTGTCTCTCTTGCTTTCTCGGTGATGTCGACGTTCTCAATCCCCGAAACCTTTCTGTCAGGCTCAACATTCCGTTCTTCCGCCTCTCGTAGTATTTCACTGAGGTTCAGGGCTTCAATCTCGGAGATCTTGTTCTTCAGTTCCATCCTCTTGTCCTTAGCCTCCTTTGGTCTTCGGAAGAGATTCTCAGTTTCAAATTCTTCAAGCTTTTTTCTTAACTCGGTCGTGTTACCTTTAGCCTCAGTATTTTTGTGGTCATGATTTGCTGTTTCGTCATTCAACTCACGTACCTCTCGCACCATTTCAGCTTTTCTTTCCTCTGCTTGTTGTAATTTCTGTTTAATGTTTCCTGACTCAATCTCAGCAAGTCTTTTATTCAATGCGTTCTGCACCTCCTCTGCTTCCTTTAGTCCATGGCTGACATTATCGGCTCCAACCTCTGCAAGGTCTTTCTCCATCTCCATTGTCCTAGTTTTTGTTTAATCTCTTTTTCCTCGTTTTCACCAATGCTGCTTAATTAACAGATTGTCGATTGTTTTCTACTTTCATTGTACGCTTGTCTTCCTGCAGTTTCTTAATGACTTCATCTTTCTCAGCGACCTTTCTGACCAATTTATCATTCGTTTTCTCCATTTGCATAACTTTTCCACTGAAGTTCTTTGCCTCCATCTCTTCAAGCTGTTTCTTTACCTGAAATGTCTGGTCCTCTGCTTCTTTTAACTTTTGTTTTAGATCATCGTCTTCCTTAGCTTCTCTAATCTTGTTCAAAATGTCGTCACGTATTTTTTCTATTTCTATTTTCTGTGCCGGCGTGAGCCTGCAGTTCCTTTGTCTGCTGCTCCTTAATTGCAAGATGGTTTTGGAGTCGGACGTTTTGTTCCTCTGCCTCTTTAAGTTTTTGCTTAAATTCTTCATTCTCATTAACAGCTATTTTGTGTGAGATTTCCTCGAGCTTTCTCTTCACCTGCATCGTTTGCACTTTTTCCTGCAACATTGCATTCAATACTGCCTTTTCCCCAAGCTCCGAGTTAGTCTTCTGTTGCAGTCTTCGATGCTTGTCGTCAGGAATTGGATTTTTTCCTCGTTCTTTCATATTCTGTCTTCTCCGTTACGGAGGTTTATTTTGGTTTGTCGCTACCCAGTGAAATACGAAGGCAGAGTAAGACATGACATATTCCACGACATCAAATCGACAACAGATAAACTAAATTTTCTCTTGTTAAATCTTTGCTTCCGATGTTCAAAATATATGAAATTTCATAAAAATTCAAATTTTTTTCTCCACCTTCTACGATTATATTACGAACTCACAAAATGTCTAACTCCTAGTTGGCTTGATAGCTCAGTACATTGGAGCATTGCACCAGTATCGCAACGTCATGGATTCGAATCCCGTTCAAGCTTAAATTTTTTCAGGCTTGGCTTCTGCAACTGCTTAAATCGCGTTCATAACTGTGATGATATTTCGCTTGTTAAATCCTTATTCTGCAATAAAATTTCATGTATTCTCATTTTATGGTAAATATTTGCTGTTATCTCAAAATCAAAGTTTTTACCAGGGTGTCGCTGAGAACGTCTAATGACATCTAGGTTTTTGCAAAGCGTAATGCAGTTGGCCCTTTAACACAAGGAAGCCACATGCAACTGCGTTTTGCAGTTTGCAAAGGTAGTGGTTAAAGTGGTCAAATATCACTTTTCTGTTGACCTCAAAAGACCGTAACGAAAAGACAGTCCCCCAAATACAATATAACACATGGAAAATTACTGATGTCTCCTTTGTCTTTCTCTTGTGTATTATGAGGTTTTTTTAAATTCGCGAAGTAATCTTTCTTAGGAAATTCAGTCGCAATTGAGTCCAAATTTCGTTTCTTGCACTGATCTGCGAAAAGAACCCCAAAATTAAGAAAATTAGCCATAGTTTGTCCGTTTGGTTTCTCGCTAGCTCTGGACTTGTCTATGCAATAATACGATACGAGTCGAGTTTTCGACTTGTGCCCAGGTTTGGTCTATAATCGCAATGAAAGACAGTCGCCAATTACTACTTGAGGGTGCGTTTTTTGAGTATGATCCGGATTTGGAATTTTGATCGGAGATCACAAGGATCATGGCGCATCAAAGGAACCGATAAATCTTTGTCCAGTTTGGATTCATCGGTTCCTTTGATGCGCCATGATCCGTTTGATCTCGGATCCCAAATCCAAATCCAGATCATACCCAAAAAACGCACCCTTAGTTGATAATACTGATACAGGTACAAAACGGTATTTCTTTTTTAATCTACGAAGCATATTGCACAGTGAACGAATTCAATCTTACCTTCATGTTTGTAACGGGCTCCTGCAAGTGTTTGACTTTTGCTTTCAGCCTCTTCTTTTCGTAGACTGTTTTGAAACCTAAATAGGAAAAGTTGAAAACTGATAGCAAAGAACTGTGAAACGAAACTGCAAGGAAATTTTTTTTTAGGTTTGCTTACACACAAATGAAGGCTACATTCAGCTGATATAGATTGAACCAATGTAGGTAGTTAACAAAACCCCTTAATATTACCAGCCAATGCGTCAGTGTATGTTGCGTTAATCTGAATTCATGCCTCTCATTTCTAAACACCGCAAATGTATAAATTCAAGTGCTTTTTAAGGTATCAGCATACCCCAAAGTTCATCATTTTGAAGAAAAACAGCTTTCGATATTTTCAAATAGGTTTCATTGTGGCCTTTCATTAAAAGAAAAAATATGGAAAAAGGTTGATTCTAAACGAAGTTATTAAGGAAAAACGAATCTTTGCATTAATTGTCTCTAATTGATTGCTGTCAAAAGCCTGACACAACCAATTAAATTCACATTAAAAATTACGTGACAGGAACGCGACGTGCATGCCGTTATCACAATCACGCAAATTGAAGTTGGAGCGACGAGTTGATTCGAGTGTTTACGTTGAAATTTACTCGGCGATGTCTTCAAAGAAAGAAAGGAAAAGTTCGTGTCCGTTTGCAAGTGCGAAGAATGCCCCGAAATGGAAAAACATTTGACAAAGATTTGGCCGAAGCTCTGGCCACAAGCGACAAAGGGTCGTATTTTGAGCAGGAGAAGCTGCTGGCATTAGAAGCAGAACAACAAGAAAAAGAAACCGGAGAAATTGGTGCCAGCCGATCTAAAATCGCTGAGAAGTAGAAGCAACGGAGTCATGGCAAAAGTTGTCTGGCCGAACAATTGTTTCCTGCAGTGGCCTGCAAGAAAATCTTATGAAATAAGTGTCTTGTCGCTTTTGTCAAGCAGAAGTGACTTTGCTTGAGAATGCCTCAGCGAGATCTGGACTTGGATCGTCTTGGATCTTGAGATGCGAGCACCTTGTGACTGCACTGATGACTTGTAGCAGATATTTCCCGCCAGAAGCAAAACCCGAGACCGCTTTGTAATTGATAAGAGTTATCTTTGTTAAAGCATACTAACTATGATTAAAGTAAAATGAGCCTTCCCTTCATCGATCAACGCGTAATCATTTTCACTCGTCTTGTGTAATTAATCTAATTACACCGGAAAACGCCCCAAAGTATATTTCGCGCCGTATCTCAAAACTAAGATTTCGAAGAGTAGGGCGCACATTTTAAGTTCGTTTTCAATGAATTTTCGACGCTTTCCGCTGAAATTCGGCAAGAACTTTGCCCGATAATCGGGCAACAAAAGTGTGTCGGGAAATTGTTATTTTTTACCTCTTTCAAAAGTTATAGCTATTTTAGCAAAGGTAACGGTTCATTTTTAAACTCCTAACGTTTGACTGCCTGTTAAAAGAAAACCAGACAAGTAATCATATTTCCCCGACACAGTCTTTGAGAGGAAGGTATGAAGAACACATAGCGATGTTGATCGTTTTCTCCCGTTCAATTGCGACCGGAAACGAACTCGATTTGTGAGTCTCGGTACTTTTGGAAATCAAACGCTCTATTCGCACAACATTAACTTTTCAACTTCAAACTAGAAATACGACTCCCGCAAAAACCTCGCGAAGCTAGTTTTTGAAGAAGTCACAATGCTTTTATATTTTATTTTATATTTTATTTTTTATATCAGCGTAGTCCCCATTATTTTATTTCTTATGCTGTGTTTGGTACATAATTAGTGACACCTGGTGCAAATTACATGATCAGTATACCGGTCAACACAGTGCTTAAAAATTGACCTTCATGTAGCTCTTTCACTGCCACTGAGATTGCACCAGAGGGAATAGAAGTAAAATTATTTATTATCTTGACAGGGAATACAGAGTCGATGAAGTACCACAATAATATTCACTTAACACAAATTGAAAATGATTGTAAATCTTTTGCAGGTGAAATCTTGAAGAGTTAATATGAATGCTTGTGTTTACCATGGTGCAAAAACCTGTTTTTTTTTTTAGTTTTATTTTCTTAGTCTCTACTGCTTTGTCTTCTCTGTTGTACATCCCTTTTAAAAAAATATGTTCTTACACCGAGGATGAGTTGAATGCTCCAATTATTTTTTGTTTATGTTTTTTGGTTATAATTGCATGAGATTCATTGTAAGAAGAATCTTCTGATTAGATATTTTATTCTCTACTGCAGTCATTATTTCATTCCTAGGTATCCACAATTGAGAGCATTATGAATAGTGCATGTTTCAATTTGTGTACTCTCTTCAGTTGCTATGGTACCCCCAGTGGTAGATAGAAAAATTCCTCTTCCCTCAAAAGAGATGCCATATCAAGAGAAGTGTGAGATACAATGTCATTACATCCAAAAAAAAAAAAAATTGGGGGTAAAACAATTGTATTCTACAAAAACTTTGAATAAAGGTTTGGTAATAGTGAGTGCCGACTGTATAGTATGTGGTTGTGCTATTTTTAGGTCATATCATAAAAACAGTACATGTAAGAAAGAGTTATTGAAACCTAAATATGTTGAAAAAGATTGCTGCACTATGTACTCCTGTAAAAAAATAATGTGAAATCAACATCAATCAGTCAAAAGTATATACCACATGAAAGTTTAATTGTGCTGTTACAGAAACAGGCAAAATATCCATACCCAACAAGAGAAGATTATATTATTTTGAATATCTGCAAATTTATATTATAAAAACTGCAGAAGAAAGATTTGATATAAGGATGGCATTTCATCGAAAAAGTCATGGCAGCCAGAGGAATTGAACTGTAACCAATGACATATAGTAATGAGAAGCACTATCATTATATTATTATCATTATTATTATCATTACTATTATTATTACTGGTATTGATATTATTACTATTGTTATATTTTTTACGTTTAACATAATATATTTTTATGGGGTGGGATGCATGTCCTAACCTTTGTAAAGGTATTGTTACTCTACTACTACAAGCAATACAAAAATCTTCTTAATAGGCTTTCCATCAGAGGTGGTAGTAATCAAAACAGCTCCAAACAATACCATTTGTTCTTAAAGGCTTAGAATCTAGTGCGGTCATTTGTCTATAAAGTTTGTGTGGAAAATCATTATTGACAACTTGAAACACTTGTTACTACATACAGCACACTTGCAATGAATATGTGAGAAAGATCATAAACATTTTGGCATTACAAAATTTATTTTATTCTTTATAAAGTTTTTCCAACGTAAAATGTTAACTGTATATTGTAGTTGTTATTAAATATTGATATTTGACATCATAAAAATGAAGTAAACAACAGAAAGTAACAAGGTTAATATCTTAATTACGGCTTGAATTAACATTTCATTTGTGGGAAATGGGCCAGGTTTCTAGATTGCAATGTTACATTCTCTTGTAATCTGTTGGTCGTCTTCCGATTCCGTTTTTAGACTAATAGAATTATTTTCCACAGACAGCTCCAATCGTTGAAGTTCTTTCTACTCGGTTTCCCTTCTAAGCCGTTTTGCTAAATTTAGTACGCTAATATATTTCGTTATGTAATCGTTCATTAATGTTTTGTATTTCTATCAATAACACATTCAAATTCCAAACTAACTTGGTTGAATTCCTGATCCTTTTCCCTGCTGTTTCGTTTGCCTTTTTCTAGAGCGAGCATTTTTGTCTTTGCTGCGATGACGGATGTCTGTCGTTATTCTCCCCGCTGTCGCTTCTCTATCCCTGCTTTGAGTCGTGCTTTCCTTGTGGTGATTTTCACGGTATTCGAACTTACTCGGCGACGATCTCGAGCTAAACTTTCTTGAATATCTCGGAGATCATCTTGCTGGGATGTACTTCCAGGACGAGTGAAATCGGTTTCCACAAAATTTACGTTTCTTTCAAAAAGGCATCACGGAATTCGAAATGGCGGTTTAGCAGTTCTCAAGTGCACTACTATTACTATTACTATTGTAACCTGGCCTGCGAACGGACACCTTTAAAATATATATATATATATATATATATATATATAAAAATATTCTTGGCTTGCACTCACGTGACTTCCGGTATCACTTGTGACTTCCGTCCGCCATGCTGGTGTTTCAAATACCAATATGGCGGACGGATGCTAGTCACAAACACAATTATTCAGACGCGTTTTATTCCAGTTTCGCATCCTCAAAATGCCAATGTGCCTGATTGTGGGGTGTTCTAGAAAAACTGGTCGAGATAAGGGAATCCGATTATATAGAGTTCCGGCAGTTGTGACGAATCAGGGCCCAGAAGTAGAAGAACTCAGCATTGAGCGAAGACGACGATGGATCTCAGCAATAAGCCGCGATGACCTCACAGAGAAAATCTTAAGTAACGATAGGGTTTGTGATCAACATTTTCACTCTGGAACCGCAGCTCCTTTGTGGGATCGACACAGTATCGACTGGATTCCATCTCTTAATTTAGGCCATGGCAAATCGGCGACGCGAAGAGAACAAACTGAAGCCCAAGAAGCTCGAGCGGAAAGGTCGAAGCAAAGGCGAAAACGACAGGCGGAACAGCAAGAACAGGAACGTTTACTAAAGCTACAGAAATTAAACGAGCCTGGAGTCCCCCTTGCCGATTTTGCTTCTGAGATTGTCGAGGCTGAAAGCTTAAATTTTTCAGAGGCAGAGCAAGTTCAAGAGGAGGCAGCAGACTTGCAGCCAGACGATCAAGAAACGTATGACTGCTCAACACAAACAGAGGCTTTTGACCATTTGTATCGGTCTGTGGCGTCTCTTTCTGTTAAGGACTGCCCACGCACTGATGCCTCTACTCAAACAGAAGAGTTTGACTACTTATTTACCCATCTATCGCCGAGCAAGCCTTTCAATCAGAATTATTTTAAGGACGACAACGCGAAAGTGTCATTCTACACAGGCCTGCCAACATACGAAGTGCTAGAAGCAACTTTTATTCATGTCTCACCTTTTGTCAAACGCCGAACACAATGTCTTACTTTATTTCAAGAGATGGTCATGGTTCTCATGAAATTGAGACTAAATGTGCCACACCAAGACTTGGCATATAGATTTGGAGTGTCCCAGTCAACAGTGTCAAGGGCATTTGCTCACTGGTTATTCATTATGGATGTGCGACTGTGCCCACTGATTAGGTGGCCTGAGAGAGAAGAGCTTTGGAAGACCATGCCTCAGTGTTTTAAGTTTTCCTTTGGTACAAAGACAACTGTCATTATTGACTGCTTTGAGGTGTTTTGTGTAAAACCAACAAACCTCCTAGCCAGAGCACAAACATTCAGCTCTTACAAACATCATAATACATTGAAGGTCCTTATTGGCATCACCCCTCAAGGTTGCATTTCATTTGTCTCAGAAGCCTGGGGTGGACGGACGTCAGACAAATACCTTACGGAAAATTGTGGCTTGCTAGACAAGTTGCTTCCTGGAGATTTGGTTATGGCAGACAGGGGGTTCACTATTCATGATGGTGTTGCCCTAAAGTACGCAGAACTTGTGATTCCAGCATTTACGAAAGGGAAAGAACAATTAGACCCTACTGATGTTGAAAAGACAAGGGGCATTGCACATGTCAGAATTCATGTTGAGCGAGTGATTGGACTTTTACGTCGAAAGTACACTATTTTAGAGAATACCTTGGCAGTTGATCTTTTGACATGTAATCCTCATGGAAATCCAGAGGTCCAAGTACCAATGATTGACCGAATTATCAGAGTTTGCTCAGGACTTGTCAACCTATGTGGCCCCATTGTTCCATTTGATTAGTTTTGTGTCCATAAAATGCATGATGGGGTATATAAGGTATGTTTCCGTGGGTATGTGCCACCCAGTTCTTTTAGTTTTTTCTTAACATCTTTTTGACTACTGGTACATGTACATGTAATTGTAAACTTTTGCACATTCGAAATACCAAACCCCATTTTACCTAAGAATCATATCTAAACCCCATTGGGTGGTGCATACCCATTAAGTATTTTGGGGCAGTACCCAACCGCGACAAGGGGGGATGCACCATAGAACCTTGCTTTAAATGCTGTAAATGAGGCTTTAACGTAGCATAGATATGAATATCAAATTATAGTTGACTGTTTGAAGTTTTGAATTCAAATGGTTTAATTAAATTGATTGCATCACATAGTGTACATTTTGCAGGTTAAATTGTTTTCAGGTTTAATCTGTTTTCAACCTAGGTAGATCTTTTTCAACTTGAAAATAACACTATTTCAGAAAATTAAAACAGTTTCTATTTGTCTATAAGGATTACCCTCTCTGAATTCAAATTTGTTTTACATGTAAGTGATTAAATGAGGGTGGCCTTCAGCTTAAAACCGATCAACCTAAGTTGAAAACAAGTTCAACCCTTAACTCATTTTTGTCAGGCACAAAAAGCACAAAATTGACCACAATGGACATTTTATTTAATATCTCAACAGGTATTTACAGCAATGTGGACTACTATATCTCAATTGAAAGGGGATAAAATGGGCTTCTTATAAAAAAAAGAATCTCATCATGACATCCAATAATATTTCAGTAAAAAAATCCTAATTAGCATAAATTTGCATAATTATTCATGAGATTTGTGGAAAAAATGAAATTTTTCCAGAATGATAGGTTATTGTACAGAACTGTTAAAAAGAAAAATGTTCCTCATCATATCAGGAGAGTGTCCTGAAAATCTGGCTGAAAAAGATAAAATCTAGAATTAGATATGATTTTTTATATACAACCATGTTAGTACATGAAAATCGGCAAAAATTTTTTTTTTTTGGAAAATGTTGTTTGCAGGTGTATCTGTTTAGGGCTGGGTCTGAAAGCATTGAAAAAGGAAAAAGGGCCCCCCCTCCCCCCGAGGGACCCTCCTCCACCCCTGCCAATCATTGGCAGGCCCCACTGCTAATGCTGCACCTAACTCACAATAACGTTAATTTGGTACTAACCTAAGTCATATAAACTACAGTATTTTTTTTGGTATTTCTTTATTTTATTATTTTTTTATTAATTATTTTTATATATCAAGAACAATGCATAATAGAGATAATAAACTATGAATTTAAGTGTTGTGATACTCCCTGGTGTGAAACTCCGCAAAGCAGTTCTTATCCCCCGTCACATGCATGTAGCTCTTGTTGCATTGTGGTGCTCTGCAAAAAGAATACACCCTATTGTCAGCCTTGGTTTTCTTGTAGCACACGACACAGCGTTTCTTCTCCTTGGAGAAAACTGGAATATGCACAGTTTCGAACTCCCCCGGAGGAGGAGGAGCTGGTTTCGCTGTGCCATGTACAGGTGGTACATCATATTCAGGGAAATCACACAATTGTCTTACAAGCTCTTCCCTGAATTGAGCCAGTGAATAATCAGGTGACCTACGAAGGGCTTCATTGTCAGGAAACTTAGCCTGGTGCTCTTTGAAAAGAATAAAACTGTTAACTACAGCTATATCAATGAGGTGGAAAAACAAAGTTTTCCACCACCTCATACACTTACGTAAGACATTATTGGTAGCTAAAATCTGATCAGATCTGTCGACTGCATTCATATATTTATTATAATTACTAATAGTTTTGGGCTGTGGTACCACTTTAGTGCTCCACACACCAGCAGTCTTAGATTTACGGGGACGGGGATCACCATAAAACGAAGCAGGGGCGTGGGGTACTATACAAATATAAAATAATATTATAATTGGATGTGTGTATAATCCACAGATATGCTGATATGGGCCAAAAAATAAACTTTCTCTTGCATAAATAGTACTTATACAGTTCAAATACTGACCTGGAGGAACAGCAGGGTTAGCAGGACCACGACCAGCAGGAGCAGGAGTAGCAAAGCCATGGGGGACTACATGGAAACATAAAAATAATTATTGAAATATTTTTATCACCATGTAAATAAATAAATATGCTGGAATCATGTGCAAATGTGCAAATGAAAGTAAGAATTTTATATAATAATTTCAAATTTCTACTATTTAGGCTAAATTTATGCCAATTGAAAAATAGTTGACACACCAGGAACATCTGTATCACGGGCATCCTCCTGCGTTCCTTCTTCATCTTCTTCAATTACTACACGCTCTCCTTCTTCATGTTCTTCTTCTTCTTCAGCACTAAGATGATTACAAACACACTTTGTTTTTACTTAGCTTTATTTAAAATTTAATCACACAAAAAATAAGAAAACAAATGCCAATTCACAAACGCGTACACAACAAAATCAAGCAACACGACCCGATCGCATCTCTCCATGGAAACACAACATCACTTTAGCGTCGGCTCGTATTTCGCGTCCCCTTTTGTTAGACCAAAATATCGCTCAAAAAGAAGCTTTCCTCCAAAATTATTGAGCTGTGTACTCCCGTATATGAATTCATAGATATCTTTTATGACATAGGCAAGAATTCAGACGCAAAAAAGGCATGCTAAAGAGCATATCCTCGCATTTCAAAAACCTCTGGGCAACTGCGTCACTTTGGGGAAGCCTCGTGTTCGAAAGTTTATTGATCGCTTACCTTGATTCTTCGCTCTGATTTTCGAGCTGGCGATCTAAATCGCTTTCCTCGCCACTAGACATACCACCAGGATCTTCATCGCCATCCAAAATCATCTCTAGAACGTCATTTGGATCGACATACTCGACTCGCGCTCTCTTCGACACGGACGCCATACTCACGGTCGGAAAGTGAAAAATGAAAAATTCGTCGTGTATGGCACATTTAAGTGTTTTAGCCCAAAATCGCTCGGTGATTGGCTAAGTCTATAACCTCCCTGTTCTCCAAATATGGAGGGAATCGGATGTAACGCAATTTTTTGCGAATTTTTTTCTTCCTTGGGTATATATGTACCCAAATTTTACTTGCGTGACAGAAATGAGACCCTTAAATGAAAATTGACCTAGTACAAATATATATCACATATACATGGATACATTGCCTGGACATATGTTAGTGATGTCAAAGGGCAACAATGTATTAGCATAAAATCCAGTAACAGAACACCTAAATGTAGTGACATGTTTCCTCTTAAGTTCCTCTTGTTACCAGTTCATTAAATGCATTTTACATACAGATTGTATCACTAAAAACAGCCAGTTCAAGTAAAGTATGGGACCAACAGACAAATGTAAGATTCTCCTGCAAGGTTGTTATTTGTAAAAACAAAGTTGTTGACATTCTTTATAACCATGCAATAAAATTCAAGTGAAATGCTCTGATTTACACCTCTCAAAGGGTGCTGAGGATCATACATGTAAGTGATCAGCATAAATTTTCTTATTTATTGCTATATATTTTCTTATTTGCAAAAAAGGTTATAAGAATTAAGGATATGATCATCCAAAATGAAATATTGTGGTGCTTTAGTAACTTCCACTCATACTGCTAGTTTAAGGTTTGGTTCCTCTTCAGTAAACTGTGCAAATCTGATAGCATTGAAATCACAACAAAAAATGTTGCAAGGAAAAATGCTAAATTAATGGAAGCTCTTTTTTGTCCTACATCTTGATTTCCATCACCACAAAATAATATTCTAGTAATGTTGAGGGTTCTCAGATTTGCATTCCGGAGACAATGCAGCCTTGAATACTCGTAATGAATCCTGACACCATAAAGTTGTACGCCTCTAAACTCTTGTATGCCTTAAACTGCTGTTTGGTGTAGAAACTAGTTTCTAAAACCAAGTAGCTTAGCAAATCCGTCGCTTCGATAGGAGGAAGGCAATCGGAGTTAAACTGCTCACCGGGAATAGTGACCGGATCCACTCCAATCTCGGCGATTTTTTCTAAATATCTTCGTTTAACGTGGTCGTCGAGTTTTTTGCAATACTCTGATAGTACTGGAATTTTGCTACAAAGCTCAGATATTGAAGGAACACGTTCGTTTTCCGAAGAATCCATTGAAATTTCGAGTAATTCAACAGCGATGGCATATAAACATATCTAAATTTCACCCGCGGTGAAACACCAGCATGGCGGATACCCAAATATGGAAACATATCTGACGTCACGTGCAAGCCAAGAATATATATATACATATATAAAAACTCTCGGCTCGATTTACTCGGGCTTGCGAGCCACGTGGTCTGACCGGAAGCGACACGATTAGTAACCTCGCTACGCTCGGCCTTCGGCCTCGCTTCGCGAGGAATAAATATATATTTGTAATCTTCAATTCTTAGGCTTTCATAAAATATATACTTTACTGAGGTTTGCGATAAACGCGGAGCGGTAAAGCAGCTTCAACGGAAGATGGTCATTTGGGATAAGCTGATACCTTAAGGAGAGCATTAAACCCTGGAATCTCACCTTTGTGGGGCACTCCCCGAGGGTTGGTTACGTCGGCTCGTGTTGGAAAAATCCCTGACAGCGGTGAAACTCCAGGACGCGTGTCATCGATGTGTCACTTCGACTCTTTGTAGCTGGGAACTACTTTTTACGCTATTTTACAAAAACATAACAGTGCCAAGGACGTAGCTGAAAAATTTTTAAGACTATGTACACCATTTACAAGTTACCAGACTCGTTGCTGAACTTCGAACAAATGAAAACTGTTTGCAATTCTACCAGGGCTTCCATGTTAGCCATGTCCTGATCATTCAGGTCCTGATCAATCCCGGGTGGTTGAAGGTAATACCCGTAAGGAAAAGACTGGAATGTGTCAGGGTCCACAACGCGTTTGTCAAAGACTAACCCGTACCGTTTTTGTACGGGGAGTCACGCGTAGACGTTTCGTGGTTGGATCACGTGTGAAGAAGTACGGGTTAACTACCTCGATGGGATGTTTCGCCTTTCGTCGAGTGGATTTGTCAACTCCTCCAAGAGATTTTGTCTCATAATTAGATAGTTCCACTGTTCTTGACCTCTGACATTCAGCGTGAACCCTCTTACTTTACAGCACACTTTGCCATTCTTGGTTCTGTAGCCGTAATTCTTTGGCCCAGCTGACGTGAAGACCACGATGTAGTCATCTCCCTCTAACTCATCTGTCATGTCCCTTCAGGAATCCGTCACCACCAACCCCAGGAAGCAGAGAGTTCCCGCACTCTTGCCCATTTGTTGGTGAACATTCATGTAATAAGCGAAGCAAGATGAGTATTGACTGTTCTTAGGACGGTAATTTCTCGTCTGTTTTGTATTCAAGCGTGAAAGGAAGGAAACGTAAATACAAAGCTGAAAAAAGCGTAACAGCAAAATCAAGAAGGAGGAGACATTTCTTCTTGCTATCCAATGCATGGCACTATTACCTGAACAACCGCAACTCAGTCTATCAGAAGATGACAAGATCGTTGTCACAAACCTCCTAGAAGAGCTAGAAACGGGTCAACCACCTCTACCAACTAATACAGCAGCAGTGATGTGATGTCCGATTCACAATACGGTGATGCAGTGTCATACCTCTAAGAATGGTTGGCACTATATGAAATGTAAAGTACAAGATTGTTGGCTGTTTACTAGTCAACCAGAGGCATCACTTTATATGGAAGTTGTTCGACAACAACTCAATCCTTAACTAACACAGCAGTTTTCCGTTCTGACTTGTGACTGCGATTATCCCTCTAAACCAGTGCTGAAGGTCAGTAAGTCAACCAAGAATCCTGGACGCATGTTCTTGACTTGCAACAACAGGAGGAAGTGTGATTTCTTCCAGTGGGCTGATCTTCCATTATCCAAACGAAACAAAGATGTTCTGGAACGTAAAATTTACCATCAACACCTACGTAAAAAACATCAAATCGGACAGTCTGATGGCTCAGTCGAATAGTTATTCACTTATTTTAGTGTACAAAAATAATTTTCTTCAAGCGTGATCCATTTCTCGAAGAGACAAGAAATTCTTAAGAGTTAGCCTTCCAAACATTGAAAAGCTGAGGACGTTAGCCTTGGAAACGTTTGAAAGTCTGTAATGCTAGCTTTTTAGACTTTAAATTAAACCCTGTGTTTTGTTTGATCAACTTTAATGGATTGGTTCTCGATGATGTCATCGCACGCTTAGGATCAATGTAAAAGAGCCAGTGGTACTACATCATACTAAGATTGTTTGAAATTTTGAAAAAAACATGAGTTGTAAACTGTTCAGTTTTTGTTTTTTTATTGATTGGGTCGTCATGGAAATCTCACGGTGAGATTCCAGGCTTTAATGCTCTCCTAAGAGAGGGGGAATGGGGAAGCCCCGCTGTAAGTACTTTAATTCATGCTGATTTTTCTTCATTCTGATTGGTTCTTGATGATGTCATCGCCCCATGATGCTTTGTCACACCCTACACCCTAGGCTTAGACCAAAGGCTTTCAGTCTTTACCATGACCGCTTGCAGGAAGGACTTCTGTGCCCTTTTTGGGCCGGACACTGTATTTTACGATTCTTTTTCACGATTGAGTCGCCATGGAAACCGGTGAAAAAATACTGTAAGTATTTAAGTAAAAATACTGTATTTTACCGCCTTTTATTGATTAGGTTGCCAGGGAAATCGCTGAGACCCATCCCAAATCCTCTGTCGAGGCTGGTGGGCTGTTTTCTAGCATGGCCGAATTTTATTTGCATAGGCGCCGCCATTTTAAATCCTTAATTCGACTCCTGATTGGCTGACATTTGTGGTAGCCATTCTCGATTGAAAACAAGAGAGCCCCATTGTTCTTGTTGGTAACGTGGTACAAATCGTGGCTCCTAATTGGTTACTGGTCATTTGAGCGCCACATTCTGGAATACTTAATTTGGCTCCTGATTAGCTAAAATTTGTGGCGGCCATCATGGATTTGGAAAATAATAACATCCATTGTTCTCCAAACAATAGCCTATTGTCTTTCTCGGCTACTGATTGGTTACCGGCCCTATAAGCCACGTATACTACTGGTGTCCTCTGTAAAAGCCGACAAAATCTGTGTTTTAGATCTCTGTTTTTAGCAATATCCAACTGTTCTGGCTCCTTAACTTTAAATCGGCAATCCACACAAAAAAACCTCTTATGGGGAATTGGAAAAATGAAAATCTATCATAGTTTTCCGAATGCAATCGCTGATAGGATCCAGTATGCACAATGCGCCTTCTAATATGGATCTCAGCTTATAGTCGCCGAAAGCCTCCGTAGCTTAATGGATAAGGCGTCGGCCTCCTAAGCCGAAGATTGCGGGTTTGAGTCCCGTCGGAGGTGAAATGTTTTAATCCAGATCACAATTTTAAGTCCCTGAAATTCATATTACAGTCAGATGGTTAAAGGCAGGAGTATATCAATGATATCGACCTCCAGTTAACTCACAACAGTCATTGTGGGAATCTAGTTTTCTTCGTCTTAGCTAAAGATGTTACTTGTAAATAGAAAACATAAAAATTCCACAATCGAAGTAGTAATGTAACTTGTGATCACTATCAAAGACTATTGTTCTCTCTCTCTTCAATTTATCCCTGTCAATTCAAATTAGAGATCCCTTGTCAATTCCTGTCGATGAGGATCACTTTTGTTACAATGTAAAGGCTGCAGCGTAAGAAATATTGAGGTTTGTCAAAATGACAGGCTAAAATCCGTAAAACAATCCAGAGAGGGCAATAGGATTTGATGGGGAGCAGTAATTATTTCATTTGACTACTTTACGCCCGCATAAATGTTCAGAATTTCACATTTGTTGAATATAGCTCTGAATGCAACATTGACAGCCAGCACCCTTAGATTTCTTAATGTAATTTTTAACGACATTATGATATCTTGGCTACAAGCAGTAGCTGTAGGTATATGTAAGTAAAACAAGACTTAAGTAAATTACCTGCTTGATCAGCTGGTGAGCAGCGTTGGCGCAGTGTTTTAAAATTCCAACAAAATCTATGAAAATGCTAACATGTGAATGGTCCGTTCCGGGTAATTGTTCTGAATGGAATTAGAATTATTTTGTATGCTACTATGTATTAAGGGAAAGCGCACCTGAAAAAAAAATTTTCTTTGATTGTCACTGCTCGTGTTTCCTTTGCTTACCGAGAATTGATGGTAACCATGGTAACTATAGAACTGGACAAGACACAGTTGAACCCCGCTATCTCGAAAATAGTTTGAGCTATGTACAAGGCTCGAAATGATCCCTGCTCCGAAATGATCCAAACCCCGAAATGATTCCCACTTTAACTTCTTTTTCAGGCGGGCTTTGAAATAATTATGATTCCCAAGTAATTCCAGTAATGACATCTGGAACCGGGAGTTGTAGAATGCGCCTATAAAAAAATGTTAAACACGTAAATCACCATTGTACTGAATAGTTTAAAACTGCGTAGCGTAACATCAACAAGAGTGTCTCTTAAATTGTATAGGAAGGGAAAAAGAATTTTTAACGCACACAAGTTGACTATTACTCAAAGTCTTGCGTCCTCTGTAAAAGCCGACAAAATCTGTGTTTTAGATCTTCGTTTTTAGCAATCTCAAGTTGTTCTTGCTCCTTAACTTGAAATCGGCAATCCACTTCAAAAACACTGCTAATTGGGAATTGGCAAAATGATAGTCTATTACAGTTTCCCGAATACAATCGCTGATAGGTTCTAGTATGCACAATGCGTCTTTTAATATGGAACCGGGAGTTGTAGAATGCGCAAAGTTAATGAAATTCATAAATATAACTTGTATTTTTGCCTATACAAAAATTTTAAACACGTAAATCATCATTGTACTGAATAGTTTAAAACTGCACAGGGTAACATCAACCAGAGTGTCCGTTAAATTGTATAGGAAGGGAAAAAGCATTTTTTACACACACGAGTCGACTCTTATTCAAAGTCTTGCGTCCTCTGTAAAAGCCGACAAAATCTGTGTTTTTGATCTTCGCTTTTAGCAATCTCCAACTGTTCTGGCTCCTTAACTTGAAATCGGCAATCCACTTCAAAAACACTGCTAATGGGGAATTGGCAAAATGATAGTCTATTACAGTTTTCCGAATACAATCACTGATAGGTTCCAGTATGCACAATGCGTCTTCTAATATGTATCTCAGATTGTAGTCGCCGAAAGCCTCCGTAGCCTAATGGATAAGGCGTTGGCCTCCTAAGCCGAAGATCGCGGGTTCGAGTCCCGTAGGAGGTGAAATGTTTTAATCCAGACCGCATTTTTACGTCCCTAAAATTAACATTACAATCAGCTCCGGTTAAACGGACGAGTTAATCAATGATATCGACCTCCAGTTAACTCACAACAGTCATTGTGGGAATCTAGTTTTCTTCGTCTTAGCTAAAGATGTTACTTATAAATAGAAAATATGAAAATTCCACAATCGAAGTTGCAATATAACTTGTGATCACTATCAAGGGCTATTGTTCTCTCTCTGCAGTGTATCCCTGTCAATTCAAATTAGAGATCCTTGTCAATGAGGATCGGTTTTGTTACAATGTACAGTCTGCAGCGTAAGAAATATTGAGGTTTGTCCAAATGACAGAATGAAATCTGTAAATCAATCCAGAGAGAGCAGTAGGATTTGACCCTGAGAACCAATTATTTCATTTGACTACTTCACGCCAGCATGAATGTTCAGAATTTCACATTTGTTGAATAGCTCTGAATGCAACATTGAAAGCCAGCACCCTGAGATTTCTTAATGTAATTTTTAACGACATTATAATGTCTTGGGTACAAGAAGTAGCTGTAGGTATATGTAAGTAAAACAAGACTTAAGTAAATTACCTGCTTGATCAGCTGGTGAGCAGCGTTGGCGCAGTGTTTTAAAATTCCAACAAAATCTATGAAAATGCTAACATGTAAATGGTCCGTTCTGGGTAATTGTTCTGAATGGAATTAGAATTATTTTGTATGCTACTATGTATTAAGGGAAAGCGCACCTGAAAAAAAAATTTTCTTTGATTGTCACTGCTCGTGTTTCCTTTGCTTACCGAGAATTGATGGTAACCATGGTAACTATAGAACTGGACAAGACACAGTTGAACCCCGCTATCTCGAAAATAGTTTGAGCTATGTACAAGGCTCGAAATGATCCCTGCTCCGAAATGATCCAAACCCCGAAATGATTCCCACTTTAACTTCTTTTTCACGCGGGCTTTGAAATAATTATGATTCCCAAGTAATTCCAGTAATGACATCTGGAACCGGGAGTTGTAGAATGCGCCTATAAAAAAATGTTAAACACGTAAATCACCATTGTACTGAATAGTTTAAAACTGCGTAGCGTAACATCAACAAGAGTGTCTCTTAAATTGTATAGGAAGGGAAAAAGAATTTTTAACGCACACAAGTTGACTATTACTCAAAGTATTGCGTCCTCTGTAAAAGCCGACAAAATCTGTGTTTTAGATCTTCGTTTTTAGCAATCTCAAGTTGTTCTTGCTCCTTAACTTGAAATCGGCAATCCACTTCAAAAACACTGCTAATTGGGAATTGGCAAAATGATAGTCTATTACAGTTTCCCGAATACAATCGCTGATAGGTTCTAGTATGCACAATGCGTCTTCTAATATGGAACCGGGAGTTGTAGAATGCGCAAAGTTAATGAAATTCATAAATATAACTTGTATTTTTGCCTATACAAAAATTTTAAACACGTAAATCATCATTGTACTGAATAGTTTAAAACTGCACAGGGTAACATCAACCAGAGTGTCCGTTAAATTGTATAGGAAGGGAAAAAGCATTTTTTACACACACGAGTCGACTCTTATTCAAAGTCTTGCGTCCTCTGTAAAAGCCGACAAAATCTGTGTTTTTGATCTTCGCTTTTAGCAATCTCCAACTGTTCTGGCTCCTTAACTTGAAATCGGCAATCCACTTCAAAAACACTGCTAATGGGGAATTGGCAAAATGATAGTCTATTACAGTTTTCCGAATACAATCACTGATAGGTTCCAGTATGCACAATGCGTCTTCTAATATGTATCTCAGATTGTAGTCGCCGAAAGCCTCCGTAGCCTAATGGATAAGGCGTTGGCCTCCTAAGCCGAAGATCGCGGGTTCGAGTCCCGTAGGAGGTGAAATGTTTTAATCCAGACCGCATTTTTACGTCCCTAAAATTAACATTACAATCAGCTCCGGTTAAACGGACGAGTTAATCAATGATATCGACCTCCAGTTAACTCACAACAGTCATTGTGGGAATCTAGTTTTCTTCGTCTTAGCTAAAGATGTTACTTGTAAATAGAAAATATGAAAATTCCACAATCGAAGTTGCAATATAACTTGTGATCACTATCAAGGGCTATTGTTCTCTCTCTGCAGTGTATCCCTGTCAATTCAAATTAGAGATCCTTGTCAATGAGGATCGGTTTTGTTACAATGTACAGTCTGCAGCGTAAGAAATATTGAGGTTTGTCCAAATGACAGAATGAAATCTGTAAATCAATCCAGAGAGAGCAGTAGGATTTGACCCTGAGAACCAATTATTTCATTTGACTACTTCACGCCAGCATGAATGTTCAGAATTTCACATTTGTTGAATAGCTCTGAATGCAACATTGAAAGCCAGCACCCTGAGATTTCTTAATGTAATTTTTAACGACATTATAATGTCTTGGGTACAAGAAGTAGCTGTAGGTATATGTAAGTAAAACAAGACTTGAGTAAATTACCTGCTTGATCAGCTGGTGAGCAGCGTTGGCGCAGTGTTTTAAAATTCCAACAAAATCTATGAAAATGCTAACATGTGAATGGTCCGTTCCGGGTAATTGTTCTGAATGGAATTAGAATTATGTTGTATTCTACTTGGTATTAAAAGAAAGCGCACCTGAAAAAAAAAATTTCTTTGATTGTCACTGCTAGTCTTTCCTTTGCTTACCGAGAATTGATGGTAACCATGGTAACTATAGAACTGGACAAGACACAGTTGAACCCCGCTATCTCGAAAATAGGTTGAGATATGTACAAGGCTCGAAATGATCCCTGCTCCGAAATGATCCAAACCCCGAAATGATCCCCACTTTAACTTCTTTTTCAGGCGGGCTTTGAAATGATTATGATTCCCAAGTAATTCCAGGAATGACATCTGGAACCGGGAGTTGTAGAATGGACCTATAAAAGATATTAAACACGTAAATCATCATTGTAGTGAATAGTTTAAAACTGCATAGGGTAACATTAACCAGAGTGTCTGTTAAATTGTATAGGAGGGGAAAAAGCATTTTTTACACACACGAGTCGACTCTTATTCAAAGTCTTGCGACCTCTGTAAAAGCCGACAAAATCTGTGTTTTAGATCTTCGTTTTTAGCAATCTCCAACTGTTCTTGCTCCTTAACTTGAAATCGGCAATCCACTTATAAAACACTGCTAATGGGGAATTGGCAAAATGATAGTCTACTACAGTTTCCCGAATACAATCGCTGATAGGTTCCAGTATGCTCAATGCGTCTTCTAATATGAATCTCAGCTTATATTCGCCGTAAGCCTCCGTAGCCTAATGGATAAGGCGTCGGCCTCCTAAGCCGAAGATTGCGGGTTCGAGTCCCGTCGGAGGTGAAATGTTTTAATCCACATCGCATTTTTACGTCCCTGAAATTAACATTACAGTCAGATCCCGTTAAAGGGAGGAGTTCATTAATGATATCGACCTCCAGTTAACTCACAACAGTGATTGTGGGAATCTAGTTTTCTTCGTCTTAGCTAAACATGTTACTTGTAAATAGAAAAGATGAAAATTCCACAATCGAAGTCGCAATATAACTTGTGATTACTATCAAGGGCTATTGTTCTCTCTCTACAATGTACAGGCTGCAGCGTAAGAAATATTGAGGTTTGTGCAAATGACAGGCTGAAATCTGTAAATCAATCCAGAGAGAGCAGTAGGATTTGACCCTGAGAACCAATTATTTCATTTGACTACTTCACGCCAGCATGAATGTTCAGAATTTCACATTTGTTGAATATAGCTCTGAATGCAACATTGACAGCCAGCACCCTTAGATTTCTTAATGTAATTCTTAACGACATTATGATATCTTGGCTACAAGCAGTAGCTGTAGGTATATGTAAGTAAAACAAGACTTAAGTAAATTACCTGCTTGATCAGCTGGTGAGCAGCGTTGGCGCAGTGTTTTGAAATTCCAACAAAATCTATGAAAATGCTAACATGTGAATGGTCCGTTCGGGTAATTGTTCTGAATGGAATTAGAATTATGTTGTATTCTACTTGGTATTAAGGGAAAGCGCACCTGAAAAAAAAATTTTCTTTGACTGTCACTGCTTGTGTTTCCTTTGCTTACCGAGAATTGATGGTAACCATGGTAACTATAGAACTGGACAAGACACAGTTGAACCCCGCTATCTCCAAAATTGGTTTGAGCTATGTACAAGGCTCGAAATGATCCCTGCTCCGAAATGATCCAAACCCCGAAATGATCCCCACTTTAACTTCTTTTTCAGGCGGGCTTTAAAATGATTATGATTCCCAAGTAATTCCAGGAATGACATCTGGAACCGGGAGTTGTAGAATGGGCCTATAAAAAATGTTAAACACGTAAATCATCATTTTACTGAATAGTTTAAAACTGCATAGGGTAACATCAACCAGAGTGTGTGTTAAATTGTATAGGAGGGGAAAAAGCATTTTTTACAAACACGAGTCGACTCTTATTCAAAGTCTTGCGTCCTCTGTAAAAGCCGACAAAATCTGTGTTTTAGATCTTCGTTTTTAGCAATCTCCAACTGTTCTTGCTCCTTAACTTGAAATCGGCAATCCACTTCAAAAACACTGCTAATGGGGAATTGGCAAAATGATAGTCTACTACAGTTTCCCGAATACAATCGCTGATAGGTTCCAGTATGCACAATGCGTCTTCTAATATGGATCTCAGCTTTTAGTCGCCGAAAGATTCCGCAGCCTAATGGATAACGCGTCGGCCTCCTAGCCGAAGATTGCGGGTTCGAGTCCCGATGGAGGTGTCATGTTTTAATCCAGATCGCAATTTTACGTCCCTGAAATTACGATACAGTCAGATCCGGTTAAAGGGAGTAATTTATCAATGCTCTCGATCTCCAGTGAACTCACAACAGTCATTGTGGGTATTTAGCTTTCTTCGTCTTAGCTAAAGCTGTTACTTGTAAATAGAAAAGATTAAAATTCTACAATCGAAGTAGTCGTGTAACTTGTGATTAATATCAAACAATTATTGTTCTCTCTCTGCAGTGTATCCCTGTCAATTCAAATTAGAGATCCTTGTCAATTCCTGTCAATGATCATCGCTTCGGAAGTCTAAGAATAAGTTTTGTTTTACTGTGAGAACCAAAGCAAAACCCTAAAACCGAGACCGAAAGTATATTTTAGTCCCGGCCAAGAGAAAGCTCGGCAAAATCTTCGGGGCGAATACACTTGCACAAAACTTTTTAAAATTGCATCGAGGTCTATGAAAATGCTAACATGGCAATGGTCCGCTCCGAGTAATACTTCTGAATGCAATACGAATTATGTTGTTTGCTAAATTGTGCTAAGGGAAAGCGCACCTGAAAAAAAGGAAAGTATTGTGTTAGTGTCACTGCCCGTGTTTCCTTTCGCTTACCGAGAGTTGCTAATAACTATGGTAACTATAGTAATGACATCTGGAACCGGGAGTTGTAGAATGCGCCTATAAAAAAATGTTAAACACGTAAATCATCATTGTACTGAATAGTTTAAAACTGCATAGGGTAACATCAACCAGAGTGTCTGTTAAATTGTATAGGAAAGGAAAAAGCATTTTTTACACACACGAGTCGACTCTTATTCAAAGTCTTGGGTCCTATTTAAAAGACGACAAAATCTGTGTTTTAGATCTTCGTTTTTAGCAATCTCCAACTGTTCTGGCTCCTTAACTTGAAATGGGCAATCCACTTCAAAAACACTGCTAATGGGGAATTGGCAAAATGATAGTCTATTACAGTTTCCCGAATACAATCGCTGATATGTTCCAGTATCCACAATGCTTCTTCTAATATGGATCTCAGCTTTTAGTCGCCGAAAGCCTCCGTAGCCTAATGGATAAGGCGTCGGCCTCCTAAGCCGAAGATTGCGGGTTCGAGTCCCGTCGGAGGTGAAATGTTTTAATCCAGATCGCAATTTTACGTCCCTAAAATTAACATTACAGTCAGATCCGGTAAAAGGGAGGAGTTCATTAATGATATCGACCTCCAGTTAACTCACAACAGTGATTGAGGGAATCTAGTTTTCTTCGTTTTAGCTAAACATGTTACTTGTAAATAGAAAAGATAAAAATTCCACAATCGAAGTCGCAATATAACTTGTGATCACTATCAAGGGCTATTGTTCTCTCTCTGCAGTGTATCGCTCTCAATTCAAATTAGAGATCCTTGTCGATGAGGATCGGTTTTCGTACAATGTACAGGCTGCAGCGTAAGAAATATTGAGGTTTGTCCAAATGACAGGCTGAAATCTGTAAATCAATCCAGAGAGAGCAGTAGGATTTGACCCTGAGAACCAATTATTTTATTTGACTACTTCACGCCAGCATGAATGTTCAGAATTTCACATTTGTTGAATATAGCTCTGAATGCAACATTGACAGCCAGCACCCTTAGATTTCTTAATGTAATTCTTAACGACATTATGATATCTTGGCTACAAGCAGTAGCTGTAGGCATATGTAAGTAAAACAAGACTTAAGTAAATTACCTGCTTGATCAGCTGGTGAGCAGCGTTGGCGCAGTGTTTTAAAATTCCAACAAAATCTATGAAAATGCTAACATGTGAATGGCCCGTTCCGGGTAATTGTTCTGAATAGAATTACAATTATGTTGTATGCTACTATGTATTAAGGGAAAGCGCACCTGAAAAAAAAAAAATTTTTTTGATTGTTACTGCTCGTGTTTCCTTTGCTTACCGAGAATTGATGGTAACCATGGTAACTATAGAACTGGACAAGACACAGTTGAACCCCGCTATCTCGAAAATAGTTTGAGGTATGTACAATGCTCGAAATGATCCCTGCTCCGAAATGATCCAAACCCCGAAATGATCCCCACTTTAACTTCTTTTTCACGCGGGCTTTGAAATGATTATGATTCCCAAGTAATTCCAGGAATGACATCTGGAACCGGGAGTTGTAGAATGCGCAAAGTTAATGAAATTCATAAATATAACTTGTACTTTTGCCTATAAAAAAATGTTAAACACGTAAATCATCATTGTACTGAATAGTTTAAAACTGCACAGGGTAACATCAACCATAATGTCTGTTAAATTCTATAGGAGGGGAAAAAGCATATTTTACACACACGAGTCGACTCTTATTCAAAGTCTTGCGTCCTCTGTAAAAGCCGACAAAATCTGTGTTTTAGATCTTCGTTTTTAGCAATCTCCAACTGTTCTGGCTTCTTAACTTGAAATCGGCAATCCACTTCAAAAACACTGCTAATGGGGAATTGGCAAAATGGTGGTCTATTACAGTTTCACGAATACAATCGCTGATATGTTCCACTATGCACAATGCGTCTTCTAATATGAATCTCAGCTTATATTCGCCGAAAGCCTCCGTAGCCTAATGGATAAGGCGTCGGCCTCCTAAGCCGAAGATTGCGCGTTCGAGTCCCGTCGGAGGTGAAATGTTTTAATCCAGATCGCAATTTTACGTCCCTGAAATTAACATTACAGTCAGATCCGGTTAAAGGGAGGAGTTCATCAATGCTATCAACCTCCAGTTAAATCACAACAGTCATTGTGGGAATCTAGTTTTCTTCGTCTTAGCTAAACATGTTACTTGTAAATAGAAAAGATAAAAATTCCACAATCGAAGTCGCAATATAACTTGTGATCACTATCAAAGGCTATTGTTCTCTCTCTGCAGTGTATCCCTGTCAATTCAAATTAGAGATCCTTGTCGATGACGATCGCTTTTGTTACAATGTACAGACTGCAGCGTAAGAAATATTGAGGTTTGTCCAAATGACAGGCTGAAATCTGTAAATCAATCCAGAGAGAGCAGTAGGATTTGACCAGGAGAACCAATTATTTCATTTGACTACTTCACGCCCGCATGAATGTTCAGAATTTCACATTTGTTGAATATAGCTCTGAATGCAACATTGACAGCCAGCACCCTTAGATTTCTTAATGTAATTCTTAACGACATTATGATATCTTGGCTACAAGCAGTAGCTGTAGGTATATGTAAGTAAAACAAGACTTAAGTAAATTACCTGCTTGATCAGCTGGTGAGCAGCGTTGGCGCAGTGTTTTAAAATTCCAACAAAATCTATGAAAATGCTAACATGTGAATGGTCCGTTCCGGGTAATTGTTCTGAATGGAATTAGAATTATGTTGTATGCTACTATGTATTAAGGGAAAGCGCACCTGAAAAAAAAAAAAAATTCTTTGATTGTCACTGCTCGTGTTTCCTTTGCTTACCGAGAATTGATGGTAACCATGGTAACTATAGAACTGGACAAGACACAGTTGAACCCCGCTATCTCGAAAATAGTTTGAGGTATGTACAATGCTCGAAATGATCCCTGCTCCGAAATGATCCAAACCCCGAAATGATCCCCACTTTAACTTCTTTTTCAGTCTGGCTTTGAAATGATTATGATTCCCAAGTAATTCCAGGAATGACATCTGGAACCGGGAGTTGTAGAATGCGCAAAGTTAATCAAAATTAATAAATATAATTTGTATTTTTGCCTATAAAAAAATTTTAAACACGTAAATCATCATTGTACTGAATAGTTTAAAACTGCACAGGGTAACATCAACCAGATTGTCTGTTAAATTGCATAGGAAGGGAAAAAGCATTTTTACACACACGAGTCGACTCTTATTCAAAGTCTTGCGTCCTCTGTAAAAGCCGACAAAATCTGTGTTTTAGATCTTCGTTTTTAGCAATCTCGAACTGTTGTGGCTCCTTAACTTGAAATCGGCAATCCACTTCAAAGACACTGCTAATGGGACATTGGCAAAATGATAGTCTATTACAGTTTCACGAATACATTCGCTGACATCTTCCAGTATGCACAATGCTTCTTCTAATATGAATCTCAGCTTTTAGTCGCCGAAAGCCTCCGTAGCCTAATGGATAAGGCGTCGGCCTCCTAAGCCGAAGATTGCGGGTTCGAGTCCCGTCGGAGGTGAAATGTTTTAATCCAGACTGCAATTTTACGTCCCTGACATTAATATTACAGTCAGATGGTTAAACGAGTAATTCATCAATGCTGTCGATCTCCAGTTAACTCACAACAGTGATTGTGGGTATTTAGCTTTCTTCGTCTTAGCTAAAGCTGTTGCTTGTGAATAGAAAAGATGAAAATTCCACAATCGAAGTAGTCATGTAACTTGTGATCAATATCAAACATTTATTGTTCTCTCTCTGCAGTGTATCGCTCTCAATTCAAATTACAGAACGTTGTCAATTCCTGTCGATGAGGATCGCTTCGGAAGTCTAAGAATAAGTTTTGTTTTACTGTGACAACCAAAGCAAAACCCTAAAACCGAGAGCGAAAGTAGATTTTAGTTCCCGGCCGAGAGAAAGCTCGGCAAAATCTGCATGGCGAATACACATGCACAAAACTTTCTAAAATTGCAACACGGTCTATGAAAATGCTAACATGGCAATGGTCCACTCCGGGTAATTCTTCTGAATGCAATACGAATCATGGTGTTTGCTACATTGTGCTAAGGGTAAGCGCACCTGAAAAAAAGCAAAGCATTTTTTTACTGTCACTGCCCGTGTTTCCTTTCGCTCACCGAGAGTTGCTGGTAACCATGGTATCTATAAAACTGGACAAGACACAGTTGAATCCTGCTATCTCCAAAATAGTTTGAGGTATGTACAGGGCCCGAAATGATCCCGGCTCCGAAATGATCCAAGTCCCGAAATGATCCTCACTTTAACTTTTCCACGCGGGTTCTGAAATGATTATGATTCGCAAGTAATTCTAAGAATGACATCTGGAACCGGGAAGTGTAGAATGCGCAAGGTAAATGAAATTCGTAAATATAACTTATATTTTTGCCAATGAAAAACTTTTCAACGCAAAAATCATCATTGTACTGAATAGTTTAAAACTGCAAAGGGTAACATGAAAAAGAGTGTCTGTTAAATTGTATAGTAAGGGAAAAAGCATTTTTTGGCCACACGAGTACACTCTTTTTCAAAGTCAGGCGTCCTCTGTAAAAGCCGACAAAATCTGTGTTTTAGATCTCCGTTTTTAGCGATCTCCAACTGTTCTGGCTTCTTAACTTGAAATCAGCAATCCACACAAAAAGACTCCTTTTGGGGAATTGGCAAAATAATAATCTATCACAGTTTTCGGAATACAATCGCTGATAGGTTCCAGTATGCACAATGCATCTTCTAATGTGGATCTCAGCTTAATGTCACTGAAAGCCTCCGTAGCCTAATGGATAAGGCGTCGGCCTCCTAAGCCGAAGATTGCGGGTTCGAGTCCCGTCGGAGGTGAAATGTTTTAATCCAGATTGCAATTTTACGTCCCTGACATTAACATTACAGTCAGATGGTTAAAGGGAGTAATTCATCAATGCTGTCGATCTCCAGTTAACTCACAACAATGATTGTGGGTATTTAGCTATCTTCGTCTTAGCTAAAGCTGTTAGTTGTAAATAGAAAAGATGAAAATTCCACAATCGAAGTAGTAATGTAACTGGAGATCAATATCAAAGAATTATTGTTCTCTCTCTGCAATGTATATTTGTGAATTTAAATTTGAGATCCTTGTCAATTCCTGTCGATGAGGATCTTTTTTAAAGTCTAAGAATAAGTTTGTTTTACTGTTACTGAAAGTAGATTGTTAGTTCGCGGCCGAGAGAAAGCTCGGCAAAATCTGCGGGGTGAATATGCGTCCACTAAACTTTTTAAAATTGCAACAAGGTCTATGAAAATGCCAACATGGCAATGGTTCTCTCTGCGTAATTCTTCTGAATGCAATACGAATTATGTTGTATGCTACTTTGTACTAAGAGAAAGCGCACCTGAAAAAAGGAAATTATTATTTGAGTGTCACTGCGCGTGTTTTCTTTTGCTTACCGAGTGTTGATATGGTAACTATAGAATTGAACAAGACACAGTTGAAGCCTGCTATCTCGAGAATAGTTTGAGGTATGTACAGGGCCCGAAATGATCCCGGCTCCGAAATGATCCCGGCTCCGAAATGATCCAGGCCCCGAAATGATCCCCACTTTAACTTTTCCACGCGGGCTTCGAAATGATTATGATTCCCAAGTAATTCGAGGAATGACTTCTGGAACCGGGAGTTGTAGAATGTGCAAAGTGAATGAAATTCATGAATATAACTTATATTTTTGCCAATTAAAAAATGTTAAACGCGAAAGTTATCACTGTACTGAGTAGTTGAAAACTGCAAAAGGTAACATTAACCAGATTGTCTGTGAAATTGTACAGTAAGGGAGAACAATTTACTGCTCTGGTACAATTCAGATTTTATCTTTCGTCGACAGGTAAGTAACAATGATTAACATTCATATTTGTTACCAAAGTTTTTAGTACATTTTGAAATACATGACTGTTTTGACGTTTTTGGAACTACTGAGTATTAGTTGCCTAATTCTCGTTCCTAAGGATTCTAAAAAAATTATAAGCGAATTAAAATGCCAATTAATTGAGATTGAATTTTGTTTATATTTCACATTCCACGGTTTTAAATGTCATTCCAAGAATTATCTGGGGGTTGTTTCGGGGCCAATCAGTGTAGCAAGAGATTGGGATCATTTCGGGGACGGGGTCATTTCGGAGCTAGGATCATTTCGGGCGCTGTACAGATAGCGGGGATTCGAGATAAGCGGGTCAGGGTAAAATCCCAACGAAATTTATTAATCATTTAACCCTTTAAGCCCCCAATATCAATATTCGTTTTCTTCTAACTGTTCTCGTATACTTGTTATGATATCAGTGAGGAGATTTTGTTTAAATATCAATACAACTCTTTTTTGGTGATCATTTTTGTTGTTCTCATAACATGAATGGTAGAGGAACAGTTAATATTTTAATGAGAAATTGGATGCTAAGTCACTACTGAGACTCACAGGGTTAAATGACGCACTGTCTCACATTGTGTTCTATTTAGGGACGGACCATTAGAAAAGTGATGGGGGGGGAAGGGTGGGGAAAAAAACAAAAACACATTCATGCAAAGGAAATGCCAAGAAAAAAAAATTCATGCAAAGAAGAAGGTAAAAAAAAATTCACGCAGAAGGAAGGTCCAATTGTGACTTTTTCATACGTAGTAAAAAAAATTCGTGCAGAGGGGTT
>OX453286.1:9998483-10090983 GCA_949710005.1 Ricordea florida
CTAGATCTGAAACACTGAGGTTAATCAAGTCCGTTAGCGTTGAGTTTAGACCACGAGCAGTATTAAGCAAGGAAACAAACTTAAGTAAGACAGGAAAAATGACGACATGAAATATGCAATCTCCCACTGAATTCCCGCATTACCATACAACCTGCCTTGCTTTGTCTTCTTGGCTTTGAACTCACGCGCTAAGAATAATTGATGATGAGCCACACTCCGTGCACTGGAGTAGTGGTAAACTAACTCCAGATTTTTAAAAGACTATTTTAGTATAAATCTACTAGCGTTTTAGTATAAATCTACTAGCGTTCTATCACAAATGCTGCGCTCTGATTGGCTACGCTACCCACTATCTATTCTGTGATAGATAGTGAGTAGCGTAATGGCGGCCGCTTCTTCACGTTTTCGAAGTGTCCATGAAGAAGATTTAGATAGTTTACTGGTCGATGCTGTTCCAGAAAAGGCAAAGTTTTGAACGACTAGTAGATTTATACTAAAACAATTAGATTATTCGCTCTCGATTTCTATGCGTGATAGTTGACTCGGGCTGCGCCCTCGTCAACTATCGCGCGATAGAAATCTCGAGCTCATAATCTAATTGTTTAGTATTTAGTAAAGGGTTTTGCTTTGTTACGTCCAAGGCAACAGCAGGCATGCACACATTACAAACCGGACTTGTGCAACGCAAGATTTTATGCGGTTGAAGTAAAGCATATGCATGCAGCAAAACAAATGGTCCGTACCGTTTTCCTGTCTCTTATCTGTTGAAATATAGAGCCCGGTGCGTAAAGAAGCGACTTATCTTGACCACACGAGTCTTGCAGACCACATTCGTTCAGCTCACACAGACCGCTAGTTGATTTTGATGTATCATAATTGTAGGAAATGCAACGCGATTCGTGGTGGCAGGCCTGAAGACACTCAAACCAGTCACTGGTGTAAAGAGTCTCAAAGGTGTAACCGGCACGCAGACGGTTGTTCTCTCTTACTGGAGGAAAACAAACAACGAATCCATGATTTGCGAGGATTAAAATCAGCCAACTAACTCTCGTAAGCATGGCGAAGACTGCACACACAGACTAGAACCATGGTAACCCATACGGCAGTTAGCTTATCTGTTCATTAGTCATTAATCAATCATTGTAACAATTCCTGTTTGTTTTGTTAAATGAGAACTTCTTTTTAGATTTTTTAAGTAATGGTCTGGCAAAGAAGCAGACAGAAAAACAGTGGCGCTCGGTAATAGACCAAAGGCCAAAGGCCAAATTTGGACGAGAGACAGAAAATAAGGATAGGGAAACGACAAGGTCTACAAACGAGGTTGCGTTTTGAATTTTTTTCATCGTTTTTTTTTTTTCTTCGTTTCTTGGTATTAGCCAATGAGATGAGGCGATTTAATTGGAATTAACAAATAACTGTTCGCACCTTTTTAATGAGTTTTGCCGTACATCTGCCTACCTTTTAGCCGACCCCTGGAAACCTGTTTACTCGCTCGTGAGTCAGCCACTCAAACAGCTGGTTTTCTTTCCAGAGATATTTTTATTTTGTTTTGTTTTTGAACCAACAAAGTAAGAGCACGTTACCAATACGTTGTCATTATGCGAATACAAATAAGATTTTTTTGGCTGGATTTTTAATCGATAAGCTGCCATCTAGTATACAGATACGGCTTATTGGCGTAACAATTTCATAGGAAATTACAGGTAACTCCCGAAACGACCTCTGCTGGGAAATATAATTAACATTTTTCATATCATCAAATTAACATATAACACAAGGGGTTTTTTATTATTATTGAAAAGCTTTTAGACGAGACTGCATCACAGTACAAGTGATAAGCTTTTAGTATTATAGTTATATTACATTAAGAAAAATACTTTATAAGTGCTTTTTGTGCTCAAGATGTTAGAGACTGCGCAATAATTATCAGGAGTGGGGGGGGGGGAAATGAGCCTCGCAAGTTGAAATATTACACAATACTCCTCTCAACAAAGGCAAATTAGCTCTGACCCCCCTCCAAATCGCCCAACAATTATGACCAACCCCCCCTCCCCGCCCCCAACCACTACGTACAAATATAGTAAATATACCTGAAGTAATGAGTATAACTTTTAGTGAAAAATCTTTGGTATTTGAATCTTATAATCAGTTCTCCAGTTGCCCCCCCACTTTCCTAGAAATTTACTTTCCCCCCCTCCCTAAGGCTGTGAGTTTACATTGTGCCCCCTCCTGATAATTATTGCACAGTCCCTTATTGCAACTTCTTATTAAGTATTGGTCCTGCTAAAAAGCAGGCAGAAAAAACGCTCAGCAATAGTGTCAGTTAATTTTGTGGTGCTAATTGGCACCTAGAGCAAAAGCCAAATTTAGCCGAGAGATAGAAAATAGGGATATGGAAATAACAAGGTCTCAACATAACGTTTTTTTATTAATTTTTTCATTGTTTTTCCTGGGATTTTTGGTATTAGCCAATGAGATGAGGCGATTTAAATGCAATTAACAATTAACTGTTCGCACCTTTTTAATGAGTTTTGCCGTACGCCTGCCTACCTTTTAGCCGGACCATTATTCAAACTTTAGCATACAACTTCTTACTCCTATACCATCTAATGTTGATTGAAACGCATTAGCTGAAGTGAATTAAGCCGGTAGCATATGGAAGGATTTGACTTGAAATTGGGACACATAAACATGAATGAATGAATGAAGAAAGTTACAATTTATAAGGCGCAAATTCCATATGTATATGCAAATGCGCCATAATACAGCCACTACGGAAGACGCACGAAATAACAATTTACAAGGGGCCAGACCACAACACCGGAATCTACGTCGCCTACTCTTCGCGAACAGTGTGGGGGCACTTCGACGTCCCACGAAGTATTACTAACAAGGGTTGTGAGACAGGACTTAGAGTTTATCGTCCTTATCCGAGAACACTAGAAAGCCTAACCATTTACAGATGTCAATGTAAGGGAAGCACATTCTCGTAAGTAATTTAAAGACCCTGAGTGATGATCCGGCCGAGGTTCGAATCCACGACCTCCTGCACTATAATCCGGTGCTCTACCAACTGAGCTAACCGGTCGGCGATTGAAGTGTAAAATGAATTGATAATCCATTTTACAGTGAAACGAACTCAACCGGGGCCACCCAACGTTTTTTAGCCAATCACAAGACAAGTTCAGAACAAAAGAATTCGACTTCCTTCATCAGCGGACCAATCACGCTAAGGGGCAAATTTAACTGCTCAGATGCGAAGGAACGCGAAAGCTGTATTTCTTACGGCAAAAAATATATTGTTCATTTCATTTACGGTAAAGGCGAATAAATATTTACCGAATGGCGGCCTGGAGTTTTGGAGACTAAATATATTTTTCGAAACACTGTCTGGAATGTCGAGGACGAAAGCTTTTTATTTACCAAATAATGCGGCCGGGAAACGGACTCAATACAAATATATTTACCGAATCTACACGGCCTGAAATTTTAATGGCGAAACGGTTTTACCTAAAAGCAGTATATTTGCAGAAGAATTTATAAAAGTTATGGCTGGCAAATGAATCAGGATGTACTCACGCTAAATAGGAACTAAATACAACAAAAACCACAGAACAGAGATTTTTCAAGCTGATACGTTTTTCAACCAGTAAACAACTGAATCAACAGAGATAAATTCAGCGTAGTACAACACAAAATGAAATAAAGAACAATGTAATTACCAACAAATTACAAAGGCGAACACTTGTAACCATACTGTTCGTCGCCAGATAAAACTCAACAAACAATGAAAATAGGTTCACTAATTCACGCTAGTTGGCGGAAGAGGTTACAAAACGCAACACACTCTACTGATACGTTACCGAACGGTTAATGTTGATCTAACACAGCTGAGGAAATCATGCAGTGTCAACCTTGAATTTCGACGTGGCATGAACAGACTGATAAATTGAGTTTAGTGTTGATCCTGAAATAAAGAATGTCTACATTTGATCTTTTGTACCGTTCAATAATGTACGGTAGTTCCCAATCATTCCTTTCATCAAGAGGAACTTTGTTGCCCATTGCCCTTTTTAGGATCATGAGATCAGTCCTTATCCAAAGCGCTCCTATCGACATATCTGATGTGGTTTTGCTTCCTCAATCTTGGTCTCATCACTGCAAAGAAACTACTTGTTGCCCTTTCTCTTGCAGTCTTGAATGTGTCAAACTCATTCTTTGACTTTTCTTGCCTTTTCTCCAGGTCTTTCAAAACTTTCTTCAGATCCTGTATTTCTGCTCTAACTTCAGGATGTTTATCTCGATTCTTGCAGAAGGCAATCCCTTTACATGGAGCATTGCGGCATTTGGTCTTGTTATGCCCTGCAGTGTGGCAAAGTACACAGCTTTTGCCTCCCGGTGCTGCCATTGTCATAATTTTCGAAGATTTGCGATTTCTCCGTCAGTAAACTTCGCGCGCTTTCTATCTGTGCCGCTAAAAGCACGTTATCTTGCTTAAGTTCGGCTTCTCGCCTTTGAAGATAAGAATTTGTCTGACTACCGACTTGCTGTTAATGTTCGGGCTGTTGTTCAGTTGCATGACATTGAACACCAAGTTAGATGCAGAATGAGATGACACTGAAAGGTCAAAGATCTTCTCTATATATATAGACGACCTAAAGACCTTTGCGGCATCGGAATCGAACCTCACCTATCTGATGAAGTCGGTGAAGGCTGCTATGGGGAATGTTGGGTTGCAATGGAACCCTAAGAAATGTGAGTCCTCCCACAGGAGGAGAGGCTTCCTTGTCGCTGATAGCGCGGGAGTGAAGGCTGATGGGAATGCGAAGATACCGAGCCTAGAGGAGGGTCAGTAATACAAGTTCTTGAGCGTGCTTGAGTGTTTTCAGCACGACGAGAGGCTAGCGATGAAGTGCTATAAAAGTCCTATTTTTCGAGATCCTATTTGATCTGGGCCTGATAGACACTGTGCCTCTTTGGTACTCACCCATCAAACCGCAGCCTGTCTACGACATAGCGGAGGTACAGGCGTACTGGGATGTTCTGGTCTATGTGGAATTTCAAGAACTGAGGGCGAATAGTGTAGACGCCAGGATTGTCAACAACCAGCAAAAACAAGTCATAGCGCTGGAGATGAGCTGCCCCTCGGTGAGCAACCGTGACAAGAAGACGTCAGAGAAGACCACGAAGTACGCGCCTCTCAGATGGGAGATGAAGCAGAGGTACCCTGGATATGAAATCGCCCAGTATATCATCACAGACGTTTTTGCGGGGATGGTTTAAGGACTTAAAAGCTAGTCTACAGAAGTTGGTGGGCAACAGAGCTAAAGATGTGCTTAGAAAGATGCAAAAGTTCTGCCTCTCAGGAACTCTGAATATTGCTTGCACATTTGAAGTCGCAACGTGAGCACTCGAGAAGTCTCAGTCGCTGATAGGGCCTTTTACTTGAGAAACACATCTTTTACGTTTTACTAGGTCTTTTCTTTGTAATTAGCTTAGTTTTTATTCACTTTGTAGCCCACGGGTTACGCTGCGGTAGCGCCTCGGGATGCTACTTTACTGTATATAGCATACAGACGTTTTAACTGCATTTAATAACAATAATAATCTTCTTATATAGCGCTGTTTCTCTACTGAACCGACAGCGCTTTACAACAGTGGATGATAAAGAAAATCTAAGTAACACAAAAAAATCCTTAATACTTAATGATTCTTGCAATTCAAAGTTATTTCTAAAAAGCTGCATCTTTAGAGTGGATTTAAAAGATTCTGCTGACTGATTCTGCGGCGTTTTATATTACATATATTCCATGTATTCGTCACTAACTTACAAATAGCTCTGAACCGAGCTGTGAAGATACCCGAGCGTTAAACATTTGCACGGAAAATCCGGTTGGAATGGAACCCTTGTAATGGTACAGAATTTTCCCGGCATGGTGTTTCGCCAGGCCCGAGTCTCTCGCGGCTGGAAGAAAACAATAACAAATCAAAATGGCAGTGTCGAAAAGCAGTGAAAGGGACCGAGGTAAACCGGGTCGAGTGGGATTTTTAAAATGTACAGGACAGTTTTCGGTCATTTCGGGTTGGAACGGGAAAAGAGGAATTCGTCTTAGGAGTTCCATCTTTTCCGGAAACTTCCGGTGGAATGAGTTTTTCAATTTGAACTTCCAACCGCAATTTTCGTTTTTTTTTTGTTGACCAATGGTAAATGCTCACGGTCTTGCAACTATATTAAAACTAAGACTCAACATCACTGCCTACTGACAAACAACGTCTTTCAGCATTACATCTTACATTTGTCATGATGCGTCTTTTCAGTAATTATAAATCACAGTTGACGTCAAAATTTGACAAAACAATAAAGTGGCACTGTGCGACATGAGCTAAAGAGAAGTGTGACACTGATATTCTGAAGGAAAACCACAGAAAATACCCACAACTATTCATATCAAGAAAAACATTAAGATAGGACAAAAGCAACAAAAGACCGGATCCGCTTCCCACTTGGTTTAAAATTATGGTCCAGGAAAAGCAGGGGCGATCCGATTATAACTCCATTGCGGCTTAACATGTGAGACAATGTATTTGTGAATATATATATATATATATATATATATAAACGTTAGATAAAGCAAGGACGGACAACTTCTGACGATAAAAAAGTTAAAAAGTTAAAAATTTAATAGAAAAAACGTTTCGGTCTTAGACCTTCGTCAGTTACCTGATAACTGATTACCTGATCAGGTAACTGACGAAGGTCTAAGACCGAAACGTTTTTTCTATTAAATTTTTAACTTTTTAACTTTTTTATCGTCAGAAGTTGTCCGTCCTTGCTTTATCTAACGTTTTTAAATTCATTTTTGTGGTGAGGCTTGGACTGTGAATCTTCATTGATCCTCCTGACGCAGTGGCATTCTTTGTTGGCTTGAGGCATTTTATAACCGTTTTTTTTATATATATATATATATATATATATATATATATATGATGATTTGGAAGCTTTTGAAGCCCGCTTGCGGACAGCAGTATTTTTCATTGAAGGCAATCCTGAGGATAGCCAAGAACCACCTAGTCACCTTCCTCAAGTTCCAAAGGAAAAGAAATGGAAGCCACCGCCATCAAGGTATCCAGAACTTGAACTTTTTCTAGCTAGCGTTAGGCGTGATTTGATAAACCCTCGTAACATTAAATCAGCTAGAGATAATTTAACCAAAGGGGAACGGGTAGCGTTAAAGCAATTTAGAAATTCTGATGTAGTAATTCGTATACAAGATAAGGGTTCTCGTTTCGTCTTAATTGATAAAGGGGAATACGAAGATAAAATGTTTGGCCAGCTTCATAACCAGCTCCATTATAAATCCTTACAGGAAGATCCTACATATAGGCATTTAGCTGTAGTTGAGAGTTGGTGCAACAAATGGGTCAGAAAAGGTGAAATTTCAGACCAATTAGCTAATTGGATAATTAACAAAAAAGCCAAACCAGGGGTCGCCTTCGGTAATATTAAAACCCACAAAGCAGGGAACCCACTCAGGCTTATCACATCGTGTTGTGGTACGGCTATAGAAAATCTTTCAGCCTTCAGTGAATTTTACTTGCAACCGTTGGCTCGTAAGTTGCCATCTTTCATCAAGGATACGACCGATTTACTTAACAGAATTGAGGATCTTAATAGGAGTGGCCCTTTCCCCGAAGGCACCCTTTTAGTTTCTTGGGATGTTGTGTCAATGTTCCCCAACATAGATAATCAACTCGGTCTTACTGCAGTCAAGAAGGCACTGAATGCTAGAGAAAACCAGCTTCCATCCACTAATTGCATTTTAGAAGCAGTAGAAATTTGTTTGAAGAGCAATCACTCGGTTTTTAAGGAAAACTTTTTCCTACAAATTCATGGCACAGCCATGGGCCCAAAGAACGCCTGTAGTTACGCGGATCTTGCCATGGGGGAAATAGATTATCAAGCTAAATTTTCTGGCCCCATAAAGCCGGCCTTATGGTGGCGATACCGTGACGATGTTTTTGATCTCTGGCAACAAGGCCTCCCTGCACTGCATGAGTTTACTGACTTTATAAATTCTCTATATCCTACCATTCAATTTGAATTAGTTTTTTCTGAAAGCGAGCTTCACGTGCTAGATTTAACTCTACATCTCATCGGGGGTTTCATTCAGACAGACGTTTATTCAAAGCCAACTGATAGCCACTTGTATCTTCCACCATCAAGTGCTCACCCCAAACACGTTTTCAAGGCTATCCCTTATGGCGTAGCAACTAGGTTACAGAGAAACTGCTCTGAACAAGTATTTCTTGCCGAGAGAACAACTGAATACAAGGGTTATCTAGTCAATCAGGGTTATCCCACAAAACTAGTGGAAGATCAATTTTCTAAAGCCTTAACTACATCTAGAACTGACTTACTTAGAACTCGTGCCAAAGCTGAGAAGAAATTGTTTCCATTTGTAACAACATTTAATCCAAATTTACCTGATGTTGGTCGCATCATCAGAAAACACCTAGGTATTTTGGAATCCAACCCCAAATTAAAAGAATTTTTCCCGCCAAATTCCATCATAGCCTCTTTTCGAAGATCTAAAAACCTTAAGGAATTGTTAGCGCCATCTCGTTATGGCTCTAACATTGAAGTTGAAGAGGCTATTGAGGTTAGGGGTTGCTTTAAATGCAAAAGAACAAGATGTGATCTCTGTTGCAATTACTTTGTCGAATCAAATTCTTTCCAAAGTTTTCAAACAGGCAAGAGCTATAAGATACGATCGAAGCTTTCTTGTGATTCAAAAAATGTCATTTATTTGGCTTCGTGTAAGAAATGTAACTTACAATACATTGGTTCTACAACAACAGATTTTAGAGTTAGATTTCGCAACCACAAGTCTGCCATGCTGACCAAGAAAAAGACTTGTGAGGTAGCGGTTCATTTCAACAGAACACCGCACGACTTAAACGATTTTTCTTTCCAGTGTATTGATCAAGTGCAGATAAATGCAAACAATACAAGTAACATCGAAAAGCTTTTAATCACTAAAGAGGCATATTGGAGCGCACAGTTGTTCTCTCTGGCACCTTTTGGCTTGAATAAACGTCAGGAATTCCACTCGAAAAAAAGAATAAACTACAACTAGCGTAAAAATAACTTGCTAATTTGGCGGTTATCTTAGTTCAGGTGTTCAAAGGCCCTGACCTTGGATCTTGTTAGCTTTGTTAGTGCAAGGTTTTCTCAGGGGCCCCCATCGGGGAATTTATTACATTATTGTTGTTTAAGGGCCCTGTTCAGGGCGCCTGTTGTGCCTTGCCGCGGCATAGCTTCAAGGGCTTTGTTTGGGGTTTTTATTACAAGTTTTTCCTAGGATGGCCTTTTATGAATACTGTGAATATTTTACATGCGGGTCCCTTCACACTTTTGGCTGACTTGACGAATCATGTTATAGTTTTTTAACATTAATCTTTTTGTATTATATCCGATTATTTATTCATATTTGGTTTGCGTTTCTTGAGTTTTGTATCGCATTGTCATAGTTTCTCGCTTAGTAATCACCGATTGTTTATCATTGGTTAATTTTTTCATTTTCATGTGTTACCACGCCCTGTTATGTAATCATCTTTGTTATATTATGTCATCTTTTATACTGTAAACCTATTTAAGGACATTGTAATTTCTTATTCACTTGCACTGCAACTGATGAAGGTCATTGACCGAAACGTCTATTTTTATTAAATTTTTAAACTTTTTATAGATTTTTTACTGTATATATATATATATATTTTTTTTCGCTCGAAGTTGTCCGTCCTCGTTTTCCACAATTGCCTACAAATTTCATTACTCGAGGTTTGGACTACGAATCCTTTTGGATCCTTCTGGCGTGTGGCATCCCTGTTGGCTCGAAGCATCATAACTTTTTATATATATATATATATATATATGTGGTACATCATGATACTCCTAAAACTCAGCTTTCATTGACCTAATCAGTATAATCTTTGTGACCTTCTCAGTCTATGGCAGTACTCAACGGATACCGATAGCAGTTGATCGTGAGTTGAAGCCATATTTCCAGCGGTCACTAGACGAGTAACAACCACACCCTCCAAAATGTAATTCAGTCAAGAAAAAAAAGTTGCTTGGCATTCTGCGATCAGGAGGGTGGACGGGCGTAGATTTTTTGCGCCATAAGACAGCAATGCCCGAGTTTTCAAAATCTGACTTCTCTAACAGGTATGTATCGGGTTTCTTTAGTCCGTAGTTTGGAAAGAATGCAAACAGGCTGTTGGGGTTACTATCACAGTTATAGAATGTCACTAAATGACCATTTTATTGAAAACCTTGCTTACTGTTACTAGGATTTTTGGCTACTAATGCGGGAATTATTCCAAGGAAAATGAAGTAACTCATAAAAACATTTTGAGGTCTAGTGTAGCCTTTGTAGTAGTTCACCTGAAGTCCAAAGTCTTGGTTTGCAAAGGATGGTATTTGTTGAATAAGTGTAAAATGCTCAGTGTTGTCGTTTTTGTTCTTTAGCTTAAGAAGAACGTTCTTTCGGTCTTGAAAAAGGAAGTCACCAATTTGTTGTGCGTCAGGTCGTAAGGTGAGATTGTGAGGAAGAAAAGTGAATCCTCCACCGGCAATGGCCATTTCGCAGTACACCGTAATTGGTGATGCGTTTCGCAGTGGCTGGATTTCGTACACTCCGCTAACAGCTCCGATGTGGCTCCTTATCTGTTTACAGCTAGATCTGAAACACTGAGGTTAATCAAGTCCGTTAGCGTTGAGTTTAGACCACGAGCAGTATTAAGCAAGGAAACAAACTTAAGTAAGACAGGAAAAATGACGACATGAAATATGCAATCTCCCACTGAATTCCCGCATTACCATACAACCTGCCTTCCTTTGTCTTCTTGGCTTTGAACTCGCGCGCTAAGAATAACTGATGATGAGCCACACTCCGTGCATTGGAGTAGTGGTAAACTAACTCCAGATTTTTAAAAGACTATTTAAGGCTTTGATATCACGTTGTATTTAGTAAAGGGTTTTGCTTTGTTACGTACAAGGCAACAGCAGGCATGCACACATTACAAACCGGACTTGTGCAACGCAAGATTTTATGCGGTTGAAGTTAAGCATATGCATGCAGCAAAACAAACGGTCCGTACCGTTTTCCTGTCTCTTATCTGTTGAAATATAAAGCCCGGTGCGTAAAGAAGCGACTTATCTTGACCACACGAGTCTTGCAGACCACATTCGTTCAGCTCACACAGACCGCCAGTTGATTTTGACCGATCATAATTGTAGGAAATGCAACGCGATTCGTGGTGGCAGGCCTGAAGACACTCAAACCAGTCACTGGTGTAAAGAGTCTCAAAGGTGTAACCGGCACGCAGACGGTTGTTCTCTCTTACTGGACGAAAAGAGACAACGAATCCTTGATTTGCGAGGATTAAAATCAGACACGAACTAACTCTCGTAAGCATGGCGAAGACTGCACACACAGACTAGAACCATGGTAACCCATACGGCAGTTGGCTTATCTGTTCATTAGTCATTAATCAATCATTGTAATAATTCCTGTTTGTTTTGTTAAATGAGAACTTCTCTTTGGATTTTTTAAGTAATGGTCCGGCTAAGAAGCAGGCAGAAAAACAGTGGCGCTCGGTAAAAGTGTCAGTTAATTTTGTGGTGCTAATTGGCGCATAGACCAAAGGCCAAATTTGGACGAGAGACAGAAAATAGGGATAGGCAAACGACAAGGTCTATAAATGAGGTTGTTTTTTGAATTTTTTTCATCGTTTTTTTTTCTGGGTGTTTTGGTATTAGCCAATGAGACGAGGCGATTTAAGTGGAATTAACAAATAAGTGTTCGCACCTTTTTAATGAGTTTTGCCGTACACCTGCCTACCTTTTAGCCGACCACTGGAAACCTGTTCACTCACTCGTGAGTCAGCCACTCAAACTGCTGGTTTTCTTTCCAGAGGTATTTTTATTTTGTTTTGTTTTTGAACCAACAAAGTAAGAGCACGTTGCCACTACGTTGTCATTATGCGAATTCAAATAAGATTTTTTTTGCTGGATTTTTTGTCGATAAGCTGCCATCTAGTATACAGATACGGCTTATTGGCGTAACAATTTTATAGGAAATTACAGGTAACTCCCGAAACGACCTCTGCTGGGAAATATGATAATAAACATTTTTCATATCATCAAATTAACATATAACACAGGTGGCTTTTTGTTTTTATTGAAAAGCTTTTAGACGAGTCTGCATCAAAGTACAAGTGATCAGCTTTTAGTAATATAGTTATATTACATTAAGAAAAATACTTTATAAGTGATTTTCGTGCTCAAGCTGTTAAAGACTGCGCAGTAATTATCAGGAGGGGGGCGGGGAAATGAGCCTCGCAAGTAGAAATATTACACAACACCCCTGCTCTCAACAAAGGCAAATTAGCTCTGACCACCCTCCAAATCTCCCAACAATTATGACAACCCCCCCCCCAACCACTACGTACAAATATAGTAAATATACCTGAAGTAATGTGTATAACTTTTAGTGAAATATCTTTGGTATTTGAATCTTATAATCAGTTCTTCAGTTGACCACCCCCCCACTTTGCCAGAAATTTACTTTCCCCCCCCTCCCTAAGGCTGTGAGTTTATATTGTGCCCCCTCCTGATAATTATTGCACAGTCCCTTATTGCAACTTTTTATTAAGTAATGGTCCTGCTAAGAAGCAGGCAGAAAAACGCTCAGCAATAGTGTCAGTTAATTTTGTGGTGCCAATTGGCGCCTAGAGCAAAAGCCAAATTTAAGCCGAGAGATAGAAAATAGCGATATGAAAATAACAAGGTCTCAACATAACGTTTTTTTTAATTTTTTCATTGTTTTTCTTGGGATTTTTGGTATTAGCCAGTGAGATGAGGCGATTTAAATGCAATTAACAATTAACTGTTCGCACCTTTTTAATGAGTTCTGCCGTACGCCTGCCTACCTTTTAGCCGGACCATTATTCAAACTTTAGCATACAACTTCTTACTCCTATACCATCTTATGTTGATTGAAACGCATTAGCTGAAGTGAATTAAGCCGGTACCATATGGAAGGATTTGACTTGAAATTGGGGCACATTAATATGAATGAATGAATAAATTTACAATTTATAAGGCGCAAATTCTATATGTATATAAGCGCCATAATACAGCCACTACGTATACGGAAGAAGCACGAAATTACATTTTACTAGGGCCAGACCACGACACCAGGAACAACGTCCCCCACTCTTAGCGAATTCCTTATATGTTGTAATAGTTTGCCTTTTCTCTGTAAATTTTGTACTTATTAATTTTTATTCTCATTGTAACTTAGCAGCACATTGGTCTTTCATATATTCATTTGCATCATTCTTCTTCATCTACGGGTACATCACGAACACACAATATGACAGCTGCCAGTTGGCTTGATAGCTCAGTTGGTAGAGCACTGCTCCGGTATCGCAGAGGTCATGGGTTCGAATCCCGTTCAGGCCCGAGTTTTTTTCAGGCTTTAGTTTCACAGCTGCTTAAGTTGTGTGCATAACTGCGATGATCAATTAATGTCATTACACATTGTAACTCTCTGACCTACGCCATATAAGCCTCTGGCTTTGGCATTTTATAATCGTTAACTTGTGCTTTGTGTACTTATTTATCAATAAAACGACTGGAGTGTGAAAAAAAAGGACAGTGCGTGAGTTCTTTAACATCCCACGAAGTAATACGAACAAGGTTTGTGAGACGGGACTTACAGTTTATCGTCCTTATACGAGAAGACTAGAAAGTCTAACCATGTACAGATGTCAATGCAAGGGCAGCACTTTCTCGTTAGTAATTTAAAGACCCTGAGTGATGGTCCGGCTGGGGTTCGAACCGACGACCTCCTGTATGATACGGAGTCCGGCGCTCTACCAACTAAGCTAACCGGTCGCCGATTGAAGTGTAATTGATAATCCATTTAATATCCTACAGCTTCTGTGCTGGTTTCTGAGTTTCAGTTATTTGGATTGCATCTCTTCCAGTGTTACCTCGAAACATTTCTGTTTGTAAGACAACCAGCCAACGTTTCCCTTTCTAAATAAAGTAAAATTAACCCCAAAGTTTTTTTTGTTGTTAGTTGACTTTGTTTGTATACGTAGCCATGCGCCAAGTATTGAAGAGAAATCGGAAGTTTTGCAAGCGGAATATAACCAGGCATTTATACTTAACATCTAGATCTATCGTAGACAGCATCTCTCGTTCCGATTTTTTTTTTTTTTTGCCCGAACGACCAACACACTTTCACGCAAGGTATAAAGAAACGAAACATTTCATCTTTCAAGAACTGAGCGAAGCACAGAGAGATTCATTCTTCGACACTGAATCTGGCCTTAATTTGTACACTGAATTCATCTTTTAGTGTTGGCGGGAAATTCGCCCTGAGAAATCAGGAAAAAAAAACCTCTAACCAGGGGCGCGTACCATTTGAATGGAATTTTCAGTGGATTTTTTGCGACAAATGGTACTGTACCTTTTGTTGTCAAAGAAACGGAACGGATTGATCTGTACCACTTGATCACGATCATTCGTGAGTAGTTGCAAAGGGCCGGTTCTGGCGCAATTTGGGCGTGGTCAATTTTGTCGGGGGACTGGTTCGGCTCGGCCAGAATTTTTTGGGTGTGGTCAAAAAAGTTTTGTGCATAATTAATTAGTTGGGTCTCAACTTGTTCGATTTTTGATCAATGATTTTCTTTAAGGGTGTCAATTTTTCAGAGTGGATCGTCGGGGGTGGGGTCGGGAGTGGAAAAAAGTAAATTGAAATTTTTGGTTGGTGTTAAACGGGGAGAGTATTGCCATGGAGAACTTGACAGTGAAAGACTTGAGGTCAATAGCTACAAAGGCTGGTGTGAGTGTTCGTGGATTCAGAAAGGCTGAAATGCTCGCAGCGTTATCTGATATACAACCCGAGAACTTGACAGTGAAGATATTACGAACCATAGCCAAGAAGACCGGTATACAAGGTTTTGGCAACATGCGTAAAGCGGCTCTCATTAATGCTGTTGGATCCCCACGAGTGGTTGAAGCTAATGTTCCAATCCCTGGTCCAGTTAGGCCCACAAGAACAAGACCCGCTCGAGCTTCATATGGCAGGGCTATTGCTGTTGCCAGGCGTGAAATTATCCAGACCACAAATTGGATAAGATGTAATGTTAGAGAACCAAACAAGAGGGCCATTACCAGGAGATTAAGAAGGGCAGCTGATGCGGTTAGAAGGGAACCCGATTATTTTATCCCTGAAAGACATGAAACGGCTTTGAGAGGCTTTTTGAGGACTTATATAGTAAAGGGTAGAGTTGGATATGATCCAACTTCATTTCTTAGCAAGGTTAGAACACCATTTCGTAGTTTGATGTATAAACATAGGAAGCCATTCAAGTTGAAGTGTATTCTTTCATGTGGATTCACGAGGAGGAACAGCCAGGATAATCGTGTTACTGAGCGGAGTCAAGGTCATTTTCATTCATTGATGGAGACAGTGACAGCTTCAACAGACACATTTATTATGTTTGATAACATCAAAGCCAGACTGGTTGAATTGGTGCAGAAATATGAGAATGAGCGCTCTGGATGGGTGTTTGAAGGTGTGATAGATTTTCGTATACACATAAACCCATTTCAACCGTTTTCTGGAAGTTCATATATTAAATTACCATCTAAATTGGCTGCTAAGAAGGCAATCATCAATGTTAAGAACGAAGAAGACCAGGAGTGCTTCAAATGGGCAGTGACATCTGCTGTGTTCCCAAGCGAGAAGGATGCTGGAAGGTTAAACAGAGAGATGAGGGAGAACTCAGAGAAGCTAAATTGGTCAGGAATAGAGTTCCCAGTATCAGCACTCAGTACAACCCAAATAGATAGATTCGAACGGCAGAACCCATATGGGATCAACATACTTGGTTATGAGAATGGTGGGCCAACCCTAATCAGGCGTAGTAACAAGTCAGGGGTGGAAAAGATAAACCTACTCTTGATATCAAACGAAGAGACAAATCATTACTGTTGGATCAAAAACATGTCAAGACTTATCGAGTATAATAAGAATGAGCATGCACGTTTCTATTGTGATAACTGCCTAAACTCGTTCAATTCTAAAAAGTCGTTGGACGAACATATGGAGTACTGCCTAAACAACGAAGCAGTCAAAGTCCAGATGCCGATGGAGGAGGATGACAGCCCAAAGTACATTACTTTCAAGAACCACAGACGAAAAATGCAAGTGCCATTTGTGATCTATGCTGATTTCGAGTGTTTCACAGAGAAGTTGGACACTTGTTTCCCGGATGACAGGTATAGCTTCACGAATCAATATCAGAAGCATAAGCCATCAGGATTTTGTTACCTTATCAAGTGTTTCGATGATGGGATCTTTGAGCCCAAGTTGGTGATGCGAACGGCCAACTCCCCTGAGGATGACATACCACAAATGTTCCAGGAAAGCTTGGAGGAGGACATCGAAAAAATCTATGATCAATTCAAGTCTGAAAAGAAGCTTGTAATGAAGAATAGCGATCATAGGAAGCATAGAAAGGCTACTCATTGCCATATTTGTGAGGGTGAACTGGGGAACGATAAGGTGGTCGTCCACTGTCATCTTACAGGTAGGTACAGAGGAGCAGCCCATAGGAAATGCAACCTGGAATTTAACACTCCCAAGTTCTTTCCAGTCATATTCCACAACTTGTCTGGATACGATAGCCATTTGTTTATTAAGAAGATGGGAGTATCAGAGGGTAAGATTGATTGTATTCCACTCAACGATGAAAAGTACATCTCGTTCACAAAAGAGATTGTGGTTGAAAAGTTCATGAAGAAGGCAGAAGGGGATGATGGTAAGGAGAAGGAGGTTCAGATTAAACGCTCCATTAGATTTATAGACAGTTTTAGGTTCATGGCAAGTGGTTTGGCTAGATTGGCTGATAACTTGCCGAGAGAGTCTTTGGCAAACCTCTCGAGATACTATGAAGGGGCAAACTTTGATCTTTTGGCTAGGAAGGGAGTGTTTCCATATGATTGGTTTGATGGATTTGACAAGTTACAAGTGTCCAGTCTACCACCCAAGGATGAGTTCTATTCGATACTATACGACACTGACATATCAGATGAGGATTATCAACATGCTGGAAACGTGTGGGAGGCCTTTGGTATGAGAAGTTTTAGGGATTACCATGACTTGTATCTCAAAACAGATGTGATTTTGTTAGCTGATGTCTTTGAGAACTTCAGAGGTGTTTGTATGAAGAATTATGGGTTGGATCCAGCATGACATTATACTGCACCTGGATTGGCTTGGGATGCTACACTGAAGATCACCAAGGTTGAGTTGGAGCTTTTGAGGGATCCCGATATGCTGATTATGGTAGAGAATGGTATCAGAGGTGGAATATCAACGATTTCGACGAGGTATGGGAAGGCCAATAATCGATATATGAAGAACCATGATCCCAGGTTGCCTACAAAGTACATCACATATTTGGATGCTAATGGACTTTATGGTTATGCAATGACGAAGGCTTTACCAACCCATGGGTTTGAATGGATGGATGATCAAGAGTTGGCAGACTGGAGGAACCATCCATGCATATTAGAGGTGGACTTGGAGTACCCATTGGAGTTACATGATCTTCATAATGACTATCCATTAGCCCCAGAGAGGTTGGATGTTGACGGGGTTGTTAAGTTGGTTCCCAATCTGAGAGATAAGAAGAAGTATATTCTACACCACGAAGCCCTGAAACAGTATTTGTCCTTGGGTTTGAAGTTAACCAAGGTACACAGAGGGATTAAATTCGAAGAATCGGAGTGGTTGAAGTCCTACATTGACTTGAACAATAGCCTTAGAGCCAGGGCTGAGAATGATTTCGAAAAGGACTTCTTCAAGTTGATGAACAACTCAGTGTTTGGCAAGACCATGGAGAACATTAGGAAGAGGGTGGATATTCAGTTGGTTACTGATGAGAAGAAAGCGCGTAAGTTGATTGTGAAGCCAAACTTCCATCATAGGAAAATCTTTTGCGAGGATCTGACCGCCTTCCACATGAAGAGAACGAGATTGGTTTTTGATAAGCCCATTTACTTAGGCTTATCCATTCTGGATCTGAGCAAGACTGTCATGTACGATTTCCATTATAGGTACATGAAGCCTAAATATGGGGAGAAGGCCAAGTTGCTGTTCACAGACACGGATTCTTTAGCCTATGTGATAGAGACTGAGGACTTTTACAGGGATATCAGTCCAGATGTGAGGGCTAAATTTGACACTAGCAACTACCCAAGGGACCATCCATCTGGGATTGAGACCGGAGTGAACAAAAAGGTTGGAGGGATGTTCAAAGATGAGGCTGGTGGTGAACAAATTACGGAATTTGTGGGTCTGAGGGCTAAACTGTATGCTTTCAAGACGGATAAGGAGAAGGAAGTCAAGAAGTGTAAGGGTGTTAACAAGGCAGTGGTTAGCAAAAGCATAAGTTTCCAAGATTACAAGACTTGTCTTTTCAGTGGCCAATCCCAGAGACGGAAGATGAACACCATAAGGAGTCATAATCATGACATGTATACTGAAACTATCAATAAGATTGCATTATCACGCGAGGACGATAAACGTGTGATAATGGACGATGGTATAAACACTTATGCACATGGTCATTTCAGGACGCTAGAAGGTGGTGATTTAGTGTCTTGAGGTACAAATTGGAGCTCTTCACGAACGAATCCTCGTTTTGGACCTCCACTCAAATAATACAAGACTGGTTGACCCGGTTCGATTATGGTTCGAGCCAAATCATAGACTTCAAGACTCCATATGGGATCAGTAGCCCTTCGTTTGTCCCCACCTTCATCTTCACCGGGGGCATATAAATATCTGACTTGAACATCTGGAGGTAATCTCTTCTCATTCAATCCCACAGGTCGTTTATAGTCTGGAGTTTTAGTGCCAATTGAGTCCATTTTCAAAGCTTCGTCAGGCTCTTTACCAGTAATACGGGTGGGTTCACTATTGAGGGTTTTCATGATGGCGGGCAATCTGTTCACCCAAACTGTGGATCGGGTATCACTAATCATCTCTTGAGCGTATTGATGGCTGAATAACTTCTCACTGAGAGTCCTGTTGGCCCTCTCAACAAAAGCTTGAGCTCTATGATTCCCAGCTTCACTACGTTGGATTGTGACTTGATGCTTATTCATAAGAGTTGTTACATCACCCTTGAATTCTGTTCCTGGATCCACCATTAATGTTTGTGGCCAATTCAACTTACGGGAATAAATCCGTTGAAAGGCATTGGCGACTTCACCACTCTCCTTTGAGGTCAATGGCTCGGCATCCTTGTATCTCGAAGCAATATCAATCACGACTAATGCATAGCGGTATGTTTTTCTTCTCACTGTATCGTGAGGAAGAAACAACAAGTCCGCTTGATGAATTTGATTAAGCTTATTTACACTCCAATGTGGCCTGGGTATATACTTGGGGGCTGGGAGATAAATTTGCCACAAGGCTTGCTTCTCCAACCACTCTTTGGCGACCTTTTCACTAACTTTGGCTGCTTTGGCCAATTTGGGTATGGCCGAGTATCCTTTCCGGTATCCATCAGTGGAATAATATAATCGATTTAAAACGTTGGCATCTCTCATTTACAAACAAGAATACAAGTATTTAAAATGAGTTCTATATCAGATATTCTTGATACTAATCGTGTTCCAAGGACTCGCGAAGGGTTGAAGGCAGAAACTTCGTTGAATAGGGTCACGTTGAATCCATCATCAGCCGAACCTGGTGAGACACTATACATTGAAATACCCAAATTGAGTGGTAATTTAGTCATTGTGCCCGGTAGCGTTTATATAACCTTTGATATGGTTGTAACCGGTCACAATGACAATACTCTTGTTAATAATTTGGGGAGGAATCTAATTTCACAATATAAGGTTTTATTTGGTGGTGAGATCGTAGAGGATCTTAGTAGATTTGATTTGTTCAAGACTTATCATGAATTGTTTTTGACAACTGAAGATCGTGAGAATAGGTTAAGACAGGGTATATCCAATGTTAACATAAGGAGGATCAGGACTAATGCGGGTGACAAAGATACATCAAAAGTAGGGGATAATACTTTAGCTACGATTCATAACACTAGATATGCCATTCCATTGGATCATACATTTCTCAAAGATCATGGAGTATTTTATCCAAGAGGATTGGCACATCCACTTAGATTTGAATTGACTTTGGCTAAAGTTTCTGATGTTGTGGTTTATTCAAGCAATGAAACACCAGCTAATTATAAATTAATAAACATGGAAATGGAATATCAATGCATATCGAGTGATTATTTAGTAGGACAGGCTGTTGCGTCTTACAATGTTGGGAGGACATTCACGTATGAAAAAGTACTTCTTCACAAAACTTTCACAATCTCTGAGGCTAATGATGCTGTGATAAATCAGCATATTAATGTACCAAGGAGATCCATGGCTGGTATACTATGTCTTTTCATTGCCCCTTATGCGGAAGGTGTTAGGGATTCTGAGATGTTTGCAAATCCAAAGATCACATCAATTAAGATTGACATAGATGGGGTGCCCAACAAAGTTTATTTGAAAGGTATGATGGCGACCGATTTGTGGCAATCAATAATTAAGCGGGTTGGTCTTAGTGATTCAATTAAGGAATATGATTTCTATAGAGATAAGTTTGCTTTGTGGATTGACTTGAGGACTTACCCAGATAATGATGTCCATGGAAGTGGTCTGTATATTAATGATACTCGCGATGGTGTGGCTTTAGAAATTAAAAGAGAGAAGGTAGGAAGTAGAGTTCTTACATGCCACATGTTCATTGTTGCTGACGCTGTTATGAATATTAAGAAAGGTAATCTTACAATGGATGATGGGATTAGATATTAGGCTGCTGTGTGTTTTTCTTCTCACGTTGTCATGAGAAGAAACATCAATCTAAAGAAGTCAATGTAGTGAGTAATGATGAACGAGCTCAAAAACATGGTTCCATTCAATTGTATTATCACTGGTCCCACGAATTGTGGAAAGACTCAATATATAGTGGAGCAGCTTCGAGGCCACTATAGGCAAGTGTTTGATTATATTGTGTTGATTTGCCCAACATATGCCCATAACAAGACTTATAGAGGCTTTGCTAAGGGGGATAAACGATTCTTTGTACTGTCGCCAGATGCTAGTGATCATGATGAAATCAACAATTTGTTGATCGATTGTGAATTGTCCTTCTCAGGTATGAATGCGCTCATAATATTGGACGACTGTGCCGTTTCCAAGGATCTTAAGAACAGGTCCAACAAATTCATCGGTTTGGCCTTCTCTGGGAGACATATAGGGATATCAGTCTGGGTTCTCACTCAGCAACTAACATCTATAGCCAAACCATTCCGTGAAAATGTAGCTTGTGTGGTCTCATTTCATAACCCATCAGAAACGGCGACGAAGATGCTTTTCGAGGAGTATGGCGGAGACCTGGATGCTGAAACGTGTAAGAAACTCAAGAAGCATCTTATGAATGAAAAGTATGCCAGGCTATGCTTCTCACTTAGACATCCATTCAAAAATTATTTAGAGATACCAACTCTAACGACACAACCATGACAACTCCCGAAGAAATCATGAATGGTGAAACTGTGGCGGATAGTCATCAATCAACACCAACCATTAGCGATGATGATTTGAAATCCAAAAGAGAAGAGCTCTCAATACTAGCTTGTCTAGGCTCTACCAAAGAGTATCTTGGTATGCAAATGACATTAGGCGATGTCCATAAATTATCGGATAAGGATGTCGAGAAGTACTACAAGAGGTACAAGATGGTGTCGGGTAAGAATGTGGCTGACGGACTAATTGATCCTCCGTTACATCTATTGGTCAGATTAGTCAACTGGTGTCTTAGTGGTTACGGCGGAATAGATGACCCAGATGCTTTGGTGAAGGATTGGAAGAACAATCAGTTGATCAAGCAGTGGCTGTCAGAAGCTTCTGGCTCAATAGTAGTACATGGTGGCGTGATTGCTACGTTACTAATAATAGCCATTACCGCTCTCAAGTATTTCAAACTAAGAGAGCCCGCCCCTCCCACCACCACATTTTATGATCTGGCCAATTCAGATCAAGATGGAGTTGATACTGTTCGGTAAAGAAAAAATTGAAATTGGGTTTGGTACTTTTAGGTCTAAAGGCATACTCGAAAGAGATCGAAAAAACATGTCACAATCTTCCAATGATTCTTCAACTTCATCATTGAAATCTCGTTTTGTGCCAATTGATGAGACTGACTTCGATTGGGATTCTGTTGTTATAGAACCCCCAAAGAAGAGTAGTCAATATTCATATTCAAAAGTTTCTGTTTATGATGGCGCTGGAAAAAGACCAAAATATATCAGGCATCAAATACGACTATGGTTTTGCCAATGGTAAGAAAAGACCAGCTATTGTTGAAAACATAATTGGTATTCAAATTAGCTACCTATTGAATGACAAAGAAACTCGAGATAGAGTTGATGCCATAGTAAACAAAGTTGCTGATGCTGTTGAGAGATTCTACAAAGATGAAAATTTTAAGAAGAACATGCCAAAAATAGGACCAATCAAACTCGAAGCCTTGGAAGAGGAAAAAACACTTGATTTGATTAAGTCACCATATGATGTAACCAAGGATGGTGATGGTACAGTTATGTATATTCCATTTATTACTACTGGAAAAGCTTCCAAAATCAAAAACCATACTTTATTCATGGGTCGTAGAAGGGGTGAGGATTACACCAAGTATATCAAAAAAGATGGTGAAGATAGAAATACCAAAGCATGTGCAAAGATTTCGTTGATGGTTGATAGGATATCATTTGGCCCTTGTGGTCCTGGTAAAGATTGCATCGCACAAATAAAGTTTAAGAGCGAATGCACAGAAAAATCGAGAAAACCGTGGCCACAGCTCAAAACCTAACCTACCCTCATTTTCAGTTTATGATAAGGTTTTAATTAGTTTATAACACTGCTGGTATTAAAATTTCAAAATGCGACCGAGATTGGAAATTATTTGAGAGTTTTGATTTCAACGGTCTGCGGACTTAAAAATAGCCGCCGAACATAGCAAAACAGTCCAGTGACAGAATTGAGTTCACTTTCATAAACGAGCGAATATATTGGCGATTTTCCATTTAAAATTCACAAAAGAGATATCTAACAATTTAAAAACGACACATCTTTAAATTTCAAGAAGAAAATATCAACGAACGAGCAAAATTCTGACACATAATTTGCATAATGCTCATAAATACAACAATTTACCTCTAGAACCAAAACCGAATTTTTTATATGGGGGAATTCTCCAAATCACGCCAAATCCCGGTTACTAACCTGAGAGATATAGTACTTGAACATTATCTGAAAATTAGTCTGGTATTTTCGCGAACGCTCTGAAAATTGATCGATTATTTTGAGGTTATTTCGTCCCCGCCAACTGCTAATTGACTCGCGGTTCAATTGACACCTGCAAGTCACGCTAGTTTTACGCGTCAATTAAGGGGTATTTGAAGGCAAAAACGGACGAGATTCTTTAAATATGTACCAGTGTTAACGAAATTCAAAAGGTAATTTCTGTAGTCAGATCTTGTAGTCAGATTGGAGAATGGCGACTGCGAGCGGACCTACTAAGTCTAGGTCTGTTTTCCAGTGACTGCGAAATCAGAATGACATCAAGAAATAATTATCGCTCCTGTCGATGTAAGTAAATCAGCTTCGCGGTGTCTTACGTGAGATAAAGAAGGCCAAGTAGGAAAACAGTCTAGTTCTATTTGGATCTTTTGTAACAAGCAGTGTATTTGCTGAACGCGTACGGCGACGGTGAGTAAACAAACTCGGGAAAGAACGTTACCGTTGATTGCGTGACCAACGAAAAATGGCATTTGCAAAAATCTAAATGAGATATGTATTTTAATAGTTTGGTGTAGTACACCAGCGTCATCTTTTATGAACAAAGGATATCTGCACAAGAGTGTAATTGTTTCCCGAAGCATCCACCTCTCAATAACTCCTTACCCCCCCCCCCCCCCCCGCCTACCCACCTCTCCCATGTCCACTTCCCTTCCACTACCTTTTTCAGGGGGCTCTAATGCCTTTGTACTATTATAATAGGCACATAAAACCGATTGTATCAGGCCCGGGTCAATCACTTGATCGACTAGAACACTTCGCGAACATGCGCTAACATTTTTGGACTTTGCAAGTTTTCAGATGAAGCCCTCGTAGCAGTGTAATTTTAAAAAAATGCACGCATGGGTACGAATATTTTGAGCGTACTAACAACGAATTCTTGTATTTTTCGTTAATTCAATATCTTATTCTTTGGAATATAAATACAATTTCATTCCAAGCATGAGTTAATGGCTGTAACTAGAGCCTCCTGCGCGTGGTCGGGAACAAGGTGGCTCTGGATTCGAGGGTACGCAAGCACGCCCCTTTATGAGAATTCTGCTTCCCCCTTCAGTTGTTCACAAAGAGTTGATAAAGTTTATATTTGGCAGCAAGAGCACTGCTTTAGGAAGTTCTCAAGTCTTAAAATATATGGCGCTTTCCTCTTGGTGGTGATGTTCTCTGTGTCGATGACGAAATGTTCGCAGATATCCTTCAGCATGGTAATAGCAAACAATGAGAGCTTGGATTTGGACATCAGGTGACAAAGATTGTAACTCTCGTAGTAGATCGGATGGTTCGGTTGTACATTAGCCATCACATGATCCCTTAGCTCACCGAACGCCGTCTCAATCATAACCGCTTCGCCAATCTCCTCCTCCTCGTCCTCATCAGAAATAACTGGCGCTTGCGAGTGGACACTCAGGCTCCTTTTGGTAGCTAAACGCGAAAAGAAGCTCGATATTTGTTTAGCTGTGAGGAATTCAGCACTAGAGAATATACGCTTGCCGCTCTCATCTCTAGCTGCAATCATTGACCTCGCGACTTGTGCTGGATTCCCCTTCTGGCCTGTCGTTTCTCCGATCAGGAATTTGTTCGTCAAGTACTCTCTTTGCTTGTCCGAGAATCTTGCTCTGGTTGCCTGGGCAAGTTTGAGAGCCCAACCCATCTGTAATCGCGACGGTCGAGCTGGAGTATTCGTACTTGTGGTGTCCTCTCCAAACTGTGGCACACTTGTGAACTGGCCTTCAAGTCTTTCTGCATATCCACGGACAGCTTTGTCGAGCATGGTTTCACTCTCTAGCACACGGACGTGCTTGCCACAATCCAAGTGCCTCTGCAATGCCGAAAACCTCTGATACGATTTCGTGCAGCCTTCCTCGGGACATGCGTATAGCTCACTACTTTCGGAAGGAAGACTAATCGGTGGGGGATCCTCCGCCGCGCTTTTGGAAGCAACTGAAGTCGTTGCAGTTCTGGACTTGACAGCAGAGAACAGGTCATACAGCTCCTTGCCTGCAGAACCAGTAATTAACCGCGCTATCTGAAAATTGGCGGGAATGTTTATCTTTGATAGCGGAATCTTCTTTTCAGGCCCTATTCCGTAGGCCTTCCATTGGCGAATGTATGTGCTAGCATATTCTACGTTTGCCACAGTGCTGACTCCATTGAGTTTTACTTGCACTGCAGAACTGGGCGAAACTACACTGTCACAGAGGGAGACATTAAGACCAGGTACACCCCCCGAGGACTGCATGGCATCCACCAATTGACTTGCTGTTTCCACATCATGACCTTCATTCAGATGAACTCTAATGTGGGCCTTGATTGTTGCCGCTTTCCTATCGCAGGCCCCTTTACCGCCTTGGGGGTCTGAGAAGTCTAATCGTCGCACTGTTACACCATGAGAGTCACCAGCTTGAATGGCGCCAATGATGGTGCCACCACTTCGATAACAACCAGCGTTATCTTGTCTGTAGTACACTGTACGTAGGGTCGGCATCACTCTCTTCAACTTGCCGATGACATCGGTCATAATTGCTTGAACGGCTTGACTATCCTGGTTACATGATTGAAAGACGTGGCTGAACGTCATCATCTCGAGATCTTGGTCGGGAGCCATGCGTCGAGTGGCCACTGTTAGATGCCAAGAAATACCGCGCTTGCCAAACCAATCAGTCTGGCTCTCGCGATATTTCCTTGGCAAGAACTTCATTTCCCAATCTTCGATCAGTAGAACGGACGTCTCATCGAGGCTGTCTAGGACGTCTAGCCGCGCGTCATCTTGGTTGATACTTCTAAGTAGATGTGCCTTCCACGCCAGGATGTTCTGTTTGGACTGATCAGATACGAACGAGAGCTCTTCTCTGGTGTCTTCAGAAACATTGCTAGCAGACATATTCTGGATCCCTTCTTCTATCTCATGTAGAACTGTCGCCAACTCTTCGCAGCGATGGCATGTATCTTGGTGCTCGTGGTCGCAAATTGACTGATAGTCTTTATCACGAGGGTCGCTCAGGGCAAATTGTCGGCAGTGGTCGGGGACAGTGGAAGTCTTTGCCACATGCACCTGAATCAAACAACAGTCTCAAAATCATTGAGGGTCTTTTCGAAACAAAAAGGTAGAAGATAGATCGGGGACCAAACTAATCATGTTTTCACAAGAACGTTTAATGGGACTGGAAAACTACTTTAATTCTAGCTATAATGTGCGCGCGCTATGCACTATGGTTGTTGAGTAAATTTCAAAACCAATACGAAAAGAAAGAGTAGATAGCATTTCCGCGCAGCTATTGGTGGCATGGAGCTGTGAGCTTAGCTGCCGCAAGCGCCATATCTAACGTTCTTAAAGGGTGGTTCACATCGGCGTTTCAACGGCATAAGGATGTAAACGTATGCGTCCTTGTGTCGCAATGTCAAGTGTAAATGACCCGACATATCAGCGTAACGGCAATAATAAGCGCATAAGTTTAGGCACTTATCGCATTACGTCGTAGCGTCAACACAACAACTTTCTGGCAAAAAGTACTGGTTTGCTGAATAGTTTTTGATGTAGTTGCCAGCTTGCAACTGAAGAAAAAACTTATTTCAACCTTGGGGGTGGGAGGAGGTGTACGAGCTAAAACTTCAGTTACGGGGATGAGACAGCAAGTCTACATTCACTGACTAAAAGTTAATTGACATGATAGCGCTTGGCGATGCCTAAATAACTTTGAAATCCAAGCACTGAGAGCTTCTCACCTTGAAGTCGCTCTTTAAGTAGCGTTTTGCAGCTCTGAGACGCTCCGACTGTTCCTTGGCCCAAGACATGCCCATAAAACTGTCGCCAAGGCGCTGGGCGACTTCGCATAGATCATCGAACGCTTCTGCTCCCGTGGAACTAATGTAATCTAGGCCTTGTAAAGACTTGCGAACCGAGGCGGAACACACAGATAGAATATTCAACAGCGCTCTACGGCTCAACGGCTTGAAGTTACATTCCTTACTATAGGCCAGATACTGCCTGACTATGGATTCGGGTATCAGCATGCGAACAACATTTGGCACTGAGATGACCTCTTTTGTTGACAGCGTGAGCGACTTCTCCCCAAACGGCAAATCTTGAATAATATGCGGACTTGTTATAAAGTCGAGAAAGTGGTCGACTTGTGTTTGGGAGACAAACATTTTGGTATGTACTTGTGGTGCTGGGGGAACTCCTCTGCCATAGCGTATCGCGTGTTCCCTAGCTGTGGTAAAACAGTATCTGGTTAGATCTGGGATCCACCCTTTAACTGTACGGAATTGTAACTTCTCAGCCACTATGGACAAGATTTGCCGCCGCGCTTGCCAAGTACTAGCGTTCATATAGCATTCAGCCAATGCTGCCAAAAGAACCTGATCAATATCACCATCTTCGGTATCACTGGACGAGTTCTGGGCCTCAAGTGATTTGCAGGACACAAGAGTCTTCCATAAGTGGGCAGACTGATGTGGCGCTATTTCCTCTAATACGGCGTCTACTGCTTGACGGGCCTTGCGCACATAACGTCTTCGGGTCCTACTGCTTGCCTCCGACCATGGAACGGTAACCGGGTGTCGTACTGGACTTACGTCTTTGCTTTCTAGGAACTGGTTCATCTTTTCAAGTGACAACGAACCTTCACGCACCGCAATTCTCGCTCGAGCCCGGGGGACTGGCGTACACGTTATGTCCAATGTGGCCTCAAATGACGGTGAGTATAGGCTTCCTTCAGGTGTCTCAAAGGCTGTCTCTTCTTCTGGTACCTTTGTGGGCGCTGGCGTGCTCTCGGCACCGGTCATTGCTCCAATAGGGACCAGTAAAGGGACCGAGCTTTCATTTTCCTGTTTTGAATAATAGGAGAACTTCATGCAATTAATTGGTTATCTCAAGGGTTTGGGACTTGGGATTTATGTAAGTCCGTTGCACAGGATAAGGGTGTTGGTATTTTTACACTATTCAGTTCAGTGGGGATACAGTAGAACCCGGTAACTGGAAGGGAAGCAATAAACAGTTCGAGTTAGCCGGGATTCGAGTTATTGGGATCGATTGAATTTATTGAATTTTCAATTTGTTATGTTAATAGCTGATACATACTGATTTTTCAGCACTTCGGTATATAATACAAACGTGATCTGTTTGTTGCACTAATCAAAATCAAATTGCTGTAGTGTTAGGCCAGAGGTTTACCGATTATACAACAAGAAGAGCTAAGGGGATGACATCCAAGTGGAGTTACCATACAAGAACCATAATTCGAGTTATCGGGGTAAATTGAGTGAATTTTTGGTCAAGGGAAAAATAGTGCGAGTCAGTGAGGAATTCGAGTTATCCGAGATCGAGTTAACCGAGTAAAAATGAATGAAAATTGGTGTGAGATCCAATGGAAATAGTACAGTGGTTCGAGTTAACTGAGTTCTTGTTGTCACTGAGATATCAATGCCATTCTATAAATGCACTATTGACTTCCCCTCGTTACATTTCTGCCAAGCCCCACCCTGAAAAATGAAATAGCTCTCCAACGACTCTATCCAGGCCAAAACCTCCCCCTTTCCCTTAACAAAAACGCACACTTCCCCAAAACTACTCAATTTTCCCCCTCCCACCCCTTTGTTAAGAAAAACTACGACCTCAGATTTGCGCACAGACTTACCAAAGCTAAAGCACCCATCCTACAAGAAATCTCAGTTTCGGCAGGCGTGGCCACATTTTCAGTTGCTGTAAGACTAATTCGACACTTGCAACACACACCTGTAAATTAAAGAGCAATCAAAATGCTGTACTTTTAAACGAGACAATTATAAAAGACTGACGCGTCGGTTTTAGACTGCCATGTCCCCGTCTTCGCTCCATTTCTACCGCTCAAAATTTGACCCTTATATTTAATTCATAACCAATAATACCTGAGCCGACAGGCACAAGTTTGCCAGTTTCTTGCAAAATATGCTGTGACATCCGTTTGCTTATCCCCCTTTCTGCCTTCGGCCGCTCCTTGAGAATGATGCTGTGCTTTGAAATAACGGTAGGAACGGAACATTTAGACGAGGGCCGTCTCCAGCCAAGGCCAAGTGACTCTCGGTGGCGAGGACAGATGCTGAGCTTGTCAACATTTCGAGGCATAGCAAACATAGACGCCCTTGACAAAATGAGATCCACTTCATTTTCGACACCAGTTAACGCAAGGGCTGACTTGTGCGCGCCTATGCTTCTCTTGCACTGAAGTAGCGGTATGACTTCGACAGACTTGCTTCTATCCTTCGTTTGAAAACCGCAATGGCCGCCAACAATTTCTTGAAAAGAGCAAACTGTTTCCTCCCTAGAAGCCATGGCGAACAACCAGGATCAAATGGAACTAGCGCACTGCTTTTATTGAAGGAAAAGTCTAGACGGTATAATTTCATCCACTCTAGATCTGCTGTTGTTGAGCGCTGTTTCTAATGTAAGACAAGTCTAGACAGTACAATTTCATGTAGCTTTTACGCAAAATTAAATCCTTATTAGATTTTAGAAGGGATGCATTGAAGAGCAAGAGAAATTTAATTAAGGTTAGGTCTCAAAGATTAGAATTGAAGGGAAATTTTTTTTTTGGGTGAAAAAGTAGGAGCTAGCCTAAAATCAGGAACGGCGTAATCCTAAAAGACGTAACTATAAATATAAATAAATAAATACCTAGAACATTGTACTGCACCAGTTTTAAAAATGGGAGTATGTATTTGCTAACCATCTTAGTTTACCGCTTTTAAAATAACAGGACAAGTGGTCGTACAATAAAATGAATTTGCTACACCTCGTGCGTTTTGGTTCCCACGTGTATCACCGCTAAATGTAATAACAACGCTAAATGTAATACCAACCGTAAATGTAATAAGAATTAACTCTAAATGTAATACTAACTGCAAATGTAATAAAAATCAACCCTAAATGTAATAACTTACCCAACCGTAAATGTAATACAATTTAACACTAAATGTAATAAGTCGATCAACCGTAAATGCAATACAAGTTAACCTCAAATGTAATAACACGTTACAAAGGTGCGTAGATGGCATCAATATCATCAGTGATATGATATCATTTCAATAAATTATCGGATTACCCAATCACGGTTAATCCCTTTTACTAACTAAACCGTTAGGAGCAGATTACCCCCGGGTCGATACTCCCATACAATACCTATACGGGTATTGGCCGCCCAACGGGGTCGTGATGTTTGCAAATGCTCGACATCAGAAGGGCTATTTTCTTGGGAAATCTTCAGAAGTTCCCAGATAAGCTTAGTGCCGTAGCATGGGTAAAATAAGTGGGGGGGGGGGGGTGTGGGCGCGGGCGCGGGAGCGCCGGAGCCCCCCCCAGAAAATGTCCAAAAAAAAATTTCCAGCGTTCTCCAAGAGCTATCTATGATTTACGCATATCGCGAATTATTTACTCCCTACACTGTCTCAGTAAACCATTGCACATTGAAGAGAGTATAACGCTTGCAACGTCAATTACAAAACAGTAAACCGACTTTCTCTGTATCTTGAAACGGCCCGGCCCCGCCTGGCCCCTCCCCTTGCTACGGCACTGAAGCTTAGATCGGAACTACGCAGAACCTTGACAATGTTTACAAAAAATCACCAAGACTTCAAGTGATGCCCGGTAACCGTAAGCGAGCTTTTAACACTGTTATTACATTTGAGGTTAACTTGTATTACATTTACGGTTGATCGACTTATTACATTTAGTGTTAAATTGTATTACATTTACGGTTGGGTAAGTTATTACATTTAGGGTTGATTTTTATTACATTTGCGGTTGGTATTACATTTAGAGTTATTTTTTATTACATTTATGGTTGGTATTACATTTAGCGTTGTTTATTACATTTAGCGGTGATACACCCACGCACTTATTTTTAGCCGGGGCCGTAGACAATCGTTGCCTGGTCACGCAATAAGACTGGTACAGTACGTTGGTTAGTTTACTTACCGTCGCTGTGCAGCAAATACATTGCTCGCTACAAAGGATCAAAATTTCGCTACAATGCTTTCCTACTTGGCCTACTTTATCTCAGACAAGGCTCTCAAAGCGGATTTATTTACCTTTCTGATTTCGCAGTCACGGGAAAGCAGACTTATGTCCGCTCGCAGTCGCCGTTCTCCTATCTACGAGATCTCAAAAACAGAAATTACTCATTGAACGGTCTCTTCTTTTGAAGATAAGTTGAATTTAGTTAACACGGCTACATATTTAAAGAATCTTGTCAGTTTTTGCCTTCAAATAAGCTTAAATTGACGCGTAAAACTAGCGTGACTTGCACCTGTCAATTGAATCGAAAGTAAATTAGAAGTTGGCGGGACGAAATAACCTCAAAATAATTGATCAATTTTTGGAGCGTTCGCGAAAATACCAGACTAATTTTCAGATAATGTTTAAGTGCTATATCTCGTTGGATAGTAACCGCGATTTGGGGTGATTTGGAGGATTCCCCCATATAGAAAATTCGGTTTTGGTTCTAGAGGTAAATTGTTGTATTTATAAGCATTATGCAAATTATGTATCAGAATTTTGCTCGTTTGCTGATATTTTCATCTTGAAATTTAAAGATGTGCCGTTTTTAAATTGTTAGATATCTGTTTTGTGAATTTTAAGTGGAATATTGCCAATATATTCACTCGTTTATGAAAGTCAGCTCAATTCTGTCACTGGACTGGTTTGCATTGTTCGGCGACTATTTTTAGGCCGCCAGAGAGTTGAAATCGAAAATCTCAAATAATTTCCAATCTCGGTCGCATTTTGAAAATTAAATACCAGCAGTGTTATTAACTCATTAAAACCTTATTATAACCTGAAAATGAGGGTAGGTTAGGTTTTGAGCTGTGGCCACGGTTTGCTGATTTTGCCCGATTTTTCTGTGCATTCGCTCTTAAGATCCATTCAATTAGATTGAGTAAACCCTTTGAATATGTGCCAGAACAGTGTGGTGAAGAGAATGCTTTCGAAGATCTTGGTTATGATGAGGACACTGAAGAAGAGAAGGAAGAGGAAGAAGAAGAGAAGGAGGAATTGTTTCAGAATGGTCTTGATGTTGACAAAGTATTTTCAAGTCAGCCAGTTCCATCACAACATTATATAGAACTCATGGCTAAAAGGAATAGAAAGAACCAAACAAGTAACTAAATAGGGTGATGGGTGGGATGTGACAGTTTCCTAGTATACAACTTACTAGGAGACTTAAAGGTTACACTAGATTAACTCACAAAATGTCTGAAGAAACAAGTCAGGTTGAGCAAATCACTAGAGAGCCTTCTGTCAAAACAAAGGTCAAAGACCCCAAGAGAGTTCAGGCTGGTAAAACGTTATCAGAAAAGAACAAGAGGGCCAGAGAGGCTTTGAAACGTGAAGAGGAAAGGGAGAAGAAAGAAAGGGAAGAGAGTGAAAAGGAAGAGGACAAGGGTAGTTCTGTTGGTGGAGGGGGTGATTGGATACCAAAATATGTGTCGTCTCGAACTATTATGACCATAAGCACAATTTGCCTCTTCGCCTATGGCCTATGGAAAAACTATCGGGATAGGATAGCTGACCTGTCTATGCCAACCATTACATTCAATCCATTCCCACAGCCTAAAGTTATAGAAAGTCAGCCTGTGGCCAGCAAAGCAAAGAAAAATGATTTAAAAGATGATCTGTTGTGATTGTAAATGGCTGAGAATAAGCTCGTAAAGACAGTTACTGACTCTGCAGTGCTCATTGGATTGTCGACTGGGATGGGCTGGCTGGCTAAAAAGGCTCTTCGAGAGTCGTTCATCGGTGACCCAACGACCAATATCATGAACTATGGCAAATGGGTATTTGTGCTAAGTATAGCTATGTATGTCAAAACCTATTTAGAGGATCAGAAGATACTACCAACAAGTGTCTAACCATGCCTGAAGAGAATGATGATGTTTTTGATAAGCTTGCCAAATATGAGTACCTGTATGCATTAAGGACACATATTTATGATTCAATAGTTGCTACATTTGGCAACAATAGAGAACTTAAAATTAGCGATGTGCCAGATACTATTGAAGGGGCATTCAGATGGTATTACACGGGAGACAATCGATACCATAACCACCATGGTGAGCCTCAATTGGAAGATTTCGTTTCGAAATACAAAGATATGGCTGTAAAATGTAAAAGACTCAAACCACACCCACTCACATCCTTTACGTTTGGAGTGCTGTCAACCATCGTAGTATTATATCTATCATCAAAACTTTTGAGGGTATACAGTGACTATAAAAATAAAACTGTTGATTTTGCGTTACCGCGCATGCGTTGAAAATTGTTTAAGAATAAAACAACAAGTAGATAAATGGTGACGATACTAGTTACAACGGCTATAGGAGCGGCCCTAAATGCAACAGCCTTCATTGGTGGAAATTATTTAGCAAAGGTCATTAGCGGCTCGTCTTCGACCGATCTCCAACTTGAAAGGGAGAGGCATGACAAAGCCATGGAAAAGTACCAGAAAGACTATGCTGCTTATCAAGAGAGACGAATGGCTTATATTGACTTTGAAAATCGTAGGAAGGGTGATGAGAATCAAGCCTCTGAGAACATATCAAAGACGGATGAAGCGCTGAGATTGTACAATCAAATCGGTAATCCTCCCAAATTCTCAGACTATTACCGACCCAATTCAGATCAAAAGACTGGAGAAATGGTTTATGTTTTTGTCGGTACAGCACTGATTGTATATATTGTCAGCAAGTGGTTATAATGAGTGGCAAAATAACAGACGACACAATAACACCCCATGAATACGTTCGTTTGGTAGGATTTAGAGCTTACCAATTGAGGATGGGTAGTAAACCAGTCATAGACTGGCCATTTGTTTTCAACCCCATAGCCATTGCCAAGAGTGAACTCAAACAACGTGTTTTACCCATTACTATAATTAGAAAGATCCCAGACTGCAATTCAACGACTGGTTTCCTCGATGAAGTATGGGATCCCAACGATATGAATATACGAGACTATTGAATTAATTTAGAGGTTTCCATATTTGAACACTAATATGGACACCTTTGATGATACCCTTGATCCTACTATATTAAATGAGCCTGGTGCTGCGGGTGATAACGACGATGGTGATAACACTATGTATATGGATACAATTGATGATGACTATACACCTTTCAAGTCTATTGAAGCCAGAGAAAGGGATTTGAACAATGCTGAAGATCAATTAAAGTTATTATATCCAAAAGCTGACACCTCAAAATTCACAACAAAATATAATGAAGTTGACCAAATTGTCGTCAAACTACATCGTGAAAATGCTAAAGAGTATAATATTCAAGACCCTACTAAAATACCCAAGACACTAAAAGAATTCCTTGGGCCAAGTTTGGATAAGATTGCAAACAGTAATGAAGTTATCATATCAGAACTAAATGAAGCCAATGAAGAAATTAAGGATTTCCATAATGCATTAGATGGTCTAAGAGCAGTGGTAGAAACAAGTCAAATAGAAATAGACCGATATGTTTCGGTTGAAAAAGAGTTGAGAGGTATAATTGAGCGACAGCAAACCAGGATCGCTGAGAATGAAAGTTACCTCGATGCTGCCGTCAAAGAGAAAATTGATGCTAAGTTGTATGCAGAAACCCTTTTGGGCGATTTAAAATCATACAAAGACGAGACTGACAAGAATAAGAAAGACTTGGCCAGTATTAAGAAGATTGAAGAAAGTCGAAACAGCCTAATCAAAAAGGTTGACGCCTATGAAGAGCTGGCCAAAAATAAAATCATATCCAATCAAGAGCAAATAAGCGATCTGGAGAGACAAAACGATGAAATACGGGAAAAGATGCCACTTCGTGATCGTGTGAAAGCCATCTTCAAGAAATACGGATTCACTGTTGTTGGTATTTTGAGTGCAGTTGGAGTGGTCATTGGTGTCATAGTATCTAACCTCTCCAAAGGACTCTCGAAATTGGGCAAAGGGGTTGGTGATGGGCTAAAAACCCTTGGTAAAAAACTTGGCGAAATATTGCCTGGGATGGTGGGCGCTATTGTAAGCTTTCTGTTCAAGACTGCTGGAGAGCCCATCTCATTCCTGAGTAAACATGCCTGGCTGTTGATAATGGCGGTTGTTCTTTACTTCATAGAAGAGTTAAAAAGAAAACGTAAATGAATCAAATGAAGACTTACTGTATCAAAGAGAGAAAGATGACTGATTGTGTACCTGGTAGTGAAACCTTTGCCAAAACATCCAAAGGAAGGCCGATGATGAAGTGTAAATGTTCCAGCTGTGGCATCATCAAAACTCGATTCCTGTCAGATGCTGATTATAGAAATTTAAAGATGACTAAGAAGTAATCAAACAAAATGTTGAGCATTACTATGTACGAGTCTGAAACTAGGGTGTATTTGGATCCCCCGCTGGAAAATGTTCGGGAGATCCAACTCCTCGACTGTATCATACCCAAACGATTGGTCAACTTCAAAGATCAACAGAGCTTTCTCAAGGAGGATCAACCCATCATAATAATTCAACCTGGTACATACTCTCTACGTGATATACACGCAATACTTCTAAACGATACAGATAGGGCCAAGCTATCCATCATTGAGACTGACACTGTTGATTACCTGTATTCTAACAAGAGTTCCAACATTAAACTCACAAGAGGGCTCCAAGTTGCTCTTGGGGTGCCTGAAACCATAACACCTGGAAAGCTGTACCCCATAAATATACAGATTAAGGAGCCACTGAGACTTTTGTGTAGTATAGTGGACAATAAGTCGTCATATATGAATAAAACTCAATCTGGGGAACCCGTTAAACTCTCCCCCTCCCACCTCCTTGCCAACATACCATCACAGGATTACCCAGCCATTCCAGTTCAAAAACATAAGAGCCCCATAAACCACTTCGACTTAAGCATCCTCGACATTGAATGGAAGAAACTTGATCTGAAGGGTTCTCCTATCACATTCAGTTTACGATTGAGATAACATCTTAAAAGTAAGTGATCATCATTCCAAAATGGATGGATATAAGACGATTTATCCAAACTTAGAGGCTACTGCACCTCCTCCGACCCCCACTGATGGACCATCATTCAGACTTCAACAATGTTGTGATGCTTTGAACAAGCTTAAGTCTGAATTGAACCACTATGAGACAGTACTCAAAAAATACAACCGATCCAAGGGTGTACTCATGAATGCAAGCTCGACCTGTGGTATACTGTCTGGCGTCTTGGCGGCTGGTGGATTGGGCACATCTCTTAGTGGAGTCGGAATCATCGCATCTGTACCATTGGGTGTAATTAGTGGTGTATTTGTATGTGCATCTATAGCATGTCAACAGATATCCAAGAATCTGTCCAAGAAAGCTGTAAAGCATCAAAATACCATCACACTGGCCAGATCCAAAATAAACACTATTGAGGACCTGGTTTCCAGAGCCCTTCGTGACAATAAGATCTCCGATGAGCAGTTCTCGTTGATTATTGAAGAACTCAAGAACTTCGAAAAGCTTAAGGCTGAAATAAGGGCTAAAGCTCAAAAAAATATGGGTGGAGAGGACCCATTGGTATTGAGGCAGAGAGTACGCGAAGAAATCCTCAAAGAACTAAAAGGAGGACCATAACTATTATTTATGAGCATAACAAATACTAATAAACTTAAAAGTAATACATACTAATAACATAACCATGGAAAACAGTCAAACTAAAAATCAATTGAAGTGTGATTTGGCAAAAGCAGAAGAAAATATTGAAAGCCGGACTGGAAGAAAGTGTTGAGAAAGCAGAAGAAGATATTGAAAAAATGAAATACACATTAAATTATGTAATGGCAATTTTGACGGTATATATTGCGATTAAATTTTCTCTTGTCATGTCGTCATTCCTTCTTGATTAATCATATGCCTCTAATATTTTAAAAGTTTGAACTCTTCTACCCAAATTCTGGATAGAAGATGGACTTATTCAATGACTTCAGAAATAGGTACCCAAAAGCTGACCTTGACCAATTCAAATTTGTGAATGATCTACTAGACTAAATAGACTTAAAAGGTTGATATACTAGTAACATAACCATGGCTAATAACCAAGTCAATGAAGTCAAAAAATGTTTTAGTGAAGAACAAGTTAGAGCTATAATAGATCTGTTCATACTATCTGATACCACTGAAGACCTGATTTCAAGAATCCCCTATTTGCAAAAAACCTATGAATCCATTGAAAAAGAATTCAAAGATGCCAAGTCTGGAATTTTGGCTTCTTACCAAAAATATATGAATGAGGGAGGCCCAACGGTAATGAAACAAAGAATGATCACGGATCTCTCCAAAGTCTTGAATGGAGAATGATAACAAAAACACACCTAATAGTCTAATGGCTTAAAAGTTTGAACTCTTCTACCCAAATTCTGGATAGAAGATGGACTTATTCAATGACTTCAGAAATAGGTACCCAAAAGCTGACCTTGACCAATTCAAATTTGTGAATGATCTGCTAGACTAAATAGACTTAAAAGGTTGATATACTAATAACACAATCATGACTGAATACGCAACTAAAGATGAACTCGATGCTAAAATTGAATGGTGTAAAGAAGAAATCAAACGGGCAAGAGAATACCGCAATGATTATTTGAATTCAAGAATTGATGGTTTAGAAAAACCTCTAGGTTTCATAATAACCGGAATCTTAGGATACATCTTTATCAAAACAATAAAATTTATATTCAATGCAGTCTAATGGCTTAAAAGTTTGAACTCTTCTACCCAAATTCTGGATAGAAGATGAGCTTATTCAATGACTTCAGAAATAGGTACCCAAAAGCTGACCTTGACCAATTCAAATTTGTAACTGATCAATATGGGGGTTACATTAAATGGAAACATAACGGTATGACAATCATGTCCTATGATGACCCTTCTAGAAAGACATGGACTGATGGGATGCGGCCAGGTTTGAAATTACTACTCTGGATTAATCTCGGACTAACTGATGATGACACACTGAACTCATTCCCAACGAGCCTAACCATGACCAAACGATACTACCCAATACCTGCTATCGACTTTGACAACCCCACCAGCAACACCACAAGCATGCTAACATCATTAGACATATACGTGTCCAACACGAAGAAATTCACCGCCAAGATGCGTAACATATTCACCTCCCAAGTTGTAACTTTCAAGACTGGTAAACAAAGTCGAAAATGGCTAAGTGCTCCCGACATGAACTACTGGCCTCAACAACTAAACTTTGCAGTATGGTGCGCGACCTCTGGTTGTGGGATTAGCCCTTTTGAGAGCCTCAACTACCCCAAAGTCGTGAGTAGCTTCATAAAGTTTCATGTATACTTCACCATAAGACGGATACTATATGAACTAAGTCTTCCACTCCCTGATGAGCAACCTTTTGTAATCAACAACAACCCTTACAGCAAAGTTGCATATCAACGATTATGCGCTGAATTTGGCATCTCAAACAACTCTGACTTCAGATGGAAAGGTGGAAGAAACGGGGGTTTGGGTGACATATTCATCGATTATGGGGCTGGATACCATGGAGTAGCTGGAGGATACCAAAACGTCCATATGGTAAGGAATTACGATGAAGAGGCTGATCAATGGCCTGGGGAAGGTGGTAAATTTGCCGATGATGGGGGTAAGAAGGAAAAAGGTGATCTCATATCATTCATCCGTAATGATGACTTTGCCAATTATAAATATGCCTGGTTCATCCCAACTAGTGGCTATGGACTCACTAAAGCTGGACTTGGCAGATTGAATCGATCTGCTGAGGCTTTTGTTTACTGCGTGTTGGGGGCGCAAGTCAACACTAGAAACTCGATTGTGGGCACTGGTGGTGGGGCGATCGAGACTCAACAAGAATTCTTGGCTCTGTTTGAGAGTAGTGTCATTGAGAATGACATTTCAAGTTCAATCCAAACGTATCAGCTGGCTACCCAAGAAGCTAAGTTAAGGCTTGATTTGGCCATTGCTCCTGGAGTGTGGTTAATGCCCAGTAACATGATCATAAACACAGAGAGTGTAGTTGGGTATAACAACAACCTCATGAAGGCCACTGATAACATGAAATTTGGTGTCAACACAAACATAAACTTGAAGACTAAGACTGTGGGAATCAGCCATAATCTGGGGTCTTCAAAAGTCAAGTTCCCACATGCAGCTGCAGAGACTAAACAACCAACCCCAACACCAACGATTAATCCTCAACCTGAAATCAAAGACTCTTCACCAAAAGAAGAAACAAATACTAATCATGAAACTAATCTAATAGTATTAACCATTATAATTGTAGCTATAGCTTGGTTCGCCTTCAGATAAAAAATTGAGATGATGTCCAATCCATAGATCATGACTTCGTAAATCATGACATCATTGGCAGTAGATACTTCGATGACTATATTTTCTTGAAACTAGAAATACACAAAGCCCTCAAGAAATGGAAGCTGGATCTCTCAGACATACAATTGATTGTGTCTGGGGGTGCAGAAGGGGTTGATGAACTGGCCAGAGATTTTGCCATTAAAAAGGAGATCCCATTCAAGGTGTTTGAACCTCAATGGGACTATTATGGCAAGGCGGCTGGGCCAATTCGCAATAGAGCTATCATGGAGTGTGTGACGCATGTATTGGCCTTACCTTCTCGTATCTACTCACCAGGTACTAAATCAGCTATTAAGATGGCTAGAAAATACAAGAGAAAGGTTATAGTCGTCTATGTGTAATGATTAAATGAACTTTTGTAACGTGAAACGCGTTACAAATGTCTTTGGATACCTCACAAAGGCCCGCACTCTTCACAATCCCTTCTTGGCGTATAATGGCGACAAATATAATCCCCACTACACATATGACACATCCATTTCTTATTATTGGTCTTAATTCTACCATGTTTACAATACAAATGAGGTTTACATTCTTTACATCTATATCTTTCATGTATACAATACAAATGAGGTTTACATTCTTTACATATTAGCTTACCATGTATACAAAAAGCTAATCCACCACACTCTCTACACCTGCTTTTCTGTTTGCCATGTATACAAATACCCACACCACCACACTCTTTACATTGATATTTTATTCTACCATGTGTACAAAGGCTTGAACAACCACACTCTTTACAATAATATTTGTTTTTACCATGTAGACAGATACCTGCTCCACCACACTCTTTACAAAAATACTTTTTTCTGCCATGTGGACAATGTTTTCTTCGTTTAATTTGATCACAATCCATTGTATACCAATTAAGTAATACCATCAACAATCAATTCCATCTTTTTGTAACACGATCCATGTTACAAAATAACCACTTACATTTAACACCCCACCCCGTAAATCTTATATCTCAACCCCACACACCACCCCCATAAGTCTTACGTCTCAACACATTATTAATCACGTAACGCATAAACACATCATAATAATCACTATCAATCAAATCCTTACTAACATCCATATAAATGCTCACTCGATCAATTCTATAATCGTTATAATCAATTGGTTTGTCACACAACTCTTCATACATGTCATGAAATTCACTTTCAGACTCATAAAAACTCTTAGCATAATCATGATCATCCATACAACCTTTATAGAAATCATTACAAAGACCCTCAATATCAAAAACATCTTTCAAACTTCTTGTAGTTGATATGTGAAAAGAGCGACCATCATATACAAATGAAACACAATCTTCAAAAAGTTCACAAACATCATTAGGTAAGAAACGTTGAAAACAATCAATCAATTCATTCCTCATTTTAATAATGAAATCAACATTTTTCAAATCTTTCACATTACAAAAACTCAACTCAATCCACTTGAAAGTTGTATTGAACTTAATTTGCATAATCTCATCACTCATCTCGTTTGCCATTTCTCAAAGCTATACCCTAGACTTTCAACCCAAACCCAAAATCCCACTTTCTCAACCACGACCCCACCCATCTACTCGCCAGTCCCAACGAAAAAATTGACACCCTTAAAGAAAATCATCGATCAAAAATCAAACAAGTCAAGACCAAAAACTCAACCAATTATGCAAAATCGACCACACCCAAAACTCGATTGAACCAAAAAATTTGACCATGCCCTTTTGTCAAAATTGACCACGCCCAAATTGCGCCAGAACCGGCCCTTTGCAACTACTTTCGTGATATCCGCCATGCTGTCTTCTCGCAAATATCAACGTGAGAAACCTGGCACTGGTATTGTCAAATGGTACAGGAATTTTCGGGTATTCCAGTACAACCGAGAAAAAGGTAATACCTTGGAAGGTATTACTTTTATTTCGAAAACATTCCACCGGAACAAACCGTACCATTTGAACTTTTACCGGAATTTCCGGTTTTTCCGTACAAATGGTAAGCGCCCCTGATCTTTTCGTACTGAAAACACTTCCGGTCGAGGTGGTTAGAGCGAAAGGAAAAACTTAGACCGTTAGATCAAAGAGAAGCCGGGATTCCCGTCCTGGAAAGCAGGCAAAAAAAACAAGTTTCTAGTTTCCTCTCAGCGCCCTCTGTTCGCAAAGGGACTGCTCGCAGTGTACATGTCGACAGATTGGTAGGTACGTGGTGTAAGCATCGTGTATGGCTATGGAGAGCAATGTATGCCATATATTCACTAACGGGGAACCACTATATGATGCTTACACCACGTACCTACCGACAGATTCCAGGCCTTGTTACACCCGGTAACATTGACACAAAAGTGGAAAAACAGTGGTGGTATGTTATTTTGAAAAAAAAAGCAGGCATATTTCAAGACGTGAGCTTTTAATTTTTCCAGGCACTATTTAAGACATGAAACTTTTACAGTTCAACAGTCCACAGACATCAGTATTGTCAAAAAACAATATTTTCTCTGATGCATAGCAACAATGTTCTATTAATGATCTCTCTAAATTCTCTTGGCGTTGAATAACTAAACATAATTTCTCGAAGGGCAAGTATGTACATTAATAAGGATATTAGAACTGGAATCCACACATCGGCACTTGTTGAGGGGGTCCAAACCGAAAACCTTCGTTTGTAGCTGACGGGGCAACGTCTTGTGATTCCTCGCCACTCTGAAATTACAATTCGAATAACAAAAAATTTAAAATGAACCTCAACCAGGAAATGCCTTGCAAAATTTTAAATCAGATTCTCAAGGCTGAAAAAATCATTTGTCAACAAAATTAGCACGGAAACAGGGCCGTCACATACGAATGCGATCAAACTTATCGCACTACTCGTGAAAGAGCTTCAACAGAAGGAAACACTACAATTCCGACATCAATTGGGACGGTTGTTCGATGGTCGGTTAGCGCTAAGACAGGGTTAAATCTTAACCTGTTTTTCTCTTGTTTCTCAGATGACTTTCTCAATTTTCTTTCAGAGCATACAATCACCAAGCTGTATTAATAAAGAATTATACTGAATGTGCTTTTTAAGCTCTGATATCTGCATTTAAATTTCGCACTAACCCTGGGTTACCTTAACCCTGCTTCGAACAACTCGGCCCTGTGGTCCGTTTCTCGAAAGTCTTGAATACTTTACAGGACTGGAGCACCAACTTTGAGTCGGAGTCTACCGAATGTTTTTGTATAGTTCTTAGCGTACAAGCCAGCTTAACGTATACATTAACCTACAATTGTATCGCTTAACCTCGAGAACCAACCAACTTCGTTACTTGTAATTCCTGCTGCAGACACTGTGATCCTACAACAGCTTTCAAGGTCCGTCAAGATATCAGTGTACCCCAAAATTGACAATCTTGGCAAGTTTTAGTTATTGATATTCCCAAGTACATTTCATTGAATTCCTTTAATTACAAAACGTTCCACCAAAAAAGGTTAATTCTGTCAACAAAGTTGTCATGATCAATTAAACTGCCATTAAACGTCACGTGAAAGAAGCCCAGCATGTTTTGCTTTGCATCGCTCGCTTTCTCACGTTTAATTCTCACAGGAAACGAACTCAATTTGTGAAACTTCATACTTTTGGAAATTGATCGCTTCTTCAGGAAAGCTTTTAACTTCTTGCCTAAAATCCACTAATAATCGTTATCTACAATCCCTAAGCTTTCAGAAAATATGTACTTTATTGGTTTTTTTTTATGAAACATCTGACCGTGAAGCAGCGACAACGCGAGGTTGTCATTTGGGGTATACCGATACCTTAATTTACCGGCCCTTTCGAGAAACGCGTCACTGTATCATATACTAATCCTACATGCCGCTATTAAGGTACACTGTAACCCAGTACTCCAGTTATACTTTTTTTGAAAATGCAAGGGGCTTTATAGCCCCATCTGGCATTATATCAGTTGGGGTACCCTTTACTAAAGTTTTCTAAATATTTTGTTTCATAAATATTTTATATAAATATTTTCAGAGGTTTAACGGCTGCATGCGACATTCGGTCGTTCGACAGGTAACGTCCGGTGGTTCGCAAGAAATAACTGTCTGGTGAAAAATAGGAAATGGCATATCAGAGCGCCCAATATTAAAAATTCCCACTGTTCGGGTGTGGGCCGTAACAGGCGTATCCATTATGGTTTGTTTCACCAGACACGGTTTTAGGAACTTTCGAGATACACATGGACGGGTGCAAAATGCACGAAGCAATAGGCTGTTGTACACTATGCAAGCATTTTTCGAGCATTTTAGTGAGCTAAAAGCATTAAGCATTCTTCTGGCACAAGATTAAAAGATTAAGGATTAAATGGAAACATCACTAATTTTGCCGTACAACAACAAATAATTTCTTAGGGATAAAAGTCCATGCGACCAAATTAAAATAAACCAATCACAGATCGGTATCACAAGCTCCCACAATTCCTTCCGAGCTCTGTTTGAAAAAATTTGCATGAGTCCTGGGGATGGAATTTTCGCCCATTTTGTTTTTGTATTGCCAACATCTGATCGGTGAGCGTTATTTTCCGCTTATATCCAAACTAAATTAGAAACACTTCAAGCACTGAATTATTTCTCTGAGCAATCTGCGGTTTGTACTGAGCTGATTTATTTCAACGCTACATTGCTATTTTAACAATTTTGTTTTCTTAAAACAGCTGCAAATTGAAAGAACATGAAAGAATGATACCGTTTGCCCCCAGTTAACGCTACCTTCTTATGCAATTGGTTCCCGAGTGTAAACACTACCAGGGATTTGACCCTGCGACCAGTCCCTTCATGTAAACTCTTCAGGAGGCCAGTTGCAGGGTCTAGTCACATCGTGTGCGCCGACGTTTAAGGTGGAGCATTTCAGTGGGGAAACAAAATAATGTACAAAAGCCTACGAAGCAACCGCGGGAAAGCAACCCGAATTGACGTATTGCTAAATCTTGTTGCGCATTCGGCGATTGAGTAAAATACAATGCTGTATGTGGAGGCTTATAATCTACAGGTTATGCACGCGTTCCGTTTTTAGTCAAGAGCCAACACGTCCAAATGAACGCTTGTACGAGCGGGTAGACCAAATGAGTGGAAAACACCTAGCAAATCTTTGTCCAAGCTAACATCTTTTTTTTGCTTACATTTGTACTTCGATTTATGAAAGCGTGAAGTGATGCAGACGAAACGCAAATGACTAATTTTCGAGTGTAAATCTCGGTACCAACGAAGGAGAAAAACATTTCTAGACAAATCTAAGTCATTTTTGTTTCTACCGACCCTGCACCTCGAGCACCTCTAGCTTCTTGAGTGCTTAGCAAACCTCCCGCGTGCGTCCATAACTCGATGGTTGCACAGCTGCTGTGTTTACCATTTCTTTTATAACATAAGACTTCACAACTTCACGATCTGACGTCAGCATGCAACCCACGGGCAAATGGTTCGAGCATATTAGCCAATAATAGTGCGCTTTTCCCCAAAACTATGTTATAATGAACAATATAATGTGCTTAGCTTTTCAAGGTATAGAGGTGATTTCTGAATATCCACACATATGACGGGGTTATCACAACTGACCTCTCCAGAGAAGTACTTGTCAATCAATGCTAAAGCGGCTTTGTACACTTCAAAATTCTGATGACTTTGGAGTCCTTCAATTTTGGCGATACCTGAAAAAGACAATCATGCACTATAAGGAGCAGTAGTTTAAATGTGGTTGACATACAAATAGAAAGAGGGCAGTTTAAAGCGCACAGGCATAGATTCAAAGTAAGATCAATAAAATAGACACACAAACATGATGATTTACTGGGAAATACATCACTTGTTATATTCAAACGAAAAGACATCCGGTAACTCAGTGACGCATTTTCCTATCCTCACACGCGAAGGTATCGATGACGTCATGGGCTAGTTTGCAATGATGAACGGAAGGTTTGTCAAAGTTAGCGATGATGCTAACAAGTATTGTGGGGATAGTTTCTAGAAACTGGTGCTGCGTCGGTGGGGAATTGAAGCACAAGAAATTGGGATAATCCAACGAATTGACAAAGTAGGTTATACCACCGTAAGGTAAAAGGGAGGTGCTGAGGTTCGCTCATTCGCTCTGACGAAGGGCTAACGCTCGAAATGTCAGCACCTCCCGTTTACCTTACGGTGGTATAACTTACTTTACCAATGCGTTTGATTATCTCAATTTCTTTATCGACGATGAAATTGCTTTCTTGTAATAAAATAAAAAGAAAATAACACGTGTAAGGCAGCTTGAAAATATGGATATTATTTTCTCGTGGTAAAAACAATATTTGATTCATTCGCTGAGCTCGTACAGCTGTAAGTAAAATATTGTCTATGTTGTGGCTCGATTTTATCCTTGGTTTAAATTTTATTTTCCTTTGTTACAAACTCACTATCAAACATTTGCATACCAAAAAACAAAGGAAAATAAAATTTAAACCAAGGAAAAAATTGAAACACAACATCTGCAGTACTCGAAAATAAATTTTACATCTTGGCGCCATGTCGCCTTTTAGGAATAAGGTCAAGGAAAGACATACAAGCCTTTAAGAAGAAGAATTCAGTGAAGGGTAAGAATAAGGAGACTGCAGACAGGCAGGACGGACGATGAACGAGAAGGATCGATGGGGACACGAAGAAACCAAATTAAAGAAAAAATATACTCGAAGGAGGAGAGTAAATAAAATTGCAAATAATACCATCGTGCTCATCCATTTGTTGACACACTGTATCCATTAGAACATCATTCTTGCTTACATTCTGACAAAAAAACATACAATATTTCAATACCCAGCTGTTCCTACTGTTTGACAAGGAAATAGGAAAATATTTCGCTCCATTATAGAACCACAGGAAGTGTTTACGTTCGACGCATGAGGTGTGTCTATTCTTTCCAATCCCTAAAATGTTTGCTGGCTCCTGGATGTGAGGAACACGATTTGAAAATAAAATTTTCTGAACAATTGGTCTTAACGATTTCTAACTCAACGCCCATTTTAATATACCAATCACACATTGCTTTAGGTTGAAAAACGTTTAATCATTAAAAAACCATCATGCCATATGCATTATGAGAGCCATGGACTGTTTTCTTGCCAAAAATGCTGGTCTGAACGTTGAGAATATTTTGTTTGATTTCCCTTATATCCCCTCTGTTTCTTGTGAAACCGTTTACAGCAGCAGAACATACTAGAGCCAAACACAGCAATAAGCTATTTCAATAGCCTATCCAATGTCTTATGGTGCAAAGATACTTCTATTTTTCAGGGTCCGAAATTAACTTTTTTAGGCAGGCGCAACTGGCGACTGGAATGTTTTTTTTCAGTCGCCATATGGAAAAATGTGGTCGCCAAAAAGCGACAAATAAAATTTTTCCTTTGCAGCGAAACACAAGCCACAATTTTTGGTCGCCAATTTTTCTTTTAAGAATCAGAACGAAGAGAACGTGTTTGGAGCCGCAATGGCGATTTTTCCGCCAACGAATAAGATTTAATACAAACACGCTGATTATTTATACACCTACCACTGAAAGACCATCACGAACGAATCAAATTGCCGGCTATATACGCAGTTTCGTGCGGCTGCCAAATGTTTCAAGTCAACTTTATACCTTCTCTTGTCTCTACGTTTTGGAAAAGAAATGTACGCGACTGAAACGACCAGGAAAGCGCAATTTCGGACCATGTTTTTGCGTTCTATCAAAAAAGAAAAAATTCAGATAGCCGGTGTAAAAGGCGGGGCTACCCCTCGGTGAGCTGGGAAACAGTTCAAATGGCATGTGAGTTGACAAGGTTTATTGTCCCTCATCTAACCAAAGTCATGGTGAACTGTACTGGAAGTATCTGTGGTTGCTTCAGTCACATTCGTAGTTTTTTCTTACTACTCTTTTAAAGGAACAACTTTAAAAACGTTTTGTTCCTTGCATTAATGGCCACGTTTCAAATTTTAGAACCATGTGATGAAACTTATTGAGTTTCACTAATACTTCAACGGCAAAATCATGATCTAAAATGCAAATCAAACATTTGATAAAAACGTTCGTCAGACTTTTCAATGAAACAATTACTCACCGACAGTATATTATTGAATCCATCAAGAAGAACCTGGACAGTCTAAGAGGAGCAAATGATGCAGATTTGGACAGTTTATTTTTACCTTAAAATCTTACAGGGATTAAAATGACATAACCCCAAAATCTTGACAAAAGAGCAACTGACGTATTCTAGTACATGGACTTTCCATTTAAAGGAATTAAAGAGGAAATGAGTGCTGAACCAAACTTTGTTTACTTCACCAGGACATAAGCAACTCAACAGAGAATCATAGGGATCAAAGCTTTTTTTTTACACAAAAAGTACTTCATGAGAGCTCTTGATACTCATGGGCTAAATTACATTAATAAACTAACAAAGATGTTAGTTTCTTTATTCAATAGGTTGCTAGGCATGCAGCTCAAATAATTTTCCATAAAAATCATTTACCTTTGTATCTTTAGAATCCAGAAGTTTACACATTGGTTCTACAACTCCACAACCAATAAGAAACTTAATCTAGAAAAAAAAAAAAATAAAATAAAAATACATTCTAGGACAGTTAAACCTAGAACCAGACTTACCATGCCATGTTTCTGAGTAGACATCAAGCTAACATGCTCACTAAATAGAGTGACTAGGACAAAGAAATGGTAAAAATACCAAAAATGCCTTGCACAGCTGTTAAGAAATATTATAATAATTATTATGTGTGTGTGCTGTATTAATCAGTGCATATCGATTCTGGTCTAATAATCACATGAAGCCACTGTTTCTGTTCTCTGAGTCAATAAATAATATTATATCTGCCCACTGTGACCATCTCTTGCCACTTTTGCTAGCCCTACACATCACATTAGCTAGCCATACACATCACATTAGCTAGCCATACACATCACATTAGCTAGCCCTACACATCACATTAGCTAGCCCTACACATCACATTAGCTAGCCATACACATCACATTAGCTAGCCATACACATCACATTAGCTAGCCCTACACATCACATTAGCTAGCCATACACATCACATTACCTAGCCATACACATCACATTTGCAGGACTGGTATAAACCACGAGTCACATCCTACAGGTCAAAATATACAGGTCATCGTACCATAGATGTCCAGGGGACTTAGTACACTGAATTCATGGCTATGCAGACCCACATTTATTCACACTGAGCCAAAGGTAAGAGCTTCGGAAAACTTGTCATTGGTCAGTCTACGCATACAGTACGCATGAGGTCCAGAATCTGTTCATTGAATTTTCAAATTACATATTGATCAGTTCATTCCAAATCTTGTTATATTCTTCAACAATACCTGTTGAGGTGTTCCACTTGATGTGAAGTTCATTACGGCCCACACAGCTTCCTTTTGACTCTTGAAGTCTCGGCCACCTGCCTTACCCTACAGACACATGCAGGGCAAAATAAGATGACATATCAACATTTTACAAGCGCAGAAGTGGATGTGATCACCAAATATTGTTATCCGTATTTCAGTTCTGCACATGGCTTCAAAAGATATTCAATGCAAAACAACACCAAAACATTTTACCCATGCTATGTTAGAGATAAGGAATTTATTTTCCATACCTTCCATACAATCTTTATATCTTACCTCTGCGTTAAGCCATGAATTCAATTCCTTTTGGCATGATCACACCTAGATAAATCACATTGCATGCCTACCTTTAAAACATCCACAATCAGAGGTACCAGCCCAGCTTCAATAACTGCCTGCAAACAAAGTAGAACTTGAAGATTATTATCATCATCATCATCATCATCATCTTTATTTTAAACACCAAATCCCATTAATAAAAGTGCTCTTCCAGAGAGCAATGCATAATAATCATGCAATTAAACAGTAGATGTTAGATATGATAATTACAATCCTTCAAATTCACAAATGTGAAATAAAAGATTTCTGCCTTGTCTGTCCTTTAATAGCACTTGAAAGACTATTCCAGACAGCCGCCTTTCTATAATGGAACCTGTTTTTACTAGCTTCAGTGTATGGTCTCAGTACAAACAAATGAGAATTATACTAGGGCCGCGAAGCGGCCTGAAGTAATAATTCGGATTATATAAACAGACGAAGTGAGAAATATATGAGAAAACAATTGGTAGGAATTTCCCAGTTAGTGCTTCAAACCACTTTTTAACGCATTGGAAGGGTTAAACCCCAAAAAAGCAAACCGTAGGGGCCTGGGTATACCCACAGGGCCCTGGAACCTAGGTCTCGTGGTCCCATCATGCTTCTGTGGCTTTTTGACGCCATGCAACAAACAGGTAAAAGAAGACCCATGCAAGGGATGGGTAAAGGGAGGGAAGCTCATATATTTCTCACTTCGTCAGTTTATATAATCCGAATTATTACTTCAGGCCGCTTCGCGGCCCTAGTATAATTCTCATTATATTTCACAGACTCCGTTCGAAATATATGAGAAAACAATTGGTAGTTTTTAACGCTGCTATAAGAGCAACCAAACATATAAAGTTCTATGTAACAAAAATCTCTTTAATGACATAGAAAACTCAACAGCAGTTCCACTGAACAACATTTTCAGAACAGAAAGTTAAACTGGAGAGTAACTGATGTTACAACTACTTTGAGGATAAAACGCCAGTAGCAAAGTCTGAGTTATATAAGGGTTTGTAATAAAAAGTTCTGAACGTTGAAGAAGAAGACCAGTCAGCCATAGACATGATAGTTGACAGTGAAACGAATGCATTGGCGGCTGCTGTAGTAGAGGCACCACGTACTGAGTGAGCCTTGAAAATTTTACTGTCAATTCCTGCTGCACTCATAAAGGTTCGCAGCCAACGCCCCGATGTAGTGGTAGTGACCGGTTTAAAAGGCGTTTAAATGAAATAAACAATTTATCAGGGAAAGAAGAGGGGATGACTGGTCGAATGTTCCTTGTCAATTTAAGATAACGTCTAAAACATTCCACAGGACAAAGTTTCTTGTCTTGATTAAAACGAGCAAAGTATGCTTCAGTTGGTTTATCCACACTGCCAGTTTTCCTTGGGACAGTGAGTTGGAAGGATACCCCTTCTGGATGGACATTGCAATGTCTGAGATCCAAATTTGCCAAAGTAGAAATCCGTTCAGGACAGGTTAAAGCAAACAGGGTAACTAATTTCATTGACAGAACCTTAAGTGTTAGGGAACTGTTTTTCCCTAATGAAATAATGTATTTGACCATAATATCAACATTCCAGGTATGTGAGTACCTGGGCTTTGGAGGACGTTTATTAAGAACACCTCTGAGGAGTCTAGTAACGTAAGGGTGTTGACCAACGGAGTAGCCATCTATCTTAGGGTGAGTCGAGGAAATAGCTGATCGTAGGACGTTGATAGATCGGTATGCTAAGCCTTCATTAAAGACTTCTGTTAGGAAAATCGGTATGTCATTTATAGATGACGAAAAAAATCAATTTGCTGACCAGAACACCAGCGGCACCAACGGTTCCAACTAGACTCGTAGGTCTTGTGTGTGGAGGTACGAGTTGCTGCGATGAGTAGGTCGGCAACGTTTGTCGGAATGCCCTCAGCTTGGAAACGTTGGTAGAGATGTGAAACACGGCTAAGTGAAGGCGAGGATACACTGGGTGAACTCTGTTCAGATCGGACGGGTCTGTTAGGAGGGTTGGAGTGTTCGGCAGTAACACTGGCTGAGATATTAGAAGCCTCAACAGAACCGGCCACCAAGGCTGGGCTTGCCAGATTGGAGCTACTAGAATTATCTCTGTTTGGTCTATCATTACTTTCTCCAGAGTCCTGGATATCAAGTTGAATGGGGGGAAGGCATAGCCTTGCAGAGGAGCCCAAGTTATTGTGAAGGCGTCTGTGTGGATGGCCCCTGGATCGGGTCTCCAACTGATGTAATCCTTCAGTTGGTTTGTAAGGCGACTCGCTAACAAGTCGGTCTGACAATGAGACAGGAAGGGATGGATGATGGATGGGTCTAACTTCCACTCGCTCATGTCCTTGAATTGTCTCGACTCCTTGTCTGCAGAGACGTTGTCTCTTCCTGGGATGTGAGAAGCCATCACAAAGATGTCTCTTGCCTGGCACCAATCCCACAGCTCCAGGGCTAGAAATAGGAGTTGGAGGGAAACGTGTACCCCCCTTTGTTGTTGATGTAAGCGATGGCTGTCGTGTTGTCTATCTGTAGAGATGCGGTTACATGAGACCTGTCTTTGAGAAAGGTTTTTAAAGCCAAGAAGGCTGCTTTCAGTTCCAGGTAATTGATGTTGGAGGAACTCCTGTTGTGACCATCTGCCATTGGTCACGAGGGACTGATGCACTGCACCCCAGCCTTTCATGGAGGCGTCGGTCGTGATTAGCATATCTGGAGGAGGGAGGTGTACAGGGCTGCTGTTTGTACTGCAAGTGTTTTTCAACCAACAGGTCAGTTCTCCTCTGGCACTCATTGACAGAGCAATTAGGGCGTCGTAAGACTCTCGGTTCATTTGCAGGCCCCAAATGAGGTTGCATTGTAGGTGGCGGAAATGGAGTGGTGCTTGCCAAATGGCTGGCCGGGAGGACTCTAGTAAACCGATTAGGCTTGCTAGGTTTCTTAGCGTGATCTTTTGAGGAGCTAGTAGACGGTGACAACAGTCTAGGATTTTGTTTACCTTTTCTGCTGGGAGTGATAGCATCATAGACGTTGAGTCTATTTTGAAACCTAGAAAGGTGATAACCTGAGATGGGATCAGGGATGACTTCTTGAAGTTTACTAGAAAGCCCAGGGACTGAAGGAGAGTCTAACAGATGGGTGTTTCTCACAGCTTCCTCCTTTGTAGCAGCTAAGAGAAGGAAATCGTCCAGGTAAATAAGGACGCGAATTGACTTCCTCCTCAGGAATGCTGCGACTGGCTTCATTAGTTTTGTAAAAATTCTGGGGGCTGAACACAGGCCGAATGGGAGGGCTTTGAACTGGTAACACGTGCCCTCCCAAATGAACCAAAGAAACGTTTGAGACGACTGGTGAACGGGAACGGAAAGGTAAGCGTCCTTTAAATCTATATTTGTCATAAAATCTCCTTTTAACAGCAACGTTTTCAGACCACTGAGACTTTCCATCTGGAAGTGTTCGTTTAATATGAACTTGTTTAGATAACTTAGATCTATCACCGGACGCATAGGTCCATCCTTTTTGGGTACAAGAAACAGGCGGCTGTAGAAGCCGTCTCTTGAAAAGAGGGTCCTCTCTATGGCCCCTCTCTGCAACAACTCGTTGACTTCCTGTGAAGTTAGAAGTGCCTCCTGACCCGATGTCTGGGTAAACTGAGGAAACTTTTGGAAAGGGGTTTTGAGAAAGGTTATCTTGTACCCTGAAACAATTGAAAGGATCTGAGGGTCCGATGTTAGGGTCCTCCAAGAGGCTAGGAACTCTGACATTCTTGCTGACGTCCCTTCTGGGGTTGGGGACGAAAGGGGCCGTTTTTTGAACGGTATCCGTGGTGATTTGACTGAAATCTAGAGGTGTTTGAATACCCAGACGATTGATATTTGGAAAAGGTGTCTCCTCGATGCCTAGTCTGAGACTGTGAACTAGTGCCACGTCTAGGAAAGGCCTTGGATGTGCTTTGTACCAAATTTTTTGTGAGGCCTCTTGACGATTCAGCTTGAGGGAAAATCATCTCCAAAAAGCCATGACTTGGCATTTGGTAGAGGTAATTCTGCGAGGTTAATCCTTGACTTATTTATTGATGCAAGGACTCTCTGTCGTCTCAATATAGATAGTTGGGTATTTGCTGAGCCTAAGAGGCAAAGGGCTTGCTCAAGGGCTAATTTTATTTCCTCATAAGATGGTGCTGAACCATTTTCAATGCAGTCATGAAGACCACAAAGTGGACCAGTGGTATTTAAGAGGGCACGCTGAACGGTTAACATTTCTTTGTCTCTCTCTTGGACAAACGTTTTTTCAGTTTAGTGGGAACTTCATTCAATAACTGTTGATCCAGTTTCGGGGCAGATAACGAATCCACCTCAGGAGTGGCCCAGTCCTCCAGGATAACCAGTGATTGTTGATACGTTAATTTTCTCCGGAAATTAGACTCCAAAAATTTGGAGAATGGAGATGATGGTTTCCAGGAGGATGATTGAACAACAGGGTCAAACAGACCATGATCAAGGTTCGCAGCTTCGTCAGCCGTCTTACTAGACCCTTGTTGTGCCTCAACAGGCTCTACGGGTGCCTTTGTAGGCTTTACAGGTGCCTTAATAGGCTCTACGGATGCCTCAATAGACTCCACGGGTGCCCCTTTGGGCAATGAAGAAGTCTCAAGTGACTTTTCGGCCCCCAAAGGATCGTTTATCTCCATCAAGCTTGACGTGTCATCAGCCATTACCAACAAGACGTCAATGTCCGTGACCGTAACAGATTCTAGCTGATTTGAACAGGACTCCAATGAGTCTAATCGTCCAGAAAGACTCCAGAAAGATACTCTTCAGAGGATTTTGCACTCTCAATCGAGTGCAAAATCCTCTGAAGAGTATCATCTTCTGGGTCCGAGCGCCGTTTTGGCGGGGAGCCTTCATTTTGTACGTCAGGTGCCGAGATGGAGTTTCGGCGGGAAGATGGCGACCGGGAGCGAGTCCTTTTTCGCGACTTGTGCTCTCTGCTGGACATGCTCAGCGAATGAAGATACCCGAAGAGCGAGAAAATATCGCTAGAAAGAAACCTTCTGTGTAAAAACAGAGGAATAGTCTGCAAAAGGTAAAAAATTAGCAAAAAGGCAGGACAAAATCAAATACTTACCGAATGGTTTGAAGCACAAGGAAAAAAGCCACAGAATTATGATGGGACCACGAGACCTAGGTTCCAGGGCCCTGTGGGTATACCCAGGCCCCTACGGTTTGTTTTTTTGGGGTTTAACCCTTCCAATGCGTTAAAAAGTGGTTTGAAGCACTAACTGGGAAATTCCTACCAATTGTTTTCTCATATATTTCGAACGGAGTCTGTGAAATATAATCATGTGTTGAGTTTTAAAGATTGAGCCAATTGATCAGGTGCAGGTTGATTCTTTAACCCTTTAAGCCCCAATAGTGTCTTTACCGATTTTACTCTGGCTAACGCCAGACAATTTTACTCGTCATGGGGAGACCCCTCGGGGCTTAACGGGTTAACTAATGCATTATTGTGACTAATTGCCTTTTCCTTCACTATCATATATTATATGGCTGGTTTTGTGAGCAGGCAAGATAAAGCAAATCCTGAGTTCTAATTGGATACCGAAGCAGGCAAAAGGAGCGTATCTTGCCTACTTTGGTTCTCCCCATATTGTCCCACAAACCAAAATGGCCACATGATAAATCCTCTATTGACCAAGCTTGTTTGGTCAAGACGGCTGTATATTGGCCTTCTTTATTATTATTACATCAAGCACTGGAGTTAATTTTTAGCCCTGTAGATAACCCTCAATCATCTTCAGAAGCTATATTCTTTGTTAAAGAAAATACATTTAACCAAGAAATTAACTCTTACAGAATTGATGTTGTCACTCACAATAGCCTAACATACATATAACTGTAAAAGGTTTGAACCCAGGAGTATCAGTAGTTCGTATAGTTTGATCGTCCAGGTGAGGGTAGTTCTGAAAAGAACTGTTGTTGGTGACTGACGTTTCGACAACCTGAGCGGAAGTCATCTTCAGAGTCAAGTGAATAGTGTTTGTCAGACGATGATGTTATAAGTCTGGTCTGTTAAACATGATTGGTCAGTTTAGCCATGACGGTATTGGCTGAAAGACTTGTGTAAAGTTTGTTACCAGTCATTGGTCACTTTCAATCTGTCTATTGTTTGTCAAATAGGTCGGTTTTAGGTCTGTCTATAGTTAGTCAAATTATGTTGGTTTGTTAGAAGTCAGTTTGTCGCTTTTGTTTTCATCATGGATGAGTCATTTGTAAGGCGCCGGTAGTTGTTGACATCTGTTAAGAGGTGTTTGTTCTAGGTTGGTGTACCAGCTTTCCAGAGTCAGTCGTTGAAAATAGTTTGTACTGCAGTTTACTGTAGGTTTGCTTAACACGTAACTGTGTTCACCAAAGGTGGTAATGATTAACTTGGACTATCTTTCTCTAATTTGTGGCAATAACTAGTGATCACAAACATTTTCATCAATATGTCTGACAAAAAAAGGTTTAAGACAGGTTGCATAAATGTAATTTGGTTCATGCCACTAAATTATTGGGCCACATTCCCCAGCCAGAAGATACCTGAATCTGTTGTTTTGGACCAGCTGTGATGTTGGACATTGCCCATGCTGCCTCCTGTCAAGTAAACTCAGATTCAGCAGATTATAATGAAAATTTTGGACTACACACATAAATGGATTACACATTTGGTGTCAGAATGCAGTAATCACAAAGGCTTCTAGATCTGGTGGAAAGTCCCTCAAAAAATAATGAACTTCAACATGGCAGAGCCCAGACGCCTTTGTGTGACTACTTGCCGCCATTTTGAGAAAATGTACCCACGCAATGATCACACGAGGGGTGGGTGTCTAGCTGTTAATAATGGCACTAAAATTGGGGCAAGGTTTGACCACCTTAAGAGCATTGGAATGTGATCCCTTTGATCCTCTGAATGCCATGAAGCCAGCTTCTCGTTAAGGTTTAAAGGGCCTGGAGTTCTGCATCTATACTGTCCTCCTACAGATATGCTCAAGCAATGGATTTTTTTCACAATTATACAGTGTTTCAGTGTTCAACTTGAGAGGTCTAACCTTGACTATGCTGGCTTTAGAGTGAATGAGAAGTGTCTTGAAGAAAAAAAGAGCATTTTCTTCTATCACCATCTGGAATAAAGAAACAAAACAAATCAACACAAGGGACTATCCCTTCCGCAGCATTATCCACAGGCAGAAACTTGAGACATTTCTGCTACCAAATTCAGCAGACAACCCCTACTACCATGTCACTAAGTAAATCACTTGAAAAGACCAGAAGACGTAATAAACAAGGTGTCAATTTAACAGCGAGGAAAGGTACAGTAATATATGACAAGGCATGGATGGCCGAAAGTGTTTGAGAAGTTCAGTGTCACTAATCACCCTTCACCTTGTCCTCTTAACCCTTTCACTCCCAAGAGTGACTTTACAGATTTTACTCTGTCTAACGCCAGACGATTTTACTCGTCAAATGGAGACCCCTTGGGAGTGAAAGGGTTAAAAACTATCTCCCTTAACCCTTTCACTCCCAAGAGTGACTTTACAGATTTTACTCTGTCTAACGCCAGACGATTTTACTCGTCAAATGGAGACCCCTTGGGAGTGAAAGGGTTAAGCATGATGTTACCTTCCTGAACCAAAAAAGAAAGTGAATGAAATAAGAAATTTGATATTAATTGTGGAGAAGAGACAAGTAATTTGTCTTTTTTGTCTTAAAATATTATGAATAAATGGACACTACAAAATACGGTAAGATTTCCTCACAGGCCCCTACTTCATTATGCATGCTGTAGTTGAATTGTCTTGGGAAGTGCGCGTGCAAACATTTCTTGTACGGCTACAGCATGCATAATGAAGTAGGGACATGTGCGGAAATCATTCCCAAAATACTTTGACTTCTAGAAATAATGATTTTCACTTCTTTATAAAAATGCAATTATTGATTTGCATACCTGTGTCTGTTGATCTGTGCCAGTGACAATATTCCCGACAGCTCTTAATGCTGGGGTCTGCAAAAGGCATAAAATATAAAAATTTACTATACAATTTTATATAATTGAAATAGAATTTACAATAAGGTAGGACATTATCAATCCTTTTCATCAGAACATCGTCCCCTCTACTGTGATTGGAATGATGGAGGACAGCATTAGTAATTACTTGCCTGAACTGTGACTTCTGGATGCCCTAAGAGATTTACCAGGCTAGGAAGAATACCAAAATCAATGACAAGCTGCAAGAGAAAAGGGAAAAGGCTTCCACTTCAAAACTGATACACACTTTATAGAATCAAAGCAAAACATTATTTTGGTAAATAACCACCTCTCTCTACCCCAACTAAAAGAGAACCACAGACTAAATAACAAAATGAGCTCCATTTGATCACCTGTATTCTTTCATTTGTACCATCAGTCAGGTATGACAAGCCCCAGCATGTATCAGAGAGTACCTGTTAAAATAGGTTACAGTTTCTGACTAAACGAATACTGTTTTTATTAATCTTTGAGGAAATTATCACATTTTGTGAAAAGTCATAAATGTGTGATGGCCTGGCTAACTATATTTTAATTGCAATGGAACAGTTCACTAATTATTTAAGGAACTCTGCTACTAGTTTATACTCAAGTCAATACCAAGAGTGCTTCTGAGATACCAGGTACATTCCAGGAAGTAAATTAAAGGTTCTAAGAACTTACAGAGACAGGAAATGTGTACTTTTATTAACAGAGTCAACTGGAGTTTTTTCGAGTGATGTGAAGAAAATCTCAGGTCTTTTAGCAATGCTGCATCATCATGAGAAAAAGTTATGTTACACTGTAGTAAAAATGTGCCAATCAATAGAATGTACAAGTGTAGTATGTGTGGACCACTTTCAGAATTGTGACTACTTTTTATTATCCTTCCAGGTCTATAGCAATACTTAAAGACAAAAATCCACAGTGTAATTCTTGGCAATGGAACTGCATTGTTTTCTTATAAAACAAGAACCTTAACTCCATGCAGCCTATTGCGGTGTACTAAAAGGCTTCATATAATTCTGGGGTACTGTAGCTCTGCTATGACTGCAGGTGTAGCATCCTAGCCAAGGGGGATTATAATACAGTAATACTATAAAAGCAAGGACAAGCTCCAGCAATTTGGGTCTAATGGGACTGGGTTCTGTATTCAAACAATTATGTCCCGTTTCATTTTTGCATACTCTTTGATGCACTTGTTTTCAATGAGAGTGAAGGTAACAGGAAAGGTTATGATGTTTAATTAAATGTCAATTTATAAATGTCAAGGTTTGTACTGTATATCTGTGCAATGATATTACTGGGTCCTAACATGGGATGTCACAGATTACAGCTAATCCTGGCTGTGCATAACCTGTTCTCTTGTTTTGTATTTGAATTCTTATGTGCATTCGTGATGTTACCTCTTTGTCTGTATGACTGATTAAAAGAGCAAGGGCTGGTAGAATCTGTGTATAGATAAGATAAAACATCAACTAGAATTAACACAAATTTTAAAGTAAATCACTGTTGGGGATTAGGAAAACTAAGAATTTGGGTTTCACTTTTTGAATTTTGCTAGATGTAAAATGGAAGGATGGCTAGAGTTGTAGCATGGTTATAAATAAATCTAGAGCAGGCAATCAGTTTAAGTGTGATTTCAGTGGTAACTGTGAGGGCTCACACTCAGCAGTCTAGCATCATATGTGCTGTACAATGCATATGCATTGAAATACATAACTAACTCCTAGAGTGCAACCTCTCACTGAAATCATTCTCATGAGCAAACAGCTCTAGCTGCAACCACCAATGCAAAACCCTGTTTAAAATGTCACTGAGACTTCTATCAAAGGCTCTAGTGTGCAACCATTTCTACAGGCAAATACAACCACCCTTGGGGTTACCGCACTGATTCAAACAGCCAATTAGATACCAAAAATTAAATAAAAATGCAACACATTGCCCTAATAATAATTTGATATTGGTCTTGACTATATAATTACATTGTATTTGCATTAGAGAACAGTTTCTTCTGCACCATTAATTAATGAAGCTTTGCAAATGCCAAACTCTTTGCTAAAAGCTCTTGTAAGAGACCACCCTACCCTATATTGTCTGCAATTCTGGTTGCTTTTGAGAGACCATTCTCATCAGTGACAAGCTCTAGATGAGACCACTTTTTCAAATCCTCAAGGTGGCCATTTATAGTCAAACATTTCATCAATAAATGATACTTAGGTTAACAATGGTTCCTTTTTTTGCATATCAGCAATTCATGTAGTACTGCAAGCCTGGAAAATTGACTCACTTCCTGAACAGCATCTATGTCGGGAGGTGGGTTCTTGTTGCGGCAAAGGTTGGAGAGTGTCCACGCCACATTTTTTAGAAAGTTCAGCTGTAGCAAATGAAATAACAACAATGAAATGAGTCAGGATATTGCTGCATGCTGAATTCCCTCTATTTCAGATGATTTAAACATTACAGTATATAGCATACCACATTTCTCAAAGGCACACAGAAAATGCAGTGTTTATACTACTTCAGACTTATAATATGACATTAATGGTCACTTTACTTTTAATTCTCAGTAACACTGTATTATTTTCAATTTTCAGGTCTAATCTTTGCAAATGATAACATAGCTCACATAACTGCAACAATGTTTCACCTTATGAAAATCTTTCTTCCGCAGTTTGACACATCAATTTTTTTCATTCAATCACATTCAAGATATTATTTATTACCTACATGTACAGTAATGCTGACACTGTCCAGTTTCCTTGGATCTTAACTCCAAGGTCAAAAACAGTTCACAGCCACAGATTTAAAATTATGTACATGTATACAAGAAAATGCAATGTATAGCTTGCTTTAGGATCTCTTTTCTGCTTTTTTTTTTTTCATTAATTAACATATCACCTGCTGCATGGTGATACTCTGAAGAATTCAGTGAACACTGATGACTATCAATATTTTCATCACATCCAGTGTTTCAGCATGAAGTTTTCATACACAAATAATTAAATAACGATTGCTCCACACCCTGTTAAATTAAGCACTGAAGGGAAAGAGAATTTTAACAAAATTTTTATGGTCAATGGAGTGGTTATTCCAGGCACCCATTCAAGGGCATTGTGTAAATTAAGAAGTGATTACTTTTAAAAGTCATGAATATGACTTTACTAGTTCAGTATTTAATTTTTTACATGTATCAGTGGATTGATTCAGTTCAATCAACTTACTGTGATATCACGATTTATTAGTCCAATAAGTGGCCTCAGAGCACCATGAGCTATAACAAAGTTTCTCAACATTGGACCATCACCTGCAACAAGTTACAGATCAGAACAGAACAATATACTATGTTACTTTCAATCCCAATATCAGATAATAATAATAATAATAATAATAATAATAATAATAATAATAATAATAATATACTGTTTATTTGCCACATTGCAGAATAAACTGAATTAAAAAAAGGGCTAAAAATTACAATAAGTAGATAATTAAAACTAGTGCTATTATAACAATAAAAATGTATCCTTATCTACTATTTACATATCTACATATTTACTATTGAAAGAAATAAAAGAGCTAGAACACTGGGTCTGGTAGCAACTCTTATCAGTGTAAACTAAAGTTTAATAGCTGATACCAACGGGAAACAAGGTGGTAGTATAACACTGGTAGGTACATGATGCATGCAATGCATTGTGCATTTCTAGAGCTTTAATAAAATGTGTTCTAAATGGAGAATGTGTTCCTTCAAAATTTGGAAAGCATAATTCCTCTGCTCTCATGGCATTCTGTTTGCATTCTATTCACATACCACTGGTGTTCTGTTTGCATTCACAGAACATGTTCTCAGTTAGGTTACTTCTAGCTGGTACTGCAGCTTCTTAAATGAAACCTCTTGGATTCAGGAGATTTCAACCTTTCTCAAACTCATCCAATGGTTGTTACATTAAAAGTAATCACAGTTAAACCATCTTATTTTCACATATCATGAACTTCAAGGTACTTACCTGCAATGTTTCCTAATGCCCATACAGCTTGCTCACTGACTTGTGCTTCATTTGATGAGAGCAGTTTGACAAATTTTGGGATGGCACCTTGAATGTGCAATTGTAAAAGAACAATTATTTATAAGGATCGAGGCATCAGTAACACTGTGGGGTATAAAACTGGCCACAACCAATGCTAATATGATGACGACCCCACTTTGTCTTCATCATTGTTCACATTTGAATATGCACACATTGCTAAATACTTAACAGAAAAGTATAGTTAGAATAAGTTTGATTTTTGCTTTATATAGTAGTTGGCATTCCTTATAAAAATAGGGGCATTGAATGTTAATTTTCAGGTAGTCGTGTGCAGTGTTTCCAAAAGTTGACAAAATCTGAGGCAAGATGCTGGCTCTTTTATATATGTATTTGTTGGTGCCATTTAACATTTCAGATATTGTTTGAAACAGTAAATTGAACACTATTTGATCATGATATGGCACAGTGCTGCTTAGCTGTGGCTTTGCTTTACAATGTCCTTCTGCAACAGTACTTTCTTTATAAATGAAAATGCTGGGTATAGTGCATTGTACACAATGCACAGTATATTAGACATTCATGGACAACTTTATTACTTTTGAAATATTAGAAGTATCATTCAAGCTTCCAGGGGATTTTCTAAGCTTGCATTCACTATAAAGGGTAACAAATCAGGTAACAAATATAAGGTAAAGTTTGATTATTAATTAATATGAAACTGACCTGCATCAACTACAACCCTTGTTTCTTCAGTTGATCCTGAAGCAATGTTTGTAAGAACCCAGGCAGCTTCAAATTGCAGAGATGGACTGATGACAAATGCAAAGAAAATTAACAACTGGGTTTGATCATCGATCATGTTATGAACTTAACCAGGGTGAGACGAAAATGAAAAGATCAGGTTGTCCTTCGGGCAAGCTGTTACTTGAGGTTACTAGCCCGAAGCTCTGAGGAGCAGTAGCCCGAAATTAAATTGTTTATAAAGAATAATCAGATTTAATTGCACAAAATACAAGTTTTGATACCAGGCACAAATATAAACTAATTCTTTGTAGTATTTTACATTTTACCCCCGTTGACGGTCAAAAATATTATAAATTTATGGAAATCACAACACAGTTATTTTTGTGAATGTCATGAACGTTGCGATCGGTCAATTAAACTAGCACTGTAATCTAAAGTCTCTCGACATTCGATGAAGTAAATTCTCCCTGCGGCGCAAAACGTCGCCACGCTACTATAATTTGGTCTCAAAATGTTATCATTTTCTCTCAAGAGCTTTCTGCTACACACGTTTTGGTATAAAAGCTCAATTTATCGTCAGAAAAGAGGAACCAACGGTGCTTGCCTGTCGGGCAAGCTAGGATAAGAAAACGCTAGCCCGACAAGTCATTCTTCTAACCCTGGGCTATTGGGCGGCACTTTCGTCACGCCCTGACTTAACTAACTAAAGGCTGTAATCCTTTGGTCTAATCCAGATCTGGATTTGTGATCCGAGTGCACTCATGCAGATCATTGAGCATGAAAAGAACTGACAAATCCTTGTCCAGAGTGGATTCAACAGCAGTCTGATCTCAGATCACAAATCCAGATCCAGGTCATAACAAAGGAACACACCCTAATGGAGTACCGTATTTACTCGTGTATAAGTCGACCCCCCATTCTCAAGGTCCAAAATCGGATTTTTCATAATTTCTGGTTAAAGTAATGAAATTCAGTCCAATAGAAATTTCCCAAGAAAGTTAATCTTTTCTTCCTAAGAATATACTGAAAACACGGTAAATTAAAAAAAGCAGAGCGAAATGTAACCATGTGCCTTGAAGTTTATTAGGACTTGTTTATATCATCACGATTTAAGCACACTCGAGCACTTCGATTTTCTAGATAATTCTTTTACAATATTTGGAAGTACTTGTAAATCGCATTGCATTTAACTAGCCTTTATCTGAATGTTGAGTTTGAAAGGAGATTTAGAAGACCAGAGGAATGCCGAAGAACTTCGAAGGGTCGCTTGATGAACACACCGCCATCTTGGAAAAGATGGCGGTGTACCAGCATTTGCCAGGTCACTAAGCTACTACAATCGTTTGATGAAAACGAAAGTTCAGCACCGTAAACACCAGCGAAGCTTTAAGAAAAATGTCTGCTCTACAGATCAAAAGACACAATAGAAATCATCTCCAGTAGGTCTGCTTTTAAACCACTTAACATTTAGAGTTTCACACTTTTTTGTTGACGAAAAATGTGCCGAAAACTGACAAAACTCGAGCACAATTATTAGAACTGGTTTTGTAAACTCGGTTTTCGTAACGGACTTCGGACAATTGTTATGCTAATTTCTTGGATTGCTTGGTCAGGTCTCTGTGTATGACTCGTGTATAAGTCGAGGGCGATTTTTTGGGATGATTTTTTGGTCATAAAAGGTCGAATTATACACGAGTAAATACGGTATACAGACACCGAGTATACTAGTGCTCTGAATGGATGCAGAGTTTGACCACTGAGTAAAAAGTTATAACTACAAAAATTGGCAGTCCACCAAACCCCCATTTACCCAAATAATGAATGCATTTATCATGTATTACAGTGCGTTTCACAAAACTTTAGATAAATGAGTTCCAGAGTTCATTTTAAAAAAAACTGCAGATTAATGGAACTTAAACATTTGCCAGCTGGGCATCTAACTGTATGTTTGTGTTGCATCTTACTTGTCGAATCTGTCTAAAATCCCAACAAACACTGGAACCAGTCCAGACCTAAGTAAAGTAAATAAAAGATTTCATGATTACAAAAACTGAGAAACAAATACAACAATGAATGAAACCAGTCATTGTAAATATTCTAAAAGAATTCCAGTGTACTTTATAAATTTTCATTTCTCCCTCTAAAATTTGTCATGATTTCACATGCAAAATATTTCTGATTTTTGTTCACGTACTGTACATTACATTATATTAACTACAATGGAACCCCGATATAACAACGTGCCAAGGGAGCAATGAAATTTATTAATACATTGTTATATTGTGGTACTGTTATATTGAGACTCCAGATATAACGATGTTCCCATAAAATAACCAAACATATCATTATATCGGGGTAAAATTAACATGAACTTTTTATTACATATTGTTTAATTAAACTTGTAATGAGTATCAAATGAGTAAAAAACATAGTGTTTTAAGCAACAATTTGCAAAGCACTAGACAAGGTTATTAAAACAACAAAGTCTGCATGGGGTATAAGGGAAACAAAACTTAAACATTTGAAGTTGCGACTGTGGTCGTCTTTTAATATTTTTTGCTCTTTGTATTAAATTCAATGTTTTGTTTAAATTGCAACTGTGTACTGATACTGTAATTTATCATACTGGGGAAGGTTTTATGCTCAGTGCACTAAAAACTTGTTATATTGGGAGTACTGTCATATCAGAGAGCGTTATATCAGGGTTCTGTCCCATACATTTTACTGTAACTTTTGCCAGGACTGATAGCATATTTATTAATTGTTATACCTGGGATATCATTATATTGAGGAATGTTAATTATATTGGTGTTCCACTGTAATATCTTTTTATTGATTTCTTTATCAAGCAAAGTTGTGATTGGCAGTAATAATTTTTATTTTGGTAAACTTGATTCTTAAAAAGATTTTACTCGTCAAATGGAGACCCCTTGGGAGTGAAAGGGTTAACAACGTACCTAACCCTAACTAACAAAGAAAAAGGAGTAAATTATATTACACTGGAGATGAGCCATAAGAAAGATCATTTTTAACATAAATATGACATATTAACAATATCTGTCATAATTCCCTCTACTTACTGAATGAAGTCCTTTATAGGGGGATTTTTGTGCTTTGAAAGCATCTTCCTATAAACAAACCAGTGATCCCTTTTCAATACTAAAATCAATTACTCTTATCAAACAGATTATTTTACCTGGCTTGTAATACAATAACTGAGTGAAACCTGGCATGCTGATAACATACTTGCAGTTGAGAGCCAACATGTTTTAATGCACATTTAGCCTAGGGAAATTGCCAACAACTGAGGAGAATTCAAAATTCTTGCCAATCCTGTTCTTTTGCTGATAAATTTCAATCTGTCAAATTAATGTTATTGTAAAAAACATGACCACACTATGCCATGGCTTGCTCTTCCACAGACCATGGCAGAACAATGCTGAAAAATGTCCAAAACTTTTCAGTGAATACAGCAGCCTGTAACCTGTGGACTTTTCACGATGTTGCTCTATATTTAGACCATAGACCATAGAATATTGTGTTCTGTTTGTAAAGAAAAATGGGCCTTTAGGCAGCCTCTGTGAGATCTGCAAACGATGACAAGCTAAACAAATATGGGTAACCGTAAACAGTGTACCATTACACCCACTCGGATGATTAGTAATGGTAATTAGGACTGAGTGAGATACAATTCAGGAAGTAATCGGGTGAGGGATTTCAAATCAGCCAAGTGCATAGCGCAGGGCTGATTTGAAATTATGAGCATGATTATCCCTGAGTTGCATGACACTAGGTTCCATGACCAATTAATTGTGTCAGTAACAACATGCGAAAAACTCGGCAATTTGTAATGGTGTCAAACTCTAAGAAAAGCGCAGCTGAATAAAAGTTAATAACCAGTTAATTTTGTCCATCACGTTTTCTTTTAATCTGCATGCACCTGTTGTAGTGACCTGCGTTATGGGTTCAGAATATAAAGACTCAGTGAAGACTAATGATTTGTTCGTGTATATCTCTGTATATATTCTCAGTATTGTTCCATGTGCTCTATGGTAATTACAGTAGTTACATCATGTGATCAATGTGACGTGTACAATCATTGAGTATTGGATTACTACACCTGTTAACCTGCTCACTTCAGAAATTTCCCTTGATTTTGATTGATAAGGATGGGCTAGGTAGCTGAAGTTTATTGGCTTATGGTATATAATATGAAGTGCTTAATTTTTATTTGCTGCTTAACTGTCCGATTTGGCTCGGACAGGTCAAATAGTACAGTTTGGACCAGAAACAGCTATAAATAAGGGCTGTCAACAACCAATCATATTCCAGCATTTTATTATGGACACAATTACTGGGGAAATATGAATAACACTCTCAGCTCATGCATAATTCAATCACATTTGCCCAGGCATAGCAGCTTCTATAAAAAAAAAAAAAACTAAATCTAAAATGCTTGCTTAGGCAATTGAAAAGAGCAATAATATACAAGAAAGTGACATAAAGTGACCAAGTGACCTCTCAGTGAATTTTGTTTTCATTTTCATTTGATGCATCTAACAACATAAAAATTCTGCTGCATGCAAAAAGAGAAGCTTTGAATCAGAACTTTTGCTGACATACATGTAATTAATCAATACTTCACTGGTTAATACTCTGCAAGCTAGTAAGTACATCATGGGTAATTGCATGCCCATGTAATAAATCCTAGCCTCGTACTTTGAACATAAAAGAATGCTTATTATAAACTAGGAATTTCATTCCGAGGCTAGTTGTTTATCAAATACTGAACATTACTATAGTCCAAAGTTTTAAGGAACAAGATTATTGTTGATTATTACCTTGAGATCTGAGCAGCTTCGTACATTAACTTGTCATCCTTTGACTTCAGGTACTAGTAAAAATAAATGAAATTTAATAAAGCAGATGAGCAGAAATGAGGTAAACTACTGCACAAAAGTAGTGTAAACAAACTTCAATGAACTTTGGCTCCATTTTCAATTTTTGACAAAGCTAATTGGAATTTTTACCAGTACACCTTGGAGTTTTCAGGAGCTAAAATTATAATACTGCTAGAGTGTAGAAATCAGAAAGTAAATTCAGGGGCATTAATAGCAGTGTTCTCACCAGGCGGCACCGCATTGCAGGATTCCTGCAATTTCAAAATAACTGACGCAATAAAATGATATAAAAGGGCCGTCAGGGCGCAAAGAAGAACAAAAGCTAAAAAATTCTCCTAAAGAAAACTGCTGCAAAGAGAAATTCTAGTGTCTAAAAACCAGACAAAAATAACTGGAGTTTCGATGGAGCAAAAAAGCGATAAAAGGAAAGAAAAATCAATGATTCTATAACAGGCATTATGATTGGCTGGGCATGTGGGCACAAATACCAATGAGTACCGTTGTTGCATTTGAGAATACATTTGCTTGAATTGTCTACAATATTTGTTCATGAATATTTGTGTGGGCAAGCATCTCGTTTATTTATGGCAAACAGAAAAAAACAAGGCATTTTGGATGCGTTTTTGTGTAGTATGATGAGACTGTGGTCAAAGATATTATCTCTGTACCATTTACGTAATGGAATTCGTATTTCATAATGGCCCTAAGTCTATTTCTCAAATGGCTCACTTTTTTGTTCTTAATGGGCCTATGGACCCCAAGATGCAAAATCCTCCAGTGAGAACACTGTCATTAGCAACATTACAAAAAACAGCCATAAATGATTAAATGTTGCAATGAATTGTAAAAGGAACAAATAGGAGACATTTAAATTCCATTTTAGTATACAGTATATATTACAAGTACATGCAGTTAGACAGCAAATGAGCATGCTGTATTTGTTTGTGGATATTCTATTTACTAATGTTAATTAAACCAGGTGGGAGACAATTTGATTGATATATAATCACAGTCATGTAATGAGAGTTCTACAGCATTTGTTTCCATGAGTGATTATATGGAACAGCACAGTACAAAGTCCTATTTGTTGCAAATCTGCTGGCAATGTACATTAACACTGACTGTAACAAACTTTTACAAGGAACATTATTGTAATAGAGCCATGGGGAACAATTATCTACATAACAACGAATCTAGCATTTTCTGGTAATTCCGCCTTTGTTAAAGAAAAGAATACAATGTTTCCCTTAGAGAAGAAACTAACAAATTGCAATGGAGGGGCTTTCATTTTGACATGCCGATACCACATTGGATTAATTGTTGTCATCTTGTTAGTATAAGGATCTGTGAATTTATGTACTTAAGAAAATGTTTAGTTATTACTAAAAGAAAAGTTGTTTGCTATGAACATCCAGCCTCAACCAGCAATAGTCAGAATATTCTGATTTTAATCAGGCATGATGATGACATGATGGAAGAGAGTTTAACGGCTCGGAATTCATACCTCCTCAATTTTGTCCAATGGAAGTTGCCCTGTTACCTGTTGAGGGGACGGAGACCATGCAATAAGTTACATATCGCAGGTTAATTCATCCAGTAATGTCAAAACACTTTATTAATCAATAAAGCAGTAATGTCACCTAAGAATGTATATATATATATATATGTTATATACTGGGTGGAAGGTCTGTATGGGAAAAACTGTGCCCAAGGTCTTAACTTACTCAAGACCAAGGGCACAGTTTTTTCCTATAAGGACTGGCCTTGCCCAGTAAATAACCTATTTATTTTTTTGGGTGTCTTCTTTTTAAATTACGAAAAGAGATAGGAAAATTGCCATAGTGGGAAAAAAATCCAGGCCATGGGCCATATCGTAAAAAGCTGGACCAGTCATGTGCGCGCGATTAGCCAACCAAACCCAAGGATTTTGGATTCCAGCCCGCTCATATGCTTGAGAAAAAAAAAATAAAAAATCTTATTCTTCAATGCACTGGTACAAGATCACATGTAAGCAAAATTCTGGGGAAATTTCCCTTTGCTGATCTGCCTAGACCTGATACCATGATTATACCTGTTGGGAATTCAGTTCTTTAAGAGGACTGACTTCATTTGTCGAAATGTTCCTTCTCTTTAGAATCTGATCGTCTCTCTTGGTCTACAAAATATAAATCAACAGATTCACGGTTGATATCTCCGGCTCAAAATAATTTTATCAGAATCTGATAACAGAATCTATATGAACAAATGAAACCATATTGAAATATCTAACAATAATCGGGAGCAATAATATTTTGAATGATTTTCCTGTAACAAATGTTAGAATTTCAGTACACAACAGCGTTGAGGGTTCAGACATGGGGTATTTTTTCCTCAAAGATCAGAACCTTTAATGACTCCTCAGTTTATCTGCTTTAAAATGCTTTCCTATATGTCACTCTAAAATGTCGGATCAATGTAAGTATCTGGGAAACTGTGCACCTACCACTCTCCTAACCCAACAAGTAATATTACCGTAATGCACGTATCATCGGCCATCCCCTGGGGGGAGGGGACCCCGGGCAAATACAACTTTGTATGGGGACTTATACGGGGGTTTGAACGATCATTTTACCCTGCATGTGGGGGAAATGAGGGAGGTTTGGTTTCTGAAAACCCTACAACCCGGGGAAAACAGGGGACTTCGTAAAAGAAATAGGTCAATTTCAAGTGGTCTTACATCAACGACATAAAGACCACTGTACAGAAGAACGCGGGTTTACCTTCTCCTCGTGGAAAATGGCGGACTGCGTGAGCTCAAGTATTGTTATGTAAATCCATTTCCATCGTGTTATTCCTTATATTTGCTGCTTCAGATATTACAATGGAAGACAATTGACTAACATTGGACTTTTGTTTTTCCTTTTACAAGTTGATTGCGTTTGTACTCTCAAGTTTACTGTGGTTTGATGCTGTTCAATATGATCCCCATCTGGGAGGGGGGATTTCTCAACTTTGCTTGCTCTGTGTCCCCTTCAAGGAGGGGGAAATCAAGAACTTCGACAGGATCCTGTACAAAGTCCCCTCCCTTGCCCGGGGTCCCCCCCAAGGGGATGGCCGATGATAATTGCATAAGCTAAAACGTCAGCGTTAATGTTGGGTTAGGGGAGGGGTAGGTGAACAGTTGCCCAGATACTTAATTGATCCAAAATGTCAGATTTCATACAATCATTCTGTATCTTAAAGTTGCGTCAGTTGCAACATCGATACGACAGTCTGGTACTGAACAATAATTCCACCCGACTTAAATACCTTTCGAAGTTCAATCGTGACGTCTGTCCTTCTTCGACGAAGTTCCTGTAATAAAGGAGAAAAATTAGATGCACCGAGGACGAAGACCGAGAAGTTTTCCTTCTACTTGAGTTAACGCGTGTTTAATTTGTCTGTATTAATTTCGATTTTTCTGTAACATTACTAGCAGAAGCGGTAAAAGAGACTGCAGATCAATTTTGAACAAGATCTAGTTGCAATGTCTGTTTACAATGAGAACATACATGTAAATAAGCAAACAAAACCATGACGGGTTTTCAGTATTAGCCAGTTGCATAGGGCGCCAGAAGAAAGCAACTTAAAGTAGAGAGGATTGTATGATATTAACAGATTGGGAGGATATGGAACGAAACAGGATTCGAAGGTATGGATTCTAAACAGGCGGTTAAGCTGCATGATTCCTCTATCGCCATCTACATATCGCGTTACTTACCGTCGAATCTTTGCCTTTGTTTTTAAAATTTCGAAGACGGTTCTCAGACATGATTAACCGTTAAATAGAGGAGTTGAAAAACAATGTTTAAAAGAACAAACGTTTTCCAAAGAATGTACGAACAAGTACGTTCGATCTCAGTAAAATTTCCCTGCGATGTTTAAACATTGTACCTTCACTAACACATCGACTCGCTCATTGGCTGGAATGACAACTAACCAATCAGAGTTTGAAGTAGCCAACGACTCTCAATTGTGATTGGCTATTGTATAAAACGCAAACCAATCACAAAAGCTGACTGGCCAGCCATTCCTCGTAGCACTTTATAGATACGTTATGTAATGGTCATGGACCTCGACGGGCTAATGTCCTGAGATTCAAAGCTGTTTCTAGTTAGCCTGAGTATCAAGCTCTCCGGGGAACGGGGAGGGACGAAGAAGGAAGGAAAGCCTGACACAAATCTTGGTGCGAAGCTGCTCCACTTGGAATTCGCGAAGCGTGATAATAAATATCAACCAATTAAAATCGCTTCCGGTTTGAAGTTTCTTTTTAACCCATCCAACTTAGGGAAGGACCATTAGAAAAGTGATGAGGAGGGGGGTGGGGGGGTGGGAAAAAAAAAAAACAAAAAAAAATTCATGCAAGGGAAAATACCAAGAAAAAAAATTCATGCAAAGAAGAAGGTAAAAAAACAAAATTAATGCAGAAGGAAGGTCCAATTGTGACTTTTTCACACGTAGTAAAAAAAATTCGTGAAGAGGGGTTCACCTGAAAAAAAAAAATTCCTGCACAAGCAGTGAGCGAAAACAAAATTCATGCAAGCTGAAAATTCCCCACCCCCCCCCCCCTCATCACTTTTCTAATGGTCCGTCCCTTAGACACTTGCTGCTGACGAATCGCTTCCAGAGGTTCATCACAATAAACTTAAAATTTTTTTCTTCACCAAATATTTTTGTATGCACTGGAAAGCAGTTTTGGCAGTATCTGGTAGATAAAACTTTTGCCGTAACCAGTAGGAATGACGCCGAGAGGCGTCTTCGTTGTTCACAACCAAACTTTTGAGGCACTCTATCTGTTTATCTTAAGTGTTTATGCCAGGAAAATATGTCAGGGTATCTGCCAAAGCCGACTTAAACTATTCATCGTCGAGTGAGATATTCATTGAGATACTATACAAAATCGATGAAAAAAGCAACAGATTCAACCACAAGAAGCGTGTAAAGCAAGATGGCGATTTCAAGATTGCGGGTCTTTTCAGTATTACAAACGGTTGAGATGACAGTTGATTGACAGCTTTTTTTTAGTAAGCCAATCAGCGCCTTCTGCCGTATTCCGGCCGAAGAACACAGCCTCGTTCCAACTTTTGTGTCAGGTCCTCCTTTCCTTTTTTTCCCTTCTCCCCAGACCCCCTTGGCATGGAGGGCCAGGAGACAATTTTTTTATGTCAGCTTTGTCTCGATGCGGACGTCACCGAAAACTGCAATTTTCGCGGGAAAGGCGTATCTAAAAATAAAACTACTTGTGAAAACGCGCACGAATGAAGGGAAGTTGCACTCTCCGGGTGATGGGCTCCTGGAGGGCCTGATACTCAGGCTAGTTTCAAGTCCACTTTATTGAAGTATTTGAGCCCGCGTCCTCCAGAAACCGATCAGGCGAATTTTTCCAGTTTTCATTCTATTCTGAGACTCACACAAGAGAATACAAGAGGACAAATTGGCTGGGTTGGACAAACCTGACCTTATCGTAGACATGCAACATTCACTGAGACTGCATCAACTACTTTTAGTTTCTGATAACACTAAACTCTTCATATTTGCCAGAAGAGCAATATGGTCCTCGGAAGATTTCCGTCTAGCTGTAGTAGAAGAGGAAGGTAGCCCGATTTCCGCGTGAGTCCAGCCTGACATTTTACGGTCAAGTACATTGTTTGGCCACTGGATAGCTGTATTGGACAGATCAACCGCTTTAAAAATGCCAATACTTGTAATTATTGCTCTTAGTTTTCAACGAGTCATATTACCGCTGCATTGTCCGAAGCAATACCTCTGAGCACAATCTACCTAAGGGACGGACCATTAGAAAAGTGATGGGGGGGGGGGGGTGGGGAATTTTCAGCTTGCACGAATTTTTTTTTTTCGCTCACTGTTTGTCCGGGAATTTTTTTTTCAGGTGAACCCCTCTGCACGAATTTTTTTTACTACGTGTGAAAAAGTCACAATTGGACCTTCGTTCTGCATGAATTTTTTTTTTACCTTCTTCTTTGCACGAATTTTTTTCTTGGCATTTTCCCTTGCATGAATTTTTTTTTGTTTTTTTTTCCCCACCCCCCCCCCCCTTATCACTTTTCTAATGGTCCTTCCCTAAGTTGAATGGGTTAAAAAGAAACTTCAAACCGAAAATGGCGTCTTAATAGAGTTTTAAGGTAATTTAGCCAACATTAGTTTACATTAACGACCTCTCTTGCTGCATTTCTCACTCCACTGTCAACATGTTTGCCGATGATTTTTACTACGTGTGAAAAAGTCACAATTGGACCATCCTTTTTACCTTCTTCTTTGCATGAATTTTTTTCTTGGCATTTTCCCTTGCATGAATTTTTTTGTTTTTTTTTCCCCACCTCCCCCCCCCCCCCCCATTACTTTTCTAATGGTCCGTCCCTAAGCAAACTTGTTATATATACGTATTGTTCGACTGTTAGGACTGCGCATGTGCAGTTACACCTGGAATTCGGATGTTAAAAATAAAACAGAACTGAGTTGCGTTTATGTCCGCAATCAATTATTATCCGTTTACAACAAAACTGAAACATGTTCGACCGTGTGGCTACAAGATCCCAGAAAGATAATCAAAGTGATCCTTGCCTTAATCGCCAACAACAACTTTATTTACCTTGTTATCTTTATTCTACCACAAGTGTTATTGACGGTTCTGTCCACGTGTACCGGTACACAGGAGGTGACACAATAGACCAAACAATACATTGCAGCTCACCAATGTCTCCTAAACACAGAGAATACAATGCTTATTCCCTCATGTACCGGTATACGAGGACAGAACCGTTATTGACGGCGTAGAGATAAAACTTTCGAATGTAGCATGTATGGTATTATCCTTGGTAATGTTGGTCAGCTTCTCTAGCACTGTCACAGTATATAATTTCTTGTATACGCTGCTGTTTTCCTAGGGCGTGTTAACAGGATACCGGGGCGACTTTCAGTACGACTTCCACCCTACTACCCTCCTGCGGCCTTCTATTCATTTACACGACACCAACCGGAAAAGCCACTACGGAGTGTCATACCGGAGCGAGTTAACCCCGGTTTCTATACCCGAGCGAAAATCACGTTCCCGTACGAAATCGCAGACTGGTATCATGTACACGAAGAGTGACTTGGAAATCGGTATTTCGGTGAATTCAAATTCGTTGTCTATTATAAATAATTCCATCCTCACAAGTATGTTGAAGAGTAGTTATCATGGTAACACAAAACGAAACCAAGTAGTTATCCCGGCATGAAGCTCGGGCCAAGCGAGCTTTCTCCCGTGTTCTACTGGTCTGTTTCTTCCGTTCTACAAGCTGTGGTTCCAGGGTTTCGTGGATGCTAGCAAACCACGCATTGTTGTCACACCAGAACGAAAACCTACTGAGGAGTACGATATTTTTTTCATAATACACCGTTGATGGAAAGGATTTTCGCTGAACGATGCTCCTAACCAGTAAGTGCTTAACATTCATCCACGAACGACCGCTCCAAACAATATTCATCACTCTGTGTAATTCTGGTATTATTGTACATGGGAAAACTGTTTTAACCACGAAAAGAAAAGTGTAAAATGAGGAAAATTGCGTCATCAATAGTCTAAATAGCGAAGAATGGGAAAATGTGCCGCATGTGATGTACCCAGGTTTCAGGGGAAAACTCATAATAAAGCGGTTTCACGTTTGCTCTAACGAAATCTAATTCATCAACCTATAGAACTTCAAATCAGTGAAACGGTAACATAGGCAGCTGTAAGAAAACTTGCTCTTTTTATCTCGCACTTCCCAAAATTGCAATAAGAACATGATGCGTGTTTAGACTTTTACAGAAACTTCTACTCAATTATTTGCTATGTTGCAAATTCTACAAATAAAAGCTGTGAAAATTTGGGCGACAGAGAGGTACATTGAATGACCCAAGGTCTTCCTCTTGTTTTTTTGAGATAGGTTTTTAAACTCGTAACTCGAAATTTGCTTTGCATGACAAGTTTAGTTAATATGTTGTAATAGGTTTAAAGAATTCGTATCACCAGCTTGTTTCCCGTGATAATTATTACTTGAATTCAATTGCAGAAAAATGGCTGTATAATTTACGCTGTTAATTGGTGTAGTGGAAGCCATTGTAGTCTTACGGTAAAGTGGACACTGCTCAGTGTTAAATGTTTTTTTTTGACGTTGTTTGGTGATAGCAACACCGAGAAACGACCAAAATGTTTAACACCCTGTACGACAAAAATGACTACTGAAGTAATTATAGTTAGGAAATGGTATTATTTTACTGTACATTGGCGTGAAAATGTGCTCCAACCCGAAACGAAATTTCGAAACAGTTCCCTTCCGTTCGTACAGAGCTCGTAATTTATTCTATTCTAGCCCGTTTTCTTGCGATAGCGTCTTCGACAGCTTTCAGTTCACGAAGAAGTTCCTCTCTCCTGGACGACGTGCTTCCTGGATTCGATTTTCCCGATGACGCGGCTTCGGCCTGTGAATCCGCTGACCGTCGGACAGGTTTGGCGGCACCGTGTGATTCCGATGAAGAGACAGGTTCCTTCGGGTGGCCCGCTGCATTGTGGACTGGAGATGAGTCACGTGGTCGTTTCTTTATGACAGGCTGTTTATCGCTGCTGCTACTTGGTTCTGATCTTGATGGAGGCGAATGCGGTTTAGAAGACGGCCTACTGCCTTCCGTCTTACCTACAGACTGCACAATAGAGAGCAAGAAATTTAATGAAGGTTCGTAGTTTGGCCCTTTATTTAACAATTATTCGCCGAAGGCAAGTTGTTATCGGTGGATATTCATCGATAATCACTTCGCCTTCGGCGAATAGTTGTTATAGTATAAATACACAGGTGATCATTTCAAAAAAAGAGAAAAGAAAAAGGTTTGTACAACACGCAAAAACTTTATTTCATCAAAAGCCCGCGTCACAATTGAAAAACGACTGGCAGCCATTTTGTTCGTCGAGGTGATTTCGGCTGATAATCCGAGAAAGCGAACCAATCAGAGAGCGCGATTTTGTATAATCACCCGAGTATTTATACTAATATTGATTATTGACCAATGGCGAGATGATGTCTGGTCCAGTTTTTTTACGACTTAAGATCCATAATACGCAAATATTGGCTCTACCATAGATATAGAATATTAGGGACCTTAAGCAAGGACGACGCTGACGAGAACGAGAACGCCTAAACAACCAGTAGGCATAATGAGCAAAAACAATGGCTCTGCACGCCCCACACGTGCGTTTTGCATTTTGGTACATTTCGTTGCCGTTCTCTCCAAAACAAGGACGTGAAATGACCACATTTAAAGTTCTGTGGAGGACGTGAGCACAAGTAGAGAAATGTTCGATTTACTCGGATAACATCAACGCCGTTCATGCAAGTTAAATTCCTGGACAGTTGGCATGAGTTTCACAAGGAGAACGTTTTGGAATAATTGCAATTTCATTGCAGTAACGCGAATTTATCTTTTTCGTAGTCGTTCTCGTTGACGTCGTCGTCGTCCTTGCTTAAGGTCCCTATTACATGGAAAATGCGTGCGCAGGAGTTTTATTCAAGAGTTGAGTAGTATCAGAAGACAAACGAGCGAGCACAGTGAAAAAGCGAATTTCTAATACACCTCAACGAGTAAATAAATATCGCACAAAGAAATTTCCATGCTTTCATTTGTTTTCTTTACTGTAACTTCGATTCATTCGGAGAAAGATTTTCTCGAAAACTTCGCGAGTTTTAAAAGGTTTATAAAATCAACCACGCGAGGGATGAACTTTCACCAGACGGGGAAGGAAGTTTGTACGGATGCTTTTCACGGTCTGTTTCTTGCGGCGAATAAACAAAATATGCTCCACTTTGTAACTTGAGTTCTTGTTTGTATAGCTCTGAAAGCTACAAAGGGGCCTTTTGTTTTTGTCAGATGCTCCATTGCTTCAGGAAAACTCTATCAGCACAACCTAACCAAAATAACCAAAACCTTCTGGTGAACGGTTAACTGGCTACAATAAGAGTGACCGCTTTACCTTATTCAAGGTTAGTTTTATATCTTTGTGTCCAGCGTATCTAATATTTCCGCTTGTCAATGGCACATTTGGGGCTCTCTTCACAGACCCAAGCGCTGAGCGACGCATTCTGACTGGGTTTTCTTCTTCTGACTGGCTGCCGCTCTCACTCCCTTCACTGCTGCCGCTATCACTGTCGCTGGAAGAACCGCTGGAGCCAGCGCGGGCTCCGCTTTGATCTCTTGGTGGTTTTGGGGAACTTGGACGAGCAAGCGCATGCTCCATACTGTCTGCACTCGACGATCGTCGGCGCCTAAAGTAAAAGTAGTAAGGATTCGCGCTTAGGGGTCAACTCGCTAAAACTTTAAAAAATGTTTTTAATTTACGTATCGTTTTAAAACTCTAAAAATAATAAAATAGTTACAATTATAAATTACATTTGAAAACGTTTTGCTGAATTGATCCCAGGAGCCGGTTGTTCGAAGGCTGATTAGAGCTAACCCAGGGTTAGCTATTAACATGAGTTTCTTTTCCTCTTGTTCAAAAGCGTTTTCTCCTATAACTGTCTCTATTTTATTCAGAGCATACAATCATCAAATTGAATTCAAAAAGAATTATACAGAATGTGCTTTTTAAGCTCTCATATCCGCATTTAAATTTCGCACTGACCCTGGGCTACCTGGATCAATATCAGTTTCTGGGTAACTCTGCACCTACCCCTCCCCTAATCCAACAAGTTATAATGAAATAAAAAGTTAGCGTTAATGTTGGTTTAGGGGATGGGTAGGTGCACGGTTGCCCAGGAACTGATATTGATCCGGTTACCTTAACCCTGCTTCGAACAAACTGGCCCATTATATAAAAAATGGTGAGAAAGCAATACCCTTGACGTTGCAACCTGATAACAGAATATCTGAGGACGAACTAAAATCATTTTACTTACGTTCTCCCTTCGTCGCGTCTTCGTCTATCTTCCTCCTGCAAAGAGCGAAATGCTTAAAACTGTGCTCGGTTCGAAATGGCAATCCAACAACATAAATCTCTGGCAGTAGCAGTAGGGTGAATCAGTTGAAACATCACGACAATTATCATGGTATCAATCCTGAATGACTACAAGTGCAATATGTAAGAATTCTCGCATGCTAAAGGATAAGACGGTCCATTCATCGTGGCGTGGACGATTTGAATGGAAAATTCTATCTTTCAAGTGAGTGCACATATATGCAGCCTACTTATATGGCAAGGTAGCCTTGAGAAAAACATGATCCCAACGTTCTGATTGGTTCCTCTTCGGTTGCCATGGAAACGGTCATGTGCCGCGTACTTTTTGAATACAAAAAAATTTCCAAATAACACAGGAAAAAGAAATCGCGTAAAGAATCTCCTTCAAAGAAACTACGTAAGACATCGTATCACAGAGATAATTAAGAGGTGCGTTTTTGTGTTTTGGTTAATTTGGAAGTGTGTTCTAACAGAAGAATAAGTACGACTGACTCGACTCGCCGCCATATTTAACAATTATTCGTCGAAGGCGAAGTAATTATCGGTGAACTTGAGGCGAATAATTGTTTTAGTATAAATACATAGGTGATTATTTCAAAAAAGAAAAGAAAAAAGCATTGTGGAACACGAAAAAGTTGTATTTCATCAAAAGCGCGCGAACGACTGGCAACCATTTTGTTCGTTGAGGTGATTATCGGCTGATAATCCGAGATAGAGAACCAATCATAGGGCACGATTTTGAACAATCACCTGAGTATTTACACTAAAACCGCTTACTAACCTGCTTTGCTCGAGCCGTACTGGGAAATATTGGCCCTCAGTCGCCTTTGTAAGGGACCTCTGTGCTCGATCCGTAGTATCATGAACTCTGGGCAATATTCCCCGGTGCAGCCCTCGCGTTCGGTTAGTAAGTGCATATAATATTTGTTCTATGTGACATTTAAATCGATCGATGTGCCAAGCAATCCACCAGTCAAAGGGCAAGTATCGGGCAGTGCCGTGTATAACGGTGACAATTCTTTTTTATATGACAATATAATTAATTCGATATCTTCTGATTCCCGATTCTTGCATGTCTAATCTATCTACCTAACTATCTAACTAACTATCTATCTAACTATCTATCTATCTATCTATCTATCTATCTATCTATCTATCTATCTATCTATCTAACTATCTATCTATCTGTCTGTCTGTCTGTCTGTCTGTCTGTCTATCTGTCTATCTATCTGTCTATCTATCTGTCTATCTATCTATCTATCTATCTATCTATCCATCCATCCATCTATCCATCTATGACACTTAATAGCGTCCTAACTAAACGGAAGACCGTAAGTTCGACTTCAACTGAGAAAACTAGGATTTCCTTTTTCAGCATTTGCCTGTGACAGTGCTGAAATAATACATCTTTCACACTTAGATAAATCACGTAGAATAGATCGTTGCCGTTACTTGATATATAAAGATAAATTTTATGCGCCAACACTAATGGGTCTTTAACGGGTTAGGAGGGCACTGAACGCCTCTTGTTCTCTGCCTACTGCAGATCACTTGAGAAATTTTCCCAAGTGGTCTCTGAACATTTTTTTAAAGTTCCACTAAGGAGAATGTCAACAACTGGTCATGATACCTCAAACGTTTATCACTTACATTCCGTTTGGTTCATGGATATTGTAAGGCGAAATTGAACGCTTATCAAGTCAATTTGGGGCAAAATCAACAGAGGAATGTTTGGCATACCCTCTCCCGTGGTGATCTGGAGCGCCGCCGTCGTTCTTGACTCCTTCCTTTACGGTAATGATAATCTCTTCCCCTGCAACAGGATACAGACAACTGTTCATTGAAATAACGTGGTGACGCGTACCATGATTCAGGGTAAATTGTATAAAACCGCGTAAATTTCGGTGCTTAAAAAGTGGACCTGGAGTCCCAGTGAACGTTAATCCAAGAGTTAGGATGAAGAACCATCATTAGAAACAGGATAGAGATAAAAAGACTGTGCCAGTGAAGAAAATTCTTACGTGTTAGTGTCTATTTAATTAACGCTAGATCTATAAGAGTTTTCTAATAATTCAAGCAGGGGAAGAAGGTGTTCCGCATTCTAGAAAATAATCACAAACGAAACCATTACCTGTACATCTGTCCTTCCTGCCGAAAACCGGCCGCTTTGCGGTCCCACGGGCGTGCTTGACGAATCTGACCTTCTCGCCATTTGTCTGTTCTGTCCACTCGGCCATGCTCGTAACGGTTCACCTTTTCTCGAACTTTCTGGTTGGCAGGGGGCTCCTGGTGTAACGTGCGAGGTCCCTGGTCCACGGAGAGCCTGGGTTTCACGGGACTTTTTTGAACGGGAGGTGGGGACGCAGAAGAGGCCGATCGTGAACTTTCGGAATCCGATTCAGATTCGGATTCCGAAGCTTGCTTGGCGCCTTCATCTTGCGGCGTCTCCTCGGGTGCAGCTGTAACATCTTTCGTGTGACTACTACTGCCTGTCGAACTTGACCTATCGCTCGCAGAAGACCGAGAACCTGATCGTGAACGCGACTTTGACCGTGAACCGGACCGTGAATGAGACGGAGACCTGGAGGGCGACCGTGATACCGAACGTGAATGTGAACGCGAACCAGAGCGTGACGTTGAGCGCGACTCAGAGTCTGATTTTGAGCGTGATCGTGAGGAGCGTGACGAGTCGGAAGATGACGACGAAGACCGGCTTCTTGAACTGTGCGAGGATGGTGAATGCCGTTTTGGTGACGTTGTCCTTTGCCAAGGATCCATCCACTCATCGTTGGGAAGTCTAGAGCTCGATATACCCAGCGTTTTGAGTCTGGGTTTGTCTTTTTCGTCTTCTCCGGGATCCCCATAGCCGTCCTTACTAAGTTCTTTGCCAGGCTCTGTTTTTACATGCACCGTCACATCCTCTGCTTTCTTTTCCTTTGTCTCTTCTTCAACCCGTTCTATTTTGTTCCTCTTTCCGTCTTGTTCTGGAAGTGACACACTCTCTTTCACGTCTTTCTCTTTTGGTTCCTTGACTGCCTCGTCTTTTCGCTCTTCGTCCGTTACCATCCTTTCCTTGGTACTTTCAGGTGCTTTAGCTCTTTCCTTTTGCTTTTTAACTTTGTCTTCGCGTTTCTTTTCCTCTTCTTTGGTTGTTTTTTTCGTTCGATCCTTCTCCTTGTCCTTTAATTTCTCTTTTGTTTTATCTTTGGACTTGTCCTTCTCGACGGCTCTTCGTCTGCTGCTTCTTCTATCCCTAAGTGATGGATAACACAGTTTAGCCGAGAATGGTTTAGAAATCAGCTGGTGAATCATATACCAGAATACCAGGCCTATTCCAACTGTGCCTACACTATTCGTATTATTTTAACAGTGAGGTTCACATAATACCTGAGTTTCTGAGCCAGAAAAAAATCAAACCCGCATTGTGTATATGGGCGATTTCTGGGCTTGTACTACGTGGGCCGCTGACCTATGTGTAGGGAGCCTATTAGCATGCAGGTTGCTCATAACCAGGGTTGCTTGCAATTAAGATAATTCCGTTCAATAATGAAACAATTTTCCATTGACTGTAGAGCATACTTTCTCAATATTTAAAATCCTGAAAACATTAATGAATCAAACACTCGATTATTATCTTATCAACTTTTCAAAACACTCGGGTATCAATTTATCAAAATATTCAAGCATTAACTTATCGAACACTCACGTTTCACTTGATAAACAGACTGATGTATCAAGTTATCAAAACATTTACGCATCGACTAACAAAAACGTTCATGTAAATGTATCTGTTACCCATATCACAAAACACATATATCAAAACACACTTTGTTTCATTTATCAAAACACTGATGAATTACCAAATGAAATTGCTCATGTATAAACCAATTAACACAAAAGTGTACCAACTTATTACGTTCTAGTATAAATACTCAGGTGATTATACAAAATCGCGTGCTCTGATTGGTTCGCTATCTCGGATTATCAGCCGATAATCAGCTAGACGAACAAAATGGCTTTCAGTCGTTCGCGCGCTTTTGAAGAAATAAAATTTTTTCGTGTTGCACAATGCTTTTTCTTTTTTTTTTTGGAAATAATCACCTGTGTATTTATACTAAAACAATTATTCGCCTCAGGCTCAGTGATTATCGGTGAATATTCACTTCGACTTCATCTGAGCCTAAGGCGAATAATTGTTAATTAACCCAACACTCTCTTATTACCTTTCCGGTGACGAGGAAGGCGATCGATTGACTCTTCTTTTTCTTCTTTCTCGATCCTACAAGAAACAGAATGTATTTAAACAACCTCCTTATCAGAGCATCTTTGATGGAGAGACATACGAGGGGGTCGTACAGGGGTATTCTCGTGACGCGTGATTAGCTAATTTTATTTTCCGTGAAACGTGAATTTAATAAATTTATTCTCCGTGACCCGTGATCGGAAGGTTTTGCGTGACACGTGAAGAGCTTGAATTAATAACCGATATTCGTGATTTCACCACTTTATTGACTATATTTTGCGTGATTTTGAGACGGGAGACCTCAATGTGACCTCCGTATAATTTTGATTTGAAGTTTCTTCGGGCCGTTACTACACGAAGTGGACGAATGGTTAGAGTCGTCTTTCGAGAATGATGGAGGTATGCGATATGTAGTATGCAGCCTTTCCTTCGCCTTAATCAATTTTGATTTCTTCAAACACTCTTCGTAGAGTAAGAAAAGGATAAAAGAGCATGTTTCTTTCTTATTTTCGTAATTTCTTAATCAATTTTGATTTCTTCACACACTATTTGTAGCGCAAGAACAGGATAAAAGAGTACTCATTTTCGTGATTCGGGAAAATGATATTCCAATATCCGTGATCCGTGATTCGTTATTTTTTTCGTCCGTGAATCGTGCCAGAGACCCCCCCTGTACGACCCTCATACGACATGACCCAAACAATTTTTTTTTTAACCAGTAGTCCCAAAAACATTTCGATTGCAAGCTGTGTCAGTCCATAAAATGGCCAATGCATCAACATCTATCTTTCCAAGCTTTGTCAACAAAGCATTTCTTTCAAAACGAAAAGAGCAAAGAAAAAGAGGGGTCCTGCACGAGCGCGAAAAAAATTTAAAGCAGGCAGGACGGGTTCGTTTTGTCGGCTCGATTGGCCAATCAGAGTATAGTCTAACATGGCTGCCACACTAACCCGGTATTGTGGTGAAGGGTCCCTCTTGTCACGCCACCGTGACGCAACATCCTCGGGTCGTCGAGCTCTACTTTCGTCCTCGTCACGGTAAGAGGAATCCTTCTCCAATCTGCTGCGTAGATCGCGACGTCTCGCGAGGTTTTCCTTATCGTGTTCATCTTCGTCCTCGTCGGCGGTAATGCCTAGGGACATTCTTTTCTGTTCAAAATCGGCATCTTCTTCCTTGCGTTTCTGAGCGGCCTTTTTTATCTGTGACAGAGATTTTATGTTACCGTTCAACTGAGTGCAAAGAAAGCAGTTCTAATCATAACAGGGCCAAATATGTACAAGTACAGGTAGAAAGTAGCGTATTTTTCAATGCCATTCAAAAGATTTGTCACGCAGTTCATCCCTTCGATATTCTTACTGTACTGCACAATAGCGTTCCAGTTAATGCTAACAGTGGTATAAACATTTTTTAATGCTTTAGTCATTAGCACGGTGAAAACCATTTACAGTGTATTGTAAAGCATAGGGTACGCATGTACAGTACTTCTGAGGTTTTCAAAGTGCTGCTATGATAACTGTGTGGTTTACGTCCATCTACAGAAACATAAGAGCCAAAACAATGAGGTAAAGGCGCACACGAGCCTTAAGATCCACACAGCCGGAACTTATCGCGGTTTCTATAGCATTAAGCATCTGGGAGTATTATTATTCCCCCCTGGATGGGATGCTAGTCCAACGCAGGGTCACCCCCAGCATTATATCGCTGGTACCCATTTATACACCTGGGTGGGGAGAGACAGTGTGGAGTTTCTCGGCACCAGGGCTCGAACTCCGGACCTCCTGCTCGAAAGTCCGGCACGCTAACCACTACACTACCGTGTCTTCACAGAGCCAAAACAGTGACTTCTTAAAATTAGTTCCACTGCATGGTTTGATCCATAGGTCTAATAGGCGAGAAATTAAACTCATTCTCATAAAAAAACCAAAACAAAAAAACAATCAAACAGCATCAAAACACAATACCGTTCAGTAGCTTTCTACTTAATTGTTGAACTGCATGGTTTCAACTGCAATTATATCGTTGTTTGTCTAAGTTATTAGGGACCTTAAGCAAAACACGACGATGACGTCGACAACAACGGCTCCAAACAACAGCGTTAATGAACGAAACAATGAAACTGCACGTGCAAAATACAGTCTGGCACATTTCTTTGCTGACCTCTGCAAAACAACAACGTGAAATGACCCTTTTTCAGGTTTTCTGGAAGACGAGAGTGCACAACGACAAAATTGCAAAGAAAAAATTGTAATAAACTGTGAACGGGTTAAGTTGGAAAAATCGGGGTTTAAAAAGTTATGGAAAGAGAATGAAACAAGTCTGCCGCCATTGGTGCAGGAGAAAAGCAAATCCATTTTTTCGAACGTGCCGTCTTTGGCGTCGTCGTCCCTATTGTCGACCTCGTACAATGTAGGGATCAATGGAAGTAGCTGGGTAACTGTGCACCTACCCCTCCCCTAACCACACATAAACGCTTACTTTATAACTTATTATACTTTGTTGGGTTAGGGGAGGGGTAGGTGCACAGTTGCCCAGATACTTCCTCTGATCCCAATGTAGGATGCAGTAGTTATTGTTTGACCTACAAATTAAAAACAGTAGTGTAGAGGTTAGAGTGTCGGAATTTCGTGGGAGGTCTCGATATTGAGCTTAGGTGACGGCACCGTGTTGTCTCCTTAGACAAGAAGTGTAACACCACACTGTCTCTCTCCACCCAGAGGCCGATTGTTCGAAGGCCGATTAGCGCAAAGCCAGGGTTAAATTTTAACCCGCGTTTCTTTTCCTCTTGTGAAAATGCATTTTCTCCGACAACTTTCTCTATTTCTTTTCAGAGCATGCAATCATTAAATTGTATTACAAAATAATTATACTGAATGTGCTTTTTAAGCTCTCATATCTACATGTAAATTTAGCCCTAACCCTGGGTTACCTTAAAAACTACATTGTATCTCCCTTAACCCTGCTTCGAACAACCCGGCCCAGGTGTATAAATGGGCACCGGCGATATAATGCTGTGGGTGACCCTGCGTTAGAATATCATCCCATCCAGGGGGGGGGGGGGGGGTGAGAAACAACACTCCTTCATTCTTATAAAGACCGGGATAAGTTCCAGCCGTGTGGGGTTTGAGACTCCTGTGTACCTTTCCAAATAAATGACACCTGCATCTACATGTCTTGAGTTTGAGAATAGATTAATAATTAGCTTTCCACTTACTTACATTAATATTAATATTCATTAAAAAAACGGGACCAGAGAAAAAGTCCGGATAATCGAAAAGTCCGGATAATCGATGTCCGGATAATCGAGGTTCGACTGTAGTTTATTTACAGAAATAGAGTCCATGTTCGCGGGGACACATGTTTTGGGCCCAAGTCAGACTTATTGTAGGTCAGAAAAGGGCCCAAAACATATTTATGCCCAAGAACATACACTCTATTACTATTATTATCACTTTGGAGGGCATTGAGAAAATGAAAACTGAAAAAAAAAATTCACAACAAAAGAGCGAGCGTTTACAACTCGAATGGCTTTTATATTCCCTCAATGAACATGTACCATCGAGCTAAGTTGGCTGCAAGAAAACGGTTTCTCAGTTTTTATTGGCTGTTTAAATTACAGTAAAATCTAGGGACTGGTTATGAAACCCTGGAAATTTCAAAAGCAAGAACAGTGCAGTGGCAATAGACGATGAATCGACCGTCACACTGCAGAATCTTTTGTTCTTGGTTGGCATGTTACTTGCGAATATACTGGTCGAAACTTTTTTGATTGGTTATCCTACCGAAAAAAAGAGAGTTTTTGTGCAGAGAATTTTGTGGAGTTCAGGGTTGTCACTATGGGCCGGGAGCCGGGGGGCCGGGGATTTCCCCCGGCTACTCGGAGCCTAACCCCCGGCTACTTTCGTCCTTATAAATTAAACCAAAACGTGTTGTGTGTGTGTGTGTGTGTGTGTGTGTGTGTGTGTGTGTGTGTGTGTGTGTGTGTGTGTGTGTGTGTGTGTGTGTGTGGGGGGGGGGGGGATGACATGACCGCTTGCGACTTCCCCGGCTACTACCAACAATTACCCAGCAACTTGAAATCTTAGTGACAGCCCTGGGGGTTAAACTTCAAATAGTACAAACTTCCAACCACTGCCTCTCATTCCTTACCTCTTTTGCTAGTTTCAGGCCTCTTTCCCATGCAGTCTCTTTCTTGGGTGGTGCAATGACTTCTGGGACAGGCGGCATGAATTCATCAATGCCTTCATCACCCTGTCAAAGTTATTTAGTTATATTAATTATTGTAAATTATTATCATGATCATTATCACTATTATTATTATCAGTAGTAGTATCATTATTATTAATATTATTATTAAGCATCACCTACAAGAAAAGTCTTAAATCGAGATGCACAGACCTGAGAATGCTACACAGTCTGACCTAAACAGTACACTAAGGGAAACAGTTTTCCAGATAATGTGACATTTCTTGGAAAACAGAGAAGAAAACACGTCTAGTGATACTAACTGTGGAAGGTGTCCAGAACAAGGCCAGAGAAAAAAATATATAAAGCTCTTAGTTCTGAATTATTTTAACTTTGTATGATTGATAACATGCTCTTGGATCTGTGTTCACAACCGTATATCAACTCAGAAGTTCTGCCATACTTTCAGCCACTTGATTTGAAAGATGACACTGATGATGAATTACAAGGATCAGTCAGGGGCGTTACCTGGTCCAATAATGGGAAAGTATTTACCCTCACAGGACCAGAAATGAAGAAAACTGATCGGCTAATTTTACAGTGGCTTGTGGCTCTTGGATTGCTTTAGTCATGTATCAAAATATCTCAATAAAACGTTTTCTCACCATTTGGGATGTGTCGTGGTCTATGAAAGGTGGTGCCATCTGTGTCTGCGGCACTGAGTCAGGTGGAATGACAGGTACAGATGACGGGGGTTTGGGGAATGGACTCGGGTATTGACCTGGGACAGGTAACATTTGGTATGCACCTGCAACAATAATATATATATTTTTACCACAATTGCCATTGCCAACAAGCGTCTGGACAGCACTGCTTGCGTCGATGTGTCACGCAAAGCAATAGCCAATAAGAAATGCTCATTTTGGAGAATAAACCAATCAGATTGCGAGAAAGTTATAGACAACGCTTGCTCGTTCTTCTTGTCACGATCTTGGTCACGATATGGAAAAACCATTTTCTTTGACGTTTTTTAACGTGGCTATTGTGGTAAAAAAGAAATCAAATGTGGTTTAGCTGTGTCTCTTGAATCCACAACATTTTGACCACTGTGATGACGCGTACTCATTGTCAATAAGAGTACAGACAACACTAAACCACATTCGATTTGTTAATTATTATTCACTCAAAATACTTCTCTGTTTCTGATTGGCCAAAATGCCTCAAGTGGTTAATTCTTCATACCCAGCAGGATGATGTCAAGCGTCCAACAATCCATGCTATTATCCTATAATTAACGTCAGTTGGCGGCAATTGTAGTATAATAGGATGGATTTTTGGACACTTCATGTCACAAAACTTGCATATCCAAGAATAGAGCTGGAAAATGGCAAGTGAATGGTTTTGAATGAGGAAGATATCAGTACATGTAAGTTGCTAAGAAAAATGGACAGTTTTAACACACAGAAATATTTTGAATGCATAATAAGATGATTGTTGGATTCCGCTTTTGTATGATAAGAATTATACATATCGATCTCAGAGAATGTAATCCCCCCTCAGCCTGCAGCTTTGGCAGATAACACCCTCCTCGATCAGCATAATTCTTCATATCATACTCATCCTCAAGCAATTATTGTTAACTATAACCAAGCAGCCACTTTTATATGGGATGAAAGACAAATAGATGTATCTTTTAGGGAATAAAACTAACATGAGGAGTTCTGATAAAAAAAATAAATGAAGAATGTTCTAGAAACCTCCTTCTCATGCAGTGTTCTCCACAAGAACATAAATCAGGCTGCAGCATTGCCGGATTCATGCAAATTCAAAACAGAATTAATGAAGAACTAAAACGATATAAAAGGGGCATCAGGGCACAAAGAAGAACAACAAAAGCTAAAACAATTCTTTTAGAGGAAACAAATTTAATGCTCTCTCTTTATTAGTCTTTTGCACATTACAGGAAAACTTGACAGTAAATCAGTTGTACAATACAGTAGTTCGGGGTTTCCTTTAACAAAAATGTGATTGTAAAGAGGTTGAGCTTGGCGAAAAAAACACCATTGTACCTACCTTTATCATTGAGACCAGGATGAAGAAATCGACATGCCATGCCCCATGTACAACTCCCTACAGACATATAGACCAAAATATTTTTGCTGTGAGTTCATCAAGTTGCTTATCTTATACTGTAGCTTTCCAAGAACAAGAGCCATTAACTGCCAGAGCAGCTATGTACCAAACATGATCCAGGAGCAAGTGCAAACTGAGTTTTTGAATCAAGCCCCTTATGACTTAATCAGTGTTGCATCCAGAGCGCATCATTGTGTCCTGGGACGCGATATTTTGCTTTTGGACCCCCTAAAATATTAAGAAGGGGTCCCTGTGGACGCACAAATATCATGCTTGAAATATTATATGCACATTTCTTCCACTTGTATCGACACGAAGAAAAAGAATCCACTTGCCATGTGCGGAACAACGAATTTCCGAAGTTAACACTGGAGCGTCACACCTCCTGATGCACAATTGCTAACAATGACAGCTTCTTGCGTTCATTCGCTCCACATTTTTTGAGTTCTGACTTCTCATAACAAAAGCTTTTTAGTTTGAGAGAGCCGTAGCATCACGCAGAGGTGAACGAAGAAACATTTACTCGGCCCAGTAATCGCAGTTTTCAAAATGGCGGACACCGACAATGCGATTTTTCACTCGTCTTCATCATCAAATTAAGAGCTGATTGAAATCAATATTTATGATAGGACCCCCAAATATTTGTCCAACGGGTCCAGAGGACCCCTACCCAATAGAACCTGGATGCAACACTGCTTAATTGAGATGGAACTATCACTGTTTCTAATGTGTTGCTTCTTGACGTTTTTCCAATCTTAACTTTAGTATGTACCTTTTTACAAGTGACTGCACTTTGGATGGGTTAGCACTAGCTTTTATGCATTGTAATTAGCACAGCTGAAACAACTTTTACTCGTGCCGTTTGTCTTACTGTATTTAAAATTGTTATGGAGTGGTCTTGTATGGATAACAGTTACTAGGCATGTGATTTACACCACAAAGTATTTTGGCAAAAATATCGCACCATCTTCTTTTGTCGAAGACAAAAGATGCTGGCATGGTCTTAACCTCAATGAGGAGGGAAATAATTTGAAGCTTTTGTTCCTTGTAAGCAGCAAGTAAGAACTACAGTGAAAGAACTCTATAGAAAAAGCTCCAGATCTTTATGAGTGCAAAACAGAAACACCGACTTTACTTGAACTGAGAAGTGAACAGCATAATGGCAAGAGTAAAAAGATTTTAAAGTTTAAACATCAGATTTCTACAACAGCCTTCTAAATATAGATGAAACCGAACAAGACACAACAGTTTACTGTTAACTTAAAGAAAATGAAAATTTTCAAAAAGTTAAAAAGTTAACTTACCATATGTAAAATATCGGCAAATCTTCCTCTTGGTAAGCACTCCACCTAATAAAACAATAATAAGACAATTGAAAAGGCTACAGTGCAGCTGTACACTTGTACATGAAGCTGCAATTAAATTGGATTGCTTCATGCCCACTATAAATTATTAGAAAACATCCCAAGGAAAATACGCGGACTGATTGGTTAAAAAAAAAGTTGTCAGGTTAATGACATGTAAATCGTGTGGTGCAGAGAATCTACATTTTGATGATAAATAAAACGATCAATTTTTCATAATTGTTCTTTATTTTTGTTGGGTTTTTTTCTAAAAGAAATAGAAAACATTTTCTTTGTGTCTCTATTGAGTTTAAGTATAAATCTACTAGCGTTCTATCACAAATGCCGTGCTCTGATTAGCTACGCTACTCACTATCTATTCTGTGATAGACAGTGAGTAGCGTAGCAGTGTGCCCTTGCTAACAGAATGGCGGCTGCTTCTTCACGTTTTCAAAGTGTCCATGAAGAAGATTTAGACAGTTTACTGGTCAAAGCTGTTCCAGAAAAGACAAAGTTTTGAATGACTAGTAGATCTATACTGTTAACACAATTAGATTATTCCCTCTCGATTTCTATGCGTAATAGATGACTGGGGCTGTGCCCTCGTCAACTATCACGCCATAGAAATCTTGAACTCATAATCTAATTGTGTAATAGAAACACTCGTGAAAGTTTGTGGAAACACTCGCCTATCGGCTATCGCCTATCGTGTTCCCACAGCATTTCTTGTTCTCCAAAACTTCCATTTGTGTTTCTATAACTTGATAGAAACACGGAAAAAGTTTTCTATTTCTTAAATAAATTACAAAAATTTATTATACACAATCATATTTATGCCCTTTCTAATAGCTCATGTACATGTATGGTTGATAAAGGTATATTGCATACCAATTGAATCTCCATCTTCTATGACCTCACCCTCTTCCAGGCCATCATTCTAAGGATCAAAACAAACCAAACACAATATTTGTTAACTGGGCAGGAAATTATATGTGTATTTCTTAACAAACATTGTGTACTTGTAACTGAACCTCCGTTGGTAGAGCAAGGGACTATCATGTGGGAGGCCGTTGGTTCGAACCTCGGCCAAACCATCACTCAGGTTCTTTAAATTACTGAGGAGAAAGTGCTGTCTTTGCCGTTGCTAGTGTTCTTGGATAAGGACAATAAACCGTAGGTCCTGTCTCACAACCCTTGTTTGTAATACTTTGTGGGACATTCATCTACACATTGTTCATAAAGAGTAGGGTACGTAGTTCCAATGGCTTACAAGCCATACTTTTGCACAACAAACTCCATGGTTAACAACTCTACTAGAGAAAGATTTATGAAAGATTGTATTTCAAACAGACACTCTGAAAGGACAAATTAAAGCAAGCAACTGGTCTATCCTATAATGATTATTAAAGGTATCGGGGATTAATTCAACAGTAGCAGTGGATATATTTTGGCAATAGAAATATTAAAGTAATATGCTGTCTGACAAAAATTAATGACAAAATGCAACCATCTCTATAAACAAGCGACTAAAAACAACCACTGAACAACAACACATAAGTTGAAACAAAACAGGAGCTTTAATCATAAGTCAATAATTATTTTACTTATGACTGCATTAGTTACTGTATTTGTAAAACAAAAATTATACGACACTCACATTCATTCAAAAGTTAAAGAAAAATGTGAGAACTCAGAAATCGGATGGAAATCTGCCATGACTGAAAACTAGGGTAAAATGAATCTTTAATTTTTCTCTCCAGCAATATATAAAATGAAAACCATTCACAGCTCAACCTTTAACCCTTTAACCCTTGAGATCAAAATCTTAATTCTTCTAACTGATCTGAATACATCTTTCATTACAACAGTGTGGAGATTTTGATGTTATATCAACAAAAACCGATACAAGTTTTCAGATTGCATATTCTCATGAGCTCTATGGTTGCCTTTGTAGTATTATGTTTAAGAGAAGATGCATGTTGGTCACTCTCAGGGAGTAAAGGGTTAAGCTTAGATAAAGCGGGAACTTTATATTGAACAACTAATCAGTGTTACATTGGCCTTTCAATGATTAGCAGCTTTTCAAGCTACACAAAAATATAAATCATTAAGCATAGCGACAAAATTCAACTTGAGACTATGAACACAGTATTTTCTTGTAAGCCATCAAACACTTCTAGAGGTCATGTCTATTGGTCAGCAGGATTAAAATCTGAGAAAATATTATGCCAGATGAGCAAGAAGGTAAAAGGGCA
>OX453286.1:10095983-10130797 GCA_949710005.1 Ricordea florida
AATGGTAAATCATGGTACTTTGTCTAACCGTATCGAACATCCTCGCATATGCGATAATAAAGTTGGAAGGTTTCTTTGAGGTTTGTGGTGAGCCTTTAGGTTGATTGTAACAAAAATGTATTTCAGAAATACAGTCGGCACCTCTTTCTACTACACTGTCCACTGTATGTCTGATTGAAATAAGCTCTTGCGAAATGAAACTTTCTAAATTTCTTCTTTTCCCTAATTTGTCAGAAAAAAGGAACACGATTGTTTCCAGTGTGAATTGCATGTATTGCCCATTTACCTTAATTCATAACAAAACCTAACTGTAATAACTTCAGTTATTTGTTTATTTTTAACTGGCTGTCGCTGAAACTAACAAGATGGACCTTCATGTTGATTTCAATAGATTTGGCCACGTGAGTTATAGATGAAAAAAATGAGCAACAACAACGCGGTGATGAATTGAATCAAACGTTAAGATGACCGTAATTAACAATCATTCAGTGAGTGCGGAAATCGTGTTCTGACCACAGACCAAATTACGTCCAACAAATGATCGCAAGAACTGAACTGGACTCACCTCTGCTCTATTTAACACCAGCAATCTGCTTATATCCTGGACATTATAGGATTGCGTTCCAGGCAGACGACTTTTGTGGGGAACAAAAATAGAGAATACAACTGAGACGCAACGTATCTGACTCTTAATTTTCCTTCGACTCCAACGATAAATTTCAAGTATGGCGGACCAACTAACGAAATAAGGAGCTCCTATTGGCTCAAATCATACCTCGTGACACCTCTAGGGGCTGCACCAGCGTGTTGTCAGCGGACTTCTAGCGCACGTGTGAGGAGACCATCTGTTTGATAGACATGTTCGGATTTTATGTGAAAAAGAGCATCTTTCGTCTTCCATTACAAAGGTATTTCTCGTCAATATGTAGGGTTGGGCATATTGTTGCAAAAAGCACCCATCAGCATGTCTGTTTGCAAGATACAAGCCTGCGATGGCGTGAGAAATGCAAGCTGCGTTTGTTGTGTACAGTACAACCCGAAAGCGAGAAATGGAAAACGGTGTACGAGGGACCGATCTCTAGACCTGTTAAACTCGTGAAAATGCTTTCTTTGACTACGGCAGTTGCTACTTTTATTGCTTCTCCGGTGATGATATTCCTCGGCAAGACCGGTGCTTCGTTGCCTGTCAAGGTTGCCTTGGTGTCCATGTTCTGTACCTTAGGCGGCGGTTCCACAGCGCTTCTTCACTGGCTAACAAAGCCCTACATTTTGCGGATGTACTTCGATCCAGATCAGAAACGGTTTGCTGTTGAAACGCTTTCCTTGTTGGCTTTCCGTAGAAGAACTGAATTTTCTGCGGACGACATTGTGCTTTATCCTGATGATAGAGCCTTCTCAACTTTTGAGGCAAATGGACAAAAGTATTTCATTCACAAGGAGCTCGTAGAGGCCCAGCAAGTTTTGTATTTTATCGAGGAACGGAAGAAAGAACAATGTGAAGGTGCTCAATCCGATTTATAGTGACTAAGGCTAGGTCACTATAAATGACACTATAGTCACCAGTGACTAAGACTAGGTGTCTGTGCGACCCTCATCGTTCATATGCAATCTGTATCTGTCCTGTTTCTTCCTTTAAAAGTAATCATCATCCTGAAATGCTGAAATACAGCTACAGCTGGCATATGTATCAATGGAGTATAAGTCATGTGGAAGCTTCACCCCCTCCCCTTGCACTTCCCACGCATTCACACCCAAAACCCAGCCAGAGCATCTCCAATAATAATTTATCGCCTGTTGTGCAATCTAAGGTAGTTGTGACGAGCAACAGTGTATTCATAGGTTGATAAACATTGGGAAAGGCAAAACTGGACCATATCTTAAAAATTGCACCTGAGTCCTTCCATATCACTTGGAGGCAATCAATTCCATTAGATATTGCATGTATGCAAAAGTAAAATTGACAAAGAAAAAGACAAAGCTAGGTCTGAGCATGTGAATTTTCTCTTTGTACAACAGTAGGGCTCTTTTACATGTAAGCTAACTTGGTCTACACTTTGCAGGGAGCATGTAGTTTGAATCATACCATGGGTTGTGCTTTGATCTTTTATCAGGAATTATGTCATTATGCCACTATGGCGCTGAAAGACTTAAAATGTCAACGTGCATTTCAGGAAAAGGAAAATTAAAACTTCATCCATGTCATTATGAAATGCTTAGTGAGCAAAGTGTGAGTCATTTAATATGGCAGTTCTGCACCTTTTCCAATTTTAGGTGCTCATTACACAGTGTGGCAGGAGGATGTAAGAGAGTAGATGAATGAGTGGGCGGTGTTGGTACGTTCTCAATGTCTTATTTTATTTATTCTCATTTTTGAAAAGCGACAAACCTAAGTAACTGCAACCAGTGTAAACATGAACAAAGCTGGTGATATCTCTGGTCACTGGCCTTTTTGACAACTATGGTTACATTGTCTTGTTTGAGGTAAAACGTAAACACTAACTTTTTGATTTATTATAAACTTGTTGGCTCAGGGGAGGGGTAGGTGCACAGTTGCCCAGATACTGACATTGATCCAGTTATATGTATTGTTATCTAAAAACCATCCATGCTACCTTTTGGGTGCTTTAATATTTTTGGATTTAATTTTCTATGTGTTCAATTTGTTTGAATTCACAAAAATGCAATTGTAATGCTTTAAACATGTTCATTGATTAGCTACAATCTATGGAGATGTTTACTGTTGTAATATATGCATACATTCACTCATACCAAACTCTGGTGGATTCAAAACTTCACTTCATAGCATCCATAACAGATTCTTTTCACATCTCGCGTACACATGAAATGCAGTACACAGATGTACGCTAGCTGGGCCCTAGAAAGAAAGATAATTTTATTGCCCAAGAAACTCGGTGCATTTTTACCCTATTACATTACCAGTAGTATTGTCAAAGAAAATTGACTACTTTGAATTGGCTGGAGTCCTTGTAACCACATACATGTAGTTCATCAAACATGCTGTAGCAGTATTGTTTGGGATAATTCACGTGCATAGATTGTCTTTCAAATGAAACACTGCTGCTGCTGTTGGCATAAAAACGTATCTTGCTATATACGCGTTACTGACCAAAACAAGGGGGAGGTCAAGTTGGCTGCATATTGACCATATCCTTATTTTGCGTTTTTATTGCCAAGGTTGACAGAAACAAAAATAGAACGAGGCCAAGATTTAGCCATCTTACCCGAACAGACTTGGTCAATAAAGGCCTTACATGGCCATTTTGTTTTCCGCCGGAAAGAAAAAAAAAAACGGGAAATCTCGAGCAGGCAAGATAGGCTTATCTTGTCCACTCCGGGTTCCAATCAGAATTCAGGATTCGCCTCATCTTGCCTGGTCGCGGATCCAGCCATAGTAAGGAAAGGAACGAAAAATTCTTATGGTTAAGCGTTAAGAGTCAAGAAGACAAGAGGGACTTCATCGACAATCTAGCCAGTCAAGCTGAGGAAGCAGCAGGGCAGGGGAACCTGTGAGACCTGTACCTGGTGACCAAGAAACTGGCGGGCAAATTCTATCAGACAAACAGGCCAGTGAAGGACAAGAATGGGCACCCACTGACAACTACCGAAGAACAGCTGAGGAGATGGGAAGGGCACTTCAGGGAGCTGCTTAACTGTCCCACCCCTGAAGCATTACCAGATGTTCCAACAGCTGTGACAAGTCCTCCAAAACAGAAATAAAGAAAGCCATCACAGCACTGAGAAACGGGAAGGCTGCAGGGCCCAATGAGACACTAGCAGAAGCCAATCAAAGAAGACCTGGAGACAGCCGCCACCATGCTACATAGCCTCTTCAGCAAGATCTGGGAGGAGACAGTCCCTACCATACTGGTGGAAGGAAGGAATCGTCATCACGCTGCCAAAGAAAGGGGACCTCAGGGAATGCAGCAACTAGGCCGAGATATTATGCTCGTCTCAGTGCCAGGGAAGGTTCTCTATCAACAGGGTGCGTTTAGAGAAGATGAAGGCGATAGTTGACCCAAAGCTTAGTGACAAGCAAGCAGGCTTTCGCTTTAACAGATCCTGTGCTGAGCTGACCAGATCAACAGTCTGCGCATCATCGTGGAGCAGTCGCTGGAGTGGAACTGCCCCCTATAAATTAACTCCATAGACTATGAAAAGGCATTCAACAGTGCGGACAGGGAAACGCTATGGACGTTGCTGAGGCACTAAGGAGTTCCAGAGAAGATCATCTCCCTCATCCGGTGCACCTAACGGGGCATGAGCTGCAGGGTTGCTCACGCCGGCCAGCTGTCGGACAGCTTCGAGGTGAAGACTGGAGTCCGCCCGATGTGTTTGCCATTGCGTCACCATTAATTTTCTCTTCCTCCTGGTTATTGACTGGATAATGAAGACCACTACATCATGCAGGACAAGACAACAAGACCACTCGCCTGAAAACTACATCAGCCTGAACAGGACTCAAGACCTTCTGGAAGAAAACCGAGCCGATAAAGATCAACACCACTGCCAACACACCAACCATAGTTTGTGGAGAGCGCATCGGGGATGTGGAGGCAGCTGTCTACATAGCAAATGTGGTTGACCTGCACGGGGGAACCGATCGTAAAGTCACAGCCAGGATTGAAACCCTTCGTGGTGGAAGTATCCTAACTGGTAACAGCGTTCCTTGCAAAATGTTGGAAAACGCATATCGATGGTAATGAGGGAGGCACGTATTTGTAGTAGAATTACTGATAAACAATCTCGGACACTCATCAGTGGCGAAGAGCTTGCTTTATTGTACTCATTGATTGGTAGGTCGGTTTAATGGTCATAGAGGCTCATCAAACATTGAAATAGTAAAAGCATGTCGATACACCTATGCAACTGGAAAAGTTAGTTCATTTATCACTCAACACAAGATTAAGGGTCTTAGCAATGTCACTGGGCCATGACATTGGGCCGGTCATCTAAGCAAGGTTTAAACTGAGCTTAACAAAACCTTTGACTAAATTGAATCAGAGCTGCGCGAGATTAACCTTTCAACCTCGCTACATACCACACACGAATAAGTGGTTTACGCCTGCTCACTCAAGATGAATAAGTTTTATTAACGATTCCAAATTTAGTTGGACACTGTTTGTGTAACCAGCGCAATGTGTTTAAGCTCCGAAGGTATTCAAACTACTAACTTATCTAAGCCCTTTCATTTTCAACATCGGATACCACGTTGTTTCAAATGCGATCTGAAAAGCAACTGAACAGCACTGTACAATGGTACTCTTTGTTTTATGCTGCCATGCGGTTCCAACGTTTGCTAGTAAATGTATGAGTGAAACCATGAAGTGGCACCATTCTTTGGAAAGCTACTGGACACTACTTTACTGGGACCATGTTTGGAATGATTTCCGCACAGGTCCCTACTTCATTATGCATGCTGTAGCAGTCTTGTCTGGTGTAAAGCACGTGCAAGTATTTCTTGTTTACGAAGAAGGAAATAGTACAGCTACAGCATGCATAATGAAGTAGGGAACTGTGCGGAAATCATTCCCCATGTTTTTCCGAACTGTTAATAAAACCATATAGTGATACTGTGTAGTTTCTTTCGAAACACGGTTTCTTCAAACGCAGAGTTGTGTATAACTGCAAATGAAAAGGGTCAATGAAACTCGAACTGCTATGCCTGCAACTGCCAGTCCAGCCATTTTGCCAGTAACCCTAACTATTCCAGGTACAATGCATGGTGATCGACATCGGTTTAACTTTCCAATGCTCAACTAACAGAAAGATCCTTTACTATCAGCATTAACGTTCGCACAGTAACCCAGTACGACATGCGAACCTAACTTTCGAAATTTGACGATGTTTACTCCATATTTGCATTCGGACAAAAATTTGTACTTTGATTCTCTAACTTGACTAGTAGATTTATTGTTGCCCTGTTACTACCATCAAACAAGAAACCGTATTTCATTGAAAGTTGGGAATACACTTAAGATACAACAAAGTTACACTACGAGATCTTATGCACTGTTAACTTAATCTGCAGTACTGTATATGTTAGGATACCATAAAGTTTATAGGGAAATTAAAGAACAGTCACTTTCAGCTCATTTTGATTATTGGGCAAATGAAATATCTAAAAATTATAGAGCGTTTTCAAATGACGTCACAGCAGCCATATTGGTGTTCCAAAACAATGAAACGACGGCCATGTTGGTGTTCCAAACTAATCCTCTGCGAGTTGATCTCTTTTCTTATGTAAAAACTTTCTTTTGTTCCACAAAATTTGCATGGCCGCTGGCCACGTGAGTGAAAACGCTCTATTCGCCGAAGGCGAAGTGATTATCGGTGAATATTCACCGATAATCACTGAGGCGAATAATTGTTTTAGTATAAATACACAGGTGATTACTTCAAAAAAAGAAAAGAAAGAGCATTGCACAACACGATCAAAAGCGCGCGTCACAATTGAAGAACGACAGGCAGCCATTTTGTGTTCGTCGAGGTAATTATCGGCTGATAATCCGAGATAGCGAACCAATCAGAGCGCGCGATTTTGTATAATCACCTGAGTATTTATACTAAATATATATATATATCTAGAGATATGTATCAATTTCCTACAGTTTGTACTGTTGTATTCTTAGCCAATTAAAAGGCCTAAACACATCGATAACCTATAACAATGCGCAAATAACGGATTTCAATTCTCCGTCAAAGCACTACGCGATTATTAGGATTTCGAATCGCTGAAACTGATCTTAATGGTCACAGCTCCGGCATGCCCTACTGCGCGTTGCCATACCGATATTTGGCGAGTTCTGATTGGTTCCCTGGCCTGTTTCTATCCGTTTTGATTGGCCAGGGTAATTACATTGGTTGAATTTGGTTCTACGAAAGTGAATTCATAACCAGTGATCCTTTCTGCAATTTCACGTCCATTCAATTTCGAACTGTGAGAAGAGCTAAGCCAACAATTGCTAGCTCTACATGTGATTCATAGACACAGTTAAATTTGCCCGTATCCACCTGCCCCTTGTTCGTTAGCTATTACTACTTCACTGATTGGAACAGGTTGTATATCGCTCCCTATCGAGCTCTACTCACTGAACGAAAAGCTAATGTCATTTTCAAGGAACGGCTCTTGATTTTTCCTCACGAGATAGCTGTCTTTCTAAAATCAGTGTACATCTTCCTAAGGTGGAAAGTCTCGGCTACCACTGCAAAGAAAAAAAAAAACCGTTTCTTACTATACACACAAAACCTACGATCAAGGCAGGACACCTGACCGTAGGTTAATATGGACCTTGATAAATTAACTCGCTATCTCCCTACAATATTTTTGATAATTCTTCACAGCTTCAACTTTGCCTTGGAGGCAGATTTAAGCTAGGGCCAACATATGGACAGGACAAGAAAAATCACGTTTTCTTATCAAATTAATTGGCATGGATAGAAGTATCTCACGTTTCCCGTTACTGTTTTTCAGTCTGGTTTGATTTTAAATAACGGAAAAAAAATCACTCTTTGCTGGAGCAAAACAAGCCACTACAAAAACACTGCTGTTCTTGAATCCAACACTTCGCGTTATGAGGAACTTTTTGAGATCCGCCTTGGTTTGGTCGTTGTCGGCCGGCCTGGTGTCCTGAAGACAACAAAAACACAAGTGAATTTATACCCTTTATGCTCTTAAATAAATAGGTGACTTATCACAGTAAAAGTGCACCGTGTAACCTCGACTAATTACAACAACAATAGTTGCGTTCTTGGTACGAGAACGAAACCTGTAATTTGTGTTGGATGTTCGGTGCATTATTGGGTGTCCTGTGTAATTAATAAGGAGGTTTTCAGAGATTGCATGTGTCGACACGCATTTGCCTCGCTCTGAGGCGTCTGCTGACGTTCTGCCTCACTTCGACGCGCTAACTCGAATTCAGATGAGAAAGCTTAAAAAGTAAATTCAGTTTGATTTATTTTGTCAACATGTTGATGATTGGAGGTTCTTAAAAATAACCGAGAAAATTATTCGAAGAAATGTTTTTGAACGAAAAAAAAAAAAACCACATTATTAAAGTGCTATTCGGCATTCGAACAATTGAGCCCGGTAGAATATCTATTGCACAAGTAAAATAAAAAGTTCTATTTACATGCCCGACGCACTCTGGCCAGTGTCTCCTCAAATGACAAGCAATTGAAACCGACCATACGATATCACTACCCTTCACAACCTTTTTCATAATGATACACACTTTAAAAAGAGGTTTTTCTGTGCGCAAAACTTACGTTCAAATATGCAATAATCATTTTTACAATAACTGAGCGAATTCTCTCGCGCTGATTGGCTAATTTTTATCATCAATAAGAGTACAGACACATAAAATTTTAATTTATGCAAGGTATTTCGCGTGATAAGTGAGCTGTCAAACAGTCAGAATTTTACCCAATCAAATTGTATTACGTGTTGTCACAAGCCAATGAGAAGGCGAGAAAAGGTATTGAGAATAGTTGCGCCTTGATTGCGTCAATTTAAATAAAATTCAGCATTTTTCGAGTTTACTTGCTGTTTACTTGCGTTTTCTTTTCATTTAAGTCTTCAATTGACCTTTTTCGCGTTTTGTTATTGTAAAAAACAAATTGACGTCAGTTTTTTAAGCGTCTGTCCTCTTATTGATGATAAATTGCGTCATAACATTGTCAAAGTTTGTTGTAGATCCAACACTTTGACAATGTTATGACGCAATTTATCATCAATAAGAGGACAGACGCATAAAAAACTGAGGTCAATTTGTTAAATTTATCTCTCACACGAACCATCAACCCTCCCCCTTCAACTGCTACCTGTACGCCTACAAACGTATCGAACGCACTCTCCTAGGCTCCGCTTCCCCTAGAAATAATAATAATAATGGTAATGATAATGATGATGATGATGATGATGATAATAATATAGCAGGGAAAACACTTTGCACGCGTTTTATTCACCCGTTGAGCCGTATCAGAAAACCGTATCAGAATCGTCTTCTGATACAACTGAACTCGTAAACAGATAACGTGTGCACGCATCTCTCACGCAGTAATATTCATTTACTTGGCAGCTCTCTCCTTCTGCAGTCTTTGCAAATCGTCCTGTTTCTGTCGCAGCTGTTTGCCAAGGTTTTCCATCTGATGTTCGTGATTATCCTTGTACCTCTGCGCCTCTACGGAGTCTGGTCCAATCCGCTGACTCAGCATGTTCGTTATGGTTTCCCGCGCCCTCCTCTCCTCGTCCTGCATGTGGTAAGAGATTTCCTGCACACGATCCCGTAGAACTTGGATAGACGCGTACAGATTCTCGTCGTCGCCCTGTCAAAACACCATATAACCGGAAAATAAGGTATGCTAAACTTAAGTGGTTCCAATGTCTTGTAACCTTAACACGCTCAGAGCCATTTACGGTGTTGTTCTAAAACGGACTTGATTTGAGTAACCTGTTTTCAAGCGTCTAAGATATGAATCACCTATTCTGCTCAGGTTTAAATTCAGTTGCGTTCATAGAAGTGTGACAGTGAAAACCCGCGATTCAGTCACCAAAAAATATAATGTTCCATTCAATTCCAACCATGGTGATCTAAAATTCAGTACACGACAGACATGCATACGTAGTATAAAGCGACTTACCATAGCGCTTCTAATGTCAATGTGAACCAGTAAACAGCCCAACTCTAGTTCTTCACTCCAAGCGTTCTTCAGAGGAACTGACCTGTAACCTTTGTGTGACAAACAACATAGCACAAACGTCACTTGTATATTAGACTGATAGGAGAAACACAAGGCCGGCTCGTCACGCTTTCGCTTGTTACGCTTAACCCTGGCCTGGGCTTGCAATACAAATGAGACACTCTCTGTGCCAGTTTTCAGCGGAATCAAAATTGGAATGGTATTCAGCAGATACAAGCATCCAGGCTCCTTTTAGGACTCCTTTGTTTACGGCACGAAGTGCGTTTCTCGTAAAACGCATGGCTTGCTGAAGTAGGAAAATAGACATAAACAATAGTCTAGGACTACATATGGCTACTGCAATTTAGTAATTTTTATAGACCAAACGCATAAATAGTGGCCAAAAATGTATTCTTTTGTTTATATGCTAATTAAAGTCACTAACCTCGCTCTCAAGCAACATTTCTTTTGAATTTTGTCCATGCAAACGATGCTAGTGAGTCTAATTAGCACATAAACAAAAGAATAATTTTTTGGCCGCCATTCATGCATTCGGTCTATACGCTGTGCACTTTATTTTATAGTAAGATTTGTCAAGTCATAATACATCACGTTTTTCAATTTCTAACATTAACTTGAAAAGTCATTGTAGTTAAGATTTAAAGTTGGTCTCTGAGGTCTGGAGAATTGGGTATGGAGTGGGTGCATAATGAACTAGTCCGAACACTTCAAATCGCAGCATCCCTCGCGCGTCAAGTTTTCACCCTTTCTTACATCCCGATGACAGTGGCTACCAGCCTTCTGGCTCGTAGCCACAAAAATTGAATGAATAATTTATACGACAAAGCTGTTCTTACTAGTCAAGCTTGACCGGTGTGAATGCTTTTGTTTTCAAGCCTCAGTGTAAATTATAGCGCCCGAAATGGGCCCGAAAAATTTTCGTGTTTAGAAGGAGAAAGGAGGAACAGCACTAACCACAATGTATACCTGTGGTCGCCACTGTTGCACAATTGTGACTTTGCAACTTCGCTCATGCGTCAAGCTAATTTGTAGTATCCAAATGAACACATCGGAATACATAATTCTTTGTGGCCGCAAGACACGGTGGCCAAACTTGGAGCCGAATTGTCTACAGCTTGCTATTCGTTTAGCGCCACATTTTTGTCCATGCAGGACAAGGCGCAATGGTGAGAGCGCTCGCCTTGCACCAATGTGGCCCGGGTTCGATTCCCGGCCCCGGCGTCATATGTGGGCTGAGTTTGTTGGTTCTCTACTCTGCTCCGAGAGGTTTTCCTCCGGGTACTCCGGTTTTCCCCTCTCCACAAAAACCAACATTTTATTTGATTTGATTTGATTTAATTAAATATGATTTGGTTTGATATGTGCTTTACAGTGTCCCCAATTAGTACGTCAGTGCTAGATACAGTTGACACTCAAGTAAAGTTCATTATTATTATTATTAGTATTAGTATTAGTATTATTATTATTATTATTATTATTATTATTATTATTATTATTATTATTATGCAAGTGCGCCACGAGTGGTGTTTGCCAATCTGATCTGCCAATCTTGATCTGCCAATCAAGGGAAGCCCGGCATGTTTATTGAAAGACCACCTACCAGTCTTTAGGCTGCACATCGGAAAGACCGCATGGCCAATAAAATTAGGTTCACCAAACATATCTTCATCATTAACCATGAAACGGAGGTACGCCAGCGGGGGATTGATCACATCCACTTCAAAACGGACCCACCAAACAGGATTCAAACCATTATCAGCTACAATACAAATCACACAAGTAAAGTTTACAAATATGACAAATGTAGTTATTCAAAAAAATATTTCAGTAATAACAATAATAATAATAATAATAACAATAGTAATAACAATAATAATGACGATAATGATGATAATTATCATGATAATGATGATAACGATAACGATAATAATAATAATAATAATAATAATAACTTTATTTAATGAGGTTAAACACAATACATTCGAAACAGACAAACTTAAATTCCTATAGGATTTCTACAGCAATGTCACTTCACCCTAGAACTCAGAGTGGGAACTAAGGGAGGGGGGGGGAGGCAAGGGGAGAGGAGGAAAGTCTAAGTCGTAGCACAAAAGAACTGCCAGGGGGGAGACGTCAAGGTTAAAAAAATCTCGCCTTAAGGCTTCTTCATCTCGGCATTAAATCATACCAGAGTTAAAAAGGAATACAAAATTATTTTGTATTGTTATTGCATGTTTAGGATTTTAAATGTACAGTGCTGTAGTTCTTAAATTTTATTATTGCATTTATTATTTATCAATGTAATATTTTAACTCTTAATGTAAATTAATATTCAAGATACAAGGCCCCTATGGAGACCAGCTGAATGGGCTACCCTGTGTAAATAAAGTTTAGTCTTGCCTGATAAAAGACAATGGAGATTCTGAGTATGTCTTATATATCTGTAAGAATAACCTAAATTTGTTAGTTATGAACATGTGCATTAAATAACCATTTAATTGTAAAAATCCTAATTTCACAATTGTGGAGGCACAGTAGTGTAGTGGTTAGTGTGTCGGACGTCCGAGCAGAAGGTTTGGAGTTCGAGCCCTGGTGCTGGCACTGTGTTGTTTCCTTAGACAAGAAACTTAACTCCACACTGTCTCTCTCTCCACCCAGGTGTATAAATGGGTACCAGTGATATAATGCTGGGGGTGACCCTGCGATGGACTAGCATCCCATCCAGAGGGGAGTAATAATACTCCCAAGTGCTTCATGCTATTGAAACAGGAATACGCTGGGCCTCCTGTGTCACTAGTGGGTCTCCTGTGGCACCTGCAATGTAATGCTGGGGGTGACCCTGCGTTGGACTAGCATCCCATCCAGGGAGGAGTAACAATACTCCCAGGTGCTTCATGCTATCGAAACCGGGATAAGCTCCGGCCGTGTGGGCCTCAAGGCTCGTGTGTGCCTTTGCCTTGCCTAATTTCACAATTACAAATCATCACCAAAGCATGCACTCAGTCCTGTTCGAATTCGTATGTTGTTAAAACAAGATCAACAAAAAGAGTAGGACAGCATATGGACCAGTATTCTGAGCTCAGGACAGGAGAAAAAAGCAGGATCAATGGAAGTATCTTCTGTGGACCTACCACTCTCCAAACCCAACAAGTTATATTAAGTTAAAAAATTAGCGTTAATGTTGGGTTAAGGGAGGGGTAGGTGCACGGTTGCCCAGGTACTTCCATTGATGCAAAAAGCAGTCGCAGCAGCCACTGTAATTTAACTAAGCAATCTTCAGCTGACCAGAAGCAAAGAGCGAGTCTTGGTATCTGCCCACCACCACATCCAGTCAGCTCCTCTAGAGAGATGTAATTGGCAGCTACGAGGACAAAAATATTTAACAAAAAATTGTCCAAGAATTTATCAGAGATATGCTAAACCTATGTCAAGCCTATGCCAAGCCTATGTCAAGCCTATGCCAAGCCTATGTCGAGCCTATGTGAAATCTGATGAAGGGATATGGCCACAAAGCCGACATGAAAATTTTGCAGAGGTTTTCGAACTAGGGAGGCCGGTATAAAAAAATGAAAAATAAATGTTATTTAAAGAAATGATGTTGCCCCATTAAATTAATTATGGAACAAAAACTACAAAAATTATATTTACCACAATTGAAAAAAATTGCTGCAGGGTTTAAAATTAAAAGATTATATGGAATGAATAAAGCAGAATTGATTGAAGAGATAGGAAAATTTTCGGATGATGAGATAAAACAAAAAGTTAACATTAATAATAATTATGTTTGTATTCATGGAATTTATAGATATTTTTGTAAAAAATGCGGCGGGTCGCAAATATGCATACACAATAAAAATAAGCATCAGTGTAAAGAATGCGGCGGATCGCAAATATGCATACACACTAAATATAAGTATCAGTGTAAAGAATGCGGTGGGTCGAGAATATGTGTACACAATAAACAAAAACATCAGTGTAAAGAATGTGGTGGATCACAAATATGTGAACATGGTAAACAAAAATTTTCTTGTAAGGAATGTCGAAAAAAAATAAAATTAATTATGATTTAAAGATTTAAAATATAAAATAAAAGATGGAAGGTCTAACAATTCAAGAATTTATTGAAAATGGTATACTTAAATTTAAGTATTTTAATGAAAAAGAATTGGAAATTGGTGATTTCATTGATTCAATGAATAAGGATTTGTTAAAAGTAATATCAAAAAATTATGGTTTTTTAGATAAAGATAGTCTGGTCGATATTAAAATTATATATTTTGGTAAGAACGACGGCGAAATGTTTATCTACTATTGGGAAGATGATGAAATAGATTTTGATAAGGGTCTTATATTATTTGATGAAATTTCTGAGTTATTAATAGATAATGCAAATGCTAGTTATGAAAGGTATCAAAAACAAAAATATTTTATGGACATTTATAATGATGAAGATGATGATTATTATGCAAATAGTATGAATGATTTTATTATTGATTCAATTAAAATCACATTATACAAAGATGCTCATAAGGTATTACACAAAAAGAAATTTTATAATGATTTGCATAATGATTTAATGGAAGTAGCATGGAATCCCATTAGAGTTTTAGATTGGTGTATTGATTTTGAAGAGTTGAGAGATTTGAAAAAAAGATGGGGTATTGATTTATAAGGATAGGTAATATACATAAAAGATTAGTTATGGATAAATTAAGAGATTTATATACTTATAAACTAAAAATAATAGCGAAAGACCTAGAAATCAAAGGAAGAGCAAAAATGAGTAAAAAAGAGCTAATTAGCGAGATTAAAAATTTTAAAGATGAGGAAATTACTCATTTAATTGAAAAAGTTATTTCTATTAGCAGAATTATTTGTGATCATGAAAAAATAAAAAAAAAAAAGGAAGAAAGATGGTCATAATTATGTTATATAACCTAATTACTGGTTACATAACAAAAAAAAATTTATCTAAATCTTAAACTAAAAGTTATTGGCAATCCCCTTAAATCAAGTTTTTTCCATTCATTGTCTAAGATAGTTAAATCGAAGTGGTTTATGAGGCTCTCATATTTTTTAATCGGAATTGTCGGATAATCCTTTGAGGGTATGTTTGCAAGTAGGTTTGATGGTGTGAGTTTCACAAGTTCTCCATATTTGGTGTTATTCATATATGATGACTTATTATCCACTATACTACACATGAGTCTCAACGGCTCCTTAATCTTTATATTTATGGGGTATAATTTACCAGGATTTATAACTTCAGACACTCCTAAACCAATCGCTAACCCTCTCGTAAGTTTTATTTTGAAGTTCTTATTGGAATAAAGATAGTCAACAGTGTCTGTCTCAATGATTGTTATCTTTTCCCTATCAGCATCATTAAGAAAGATTGATTGAATATCACGCAACGAATATGTACCAGGTTGTATTATTATTGGGGGCTGATTATTATCATTGAATAATATCTGTTGATCCTTGAAATTAATCAATCTTTTGGTTTGTATATTACAATCCAGGAGTTGTATCTCCCGAAGATTTTTCAGTGGAGGATCTAAATAAATTCTAGTTTCTGAATCACACATTGTAATACTGAACATTTTTGTTTTGATTACATTAAACTCATCTTTAAATTGATCATGGATTGAATAATCAAAACATTAACGAAATAAAAACCAAGATAATAATCCCCCAGCAAACATTAAAACAATAAGATTATTTTGATGAGAAGATGTTTCCATATTACTAAATTCATCTGTTTTGTCATATTTATCGTCATTGCTTAATTTAGGTTTCTTTGGTTGAGGATTGGTATTTAATAAAACCTTTGATGTTCCCAAACTATTAGGTATTCCAACATTTTTTGTTTCCACATTTATTGAATTATTTACCCCAAATTTCATATCTTCTGTTGCTATTTTCAGATTATTATTGTACCCAACCACACTTTCTGTATTTATAATTAAATTACTTGGCATCAACCAAACACCAGGAGCAACAGCCAAATCAAGCCGTAATTTAGTTTCCTGTACAGATTGTTGGTAATTTTGAATAGATTTAGAAATATCATTTTCTATCACACTACTTTCAAATAATGCTTTGAATTCATTTTGCGTTTCGATTGCTCCGCCGCCATTACCCACAATAGAATTTCTAGTATTAACTTGAGCCCCCAATACACAATAAACAAAAGCCTCAACTGATCTATTTATTCTCCCTAATCCTGCTTTTGTTAATCCATAACCAGATTCTGGTATAAACCATGCATATTGAAAATCTACAAAATGATCATTTCTAAGCATAGATATTAAAGTCCCTCCAAATTTTTTACCTCCATAATCCGAAAATTTATTTCTTTCACTAGGCCAAATATTTGAATCAGGGTCATTAGGATGTATAATTCTTACGTTTTGATTTCCTCCTCCTACTGCTTGTGAACTACCACCTCCAGGGGGGATGTATCCTTTTCCATAATCAATGAATACATCTCCAACCCCATGGTTTGCACCACCCTTAAATCTAAAATCAGCTAAAGGTTTATTCCATCCTTTAAAATCTTGATTATTGCTTAACCCAAATTCTGCGCACAATCTATTATAAACATTTTTGTTGTATGGATTATTTTTTGAAGAAAAAGTTTGTTCGCCGGGTAATGGAACATTTAATTCATATATTATTCTTCTTATTGTAAAGTATACGTGAAAAACAAAAAAACTTCTAATAACTCTTGGATAATTTAAAATTTCAATTAAACTAACTCCACATCCAGAAGTTGCACACCAAACTGCCATGTTTAATTGTTGAGGCCAGTGATTAATATTTGGTTTATTCAACCAGGCTCTAGCTTCTTTGCCACTAGTAAGTTCTACAGTCTGATTTTTAAATACATTTGTCATTACCGAAGTGAAATGATCTTTTTCTGAAACATATATATCTAAATTATTTAGCATTATTGTTACATCATTAGCAAATTCATCAAATTTAACTCCAGGTATTGGATATGTTTGTTTTGTAAATGTTAAACTTTTTGGAAATGAACTTACCTTAACTTTATTTTCTAATCCCAAATCTTTCCATAATAATGTTTTCAAATTATTAGAAAGATTTTCAGTCCAGGTTTTTCCAGAAGGATCATCATCGGAAATAATTGTTGTTCCATTAACTTTCCATTTAATATATCCCCCGAATGAATCATTAATAAATGTAAATTTATCCAAGTTAACATTTGGATACCTAGTTTTGAAATCGTCCAATAACATCTTATTCTTTGTTTTCCAATTTATCTGATCTTTAGATTAAGAATAAGATGTAAAATTAATTAACCTCTCTTCTAACTCCCGCAAAACAATTACACCCCACATCAGTTCTTTCAAAAGAAATTTTTAATGAGCGGGATTGGTTAATTCTTTTAATAGATCTTCTCGAACTTTCTTCCTTATTATACTCATGTCGAAGTTTTTTTCTGAATCTTTTCTGAATTTTTGTCGTATTTCTTGTTTCAGTTTTTGAAACTTTTCCAACTCCGATAAAATTATGGAAAATTCTTGGTCGGATATAACATTATCTTTCAAAGCTTTTGAGACTAAATCGTTAATTGTGTTTAATTTTGATTTTGCAATTGCAACGGTTTGTTCGTGTTTACTAACTTTGGAGGAAAGACTTTTAGAAGCAAAACCAAATCCAATCGACAAACCTCCAAAAATTCCGCCTACAACGCCCAAAGGCACACCAACAACAGCACCAAAACCCGTGAGAGAAGTTCCTAAACCGCTTGCTGATAGAATAACTGAAATCATACCACCAGAAACACTAATTTTTGCACATATTCCTCTTGCTCTATTATATTTTTTCCTCACTTCTTCGTAATGTTTAATTTCCTTCTCGAGATTTTGCAATACTTCGCTTGATTTTTGTAGTCTGAAATTAATCAAATTATCTCCGCTTTGTGTTTGGAAATTATTATTAGGTAATTGAGGATAAATTCCATTGTATTCGTCCATATTGTATTTTACTGAACGGTATGATATCTTTAAATTTGTTACTTTCTCTTCTTTTTTATACTTTCCACAAAATATAGAACTACAGCCATTATCAAAAGCCAAGCATTCTTTCCTAAAAATCCAATAACCTCGCCTGCTGTTTTGAAAAGAAAGCTAACTATTGCTCCGACCATTCCTGGTAATATTTCACCTAGTTTTTTACCAATAGTTTTCAAACCATTTCCCACTCCTTTACCCAAAGTAGATAAACCCTTTGAAAGACTAGAAACTATAACTCCAATTACTGTACCTACAGCAATGATAACAGCAGTTACTGTAAAACCATGCTTTTTGAATATATATTTAATTCTCTCTCGTAATGACATTCCTTCTTGGATTCTTTCTCTTTCTGCAACATCGTTTGCAATATCTTCATCGTTTTCTGTAATTTTTGTATTTAAATTTTCAAGTTCTGCAGATTCTTCTGGGGATTTATTGGGTTTATTATCAAGAACTTTTCTTCTTTCAACCATTTCATTTTGTTTTTCTTCTTTATTCTGAATTCTCGAATCAAGTTGTTCAGCTATTTCTGATCTAGTTGGGCCTAAAGCATCTTTTAATTTTCCAGGTTTAATTTTTTCCATTATTTTTCCCGTTTTTTTATCATATCTTTTAAACTCATCATCACCCGTATGAACATATATTCCACCCGATGGCCCTTCAACTGCTGGCAATTCTACCCCACCACTAGTACGTTGAAAAAATGAAAGAAATTGTTTTAATTTTGCTCTTGGTCGAGCCTTTTTTATAGCTTCTTCTGCGCTTTCTAATTCTTTATTTTTATTTGCTAATAATTTGCTTTTTTCATTGTATGAATTTTCTTGCTCTTCATCTTCATCATCAAACGCGGGATTTTGAAAAGTACTAGTAGATGTAATTATTTTATTAGCAACTTCTTCATCAGCATAATCATCTTCATCTTCGCCAGCATCAGCATCATCATTATCTCTTGAAAAATCTTTCATTGGTATTTCTTCTGCCATGATTTTTTTACTCATCAGTAAGAAATCTTTAGACCCCTTAGAGTTGAAAGGTAAAAAATGATTTAAAAAGAAAAAAAAATATAAAAGAAAAATAAAATGATGAACGAAACTACACAACTAATAGATGTTAATAGTTATATTCCTAAAGAAAGCATGATCTTTTCCAAACCAATTATTGGTCAAATTCCTGGAAGTAAACCCAAGGTTGAATTCAAAAGAATTAAAATCTTTACAAAAAATGATGATGGAACAGAAGGAGAACTTGTTATTTCAACGGGTAATTTATATTCTTTTGGTGTTTCCACAAATACAAGTCAAGAAACAGGTGCAATTACAGGATATGTGTTTCCATTATGTTTATGGAGTGGAAGCAGTCCAACACCCGAAGAAGAAAAATGGATTGATTTATTCAATGAAATTGTTGACAATTGCATTGATCATTTGCTTATTAATAGGCACAAAATTGGAAAATTTGAGTTGGAAAGAAATGAGCTTGAAAAACAAAAAGGAGGGTTAAATCCTCTATATTGGAAGATGGAAAAATCTTCAATGACTATAGTTCCAGATAGAGGGCCAACTTTATATACAAAATTAATTTGGGATAAGAAACAAGACCAAATTCTAACTAAGTTTTATAACTCTAAAAATGATAAGGAAATTGATCCATTAAAATTATTAAATAAAGGTTGTAGAGTTGAAGAAGGTGTAATAAATATTGATTCAATTTTTATTGGTTCTTGTATTGCACTTCAAGTAAAACTTTATGAGGCGGTTATAGAACCAAACAGAGAAATGAAAAGATTAACTAAAGTTAGATGTTCAAATAGTAAATCTGCGGCTGAAGAAATGGAAGAAGAATATTCTGATGTTGAGAGTCTCATGTAAATATACTTGTGTTATATAACCAAAATTAATGGTTACATAACAAATATTTTAAAATAATTTACTTACCGCGTAACCTAAACCCAACATTCCAGCTCCAACATATACCATTTCACCAGTCTTTTGACCATCGCTTGGTTTGTAATAATCTGAAAATTTGGGTTCTTGCATTTGACCATACAATTCAAAAGCCTGATTTGTAGTAGAAATATTTTTTGATGCCTGATATTTTTCATCTTTTTTCTTCATTTTCCAATCAAGCATTTTTTGTCTTTTTTCCTGATATTCAGCGTAATCTCTTTGATATTTTTCCATTGCTTTATCGTGTCTTATTTTTTCTGTATCAACATTGTGTCCAGATATATATTTTGCAAGAATATTTCCTCCGGTAAATGCCGTTGCATTCAATATTGCCCCTATTCCCATCATTAATATTGTCGCCATTTTATTTTGGTAAAATCTTTTGTTCCTCTAAATATGTTTTTAGATACATACTTCCGGATAATACAGCAACCCATTTTGCATAATTTGTAATACTTGAGGATGGATCACTCAAAAATGATTCTTTCATTACCTTTTTAGCCACATAACCAACCCCAGCACCTAATCCGATAAGTACCGCTGAATCAGTTACAGTTTTCACAAGTTTATTTTCGCTTGACATGATTTTTTACTACATCAGTAAGAAACTTTTAAATAACTTTATGTAGTAAAAAATAATTTATAATTATTCCATTCCTAAAGATTTTGAGGTTAAATGCAATGGAATTTTTGAAGGTTGTGGAACTTGCGATAAATCAGCTATCCTATTGGAATATTCAACCCTAGCTTTTTCCTTATATCTCATAAAAAGATCAAATGCTGTAAAACCTAATCCAACAACAGATAAAACAGTAGTAAAAGATAACTCTGGAAGCCATGATTTATATTCATTATTTGTCTTTTCTTGATTATCCACATTTTCATTTTGCGCCTCTCGTTTCATCTCCCTGGCTAATGCTTCTTTTGCTTTTTTATTATATTCAGCTAATTTCTTACCAGCTGCGACCTTTTTAGGATCTTTCTCCCTCTTTTTAGTATCTTTATTTTCAGGTTTGGGGTCAGCCGTAATTTGCTCAACTTTTACTTCAGATTGTTCAGACATTGTTATTTAGATACTACAAATAAGTTTTTAGATCTGTTTAATATACTGTATCAACACCTTCAGTAGATTGCTTAGTTTCCTGATCAGTTGATTTATAATTTACTGGTTCTTGATGATTTTTGTTGAATTTAACGTGTTTAGCTACTTGAAATAGTCCGCTAGCAAGTGCTGCCAATCTTCCTGCTTTCAATGCTAAGAGCCCAACAATGTTTGTTAATTCACGATTAACCAAATCATCATTCTTCAAATCATTGCAAAGAGATTCTATATCATCAACTGGAACTAAATATGAAATAAGTTTTGAAACTAATTGCAGGGATGAATCTACTAATCCCCCATTAATTTTCTTACCCATTACTGCTTGATAACGATTAAAATACTTTTCAACATCTTTTGCAGATAATTTCTTTATATCACCCAGACTCATTTCAACCCCCAAATATTCCTTTGTTGTTCCTAAGGCTGCGAGAATGGCAAGTGATTCTTGTTTTATTTCAAGTTCATTATCATCCTTTACCTCTTCCTTTTCTTCTATATAATCTTCAAGGTTTGTCATCTTTTGTGATAATAGATTTATTAGTTTTAAATCACTTCTGGTCGAGTCCCGCACTTCGCTACGCTCCGTTTGGGACTTCCAAATAACAATTAAATGGGTAACGTAAAGATAAACAAAGTCTAGAATATTTTTCAGTTTTCAGTAGTTGAACAAACTTTTTACTAGTTTCATAATCCATATCTCCTCCATAATCTTCAAAAAACATCTTCATGCCTTTTTGCGATGGATTATGAAAAGTAACAACGCAGGCAACATTTTCTCTGAATGGTTTTGCAATAGATGTTAATTGTTGAGTTAAAACCCAAACTGATAATCCATGATGCCTTCCAGAGAATGCTAAATCTATAAACTTGTTTGATCGCTTTTTCAGATCGTTAGATACTGCGCAATCATCCAAAACTATTAATGTATTTGTTCCAGAAAAAAAAGTTTGGCAATCATTTAACAATTCATTAATCTCATCAATATTACTTGCATCAGGTAATAATATATAGAAATGTTTATCTCCTCGAGCAAAATTATGATATGTTTTATTTTTAGAATAGGTTGGACAAATTAACACAATATATTCAAAAACTTTCCGGAAAGGACCTCGAAGCTGTTCAATTAAGTACTTTGTTTTTCCACAATTTGTGGGTCCTGTTATAATACAATGGAATGGTATTTTATCTCGTAAATCTTCCATGATTTTTTGTATCATAACATTATGTTTTTAGATTCTCGGTCCGCGAAGCGGGGAGGCGCTTACGCGCCGATCAGTACTTAATTGATCTCAAACTTGAATTCATTATTTCCATCATTGCATCTGCTACAACAAACATATAACAAGTTATTGTTCCTGAACCGCTTTGTTTCCTTTTAATTTCTATTTTTACACCATCATGCGTATTATTTAGAGCAAGTCCGCCGCCATGAATACCATTATCTGGATGAGTTCTAGTATCAACCCAAAGAGCAAACTTATCCGCATAAAATTCCTTTTCTTTCAATGAAATTTGTTCTCTATGAAATCGTTTTTTCACAGATTCCCAAAGATCGGACGGAATCATTCCTCTAGAGTATATTCTATTTGGTACGCCATCAACATCAATTTCAACTGAAGATATACCAGGATTATAAAAATTTTCAGAATCCCTTGCTCCTGCAGTTTGAGGCAATAAAAACAAAAACAATATTCCTGTCATTGATCTTCTCGGTAAATTAATATGCTGATTAATAACACCATCACCACCAATGGAAAATGTAAAAGTTTTGTGTAAGGTAATATTTTCATAAAAGAATCCTTTACCAACTTGATATGTTGATTGCGCCTCGCGAGCTAAGTATTCACTAGAAATTGAAGAATATTCTAACTCTAAGTTTTTGATTGAATATGATGGTGCTTTAGTTGTATCAGAATAAATAAGAATATTAGTGATTGGGGCAAGTGTAAGCTCAAATATAAGATGATTTTCCAACGCTTTCGGATAAAAAACGCCATGATCGTTTAGAATAGGATGATTTATTGGTATTCTATACTTTGAACCATGAACATTAGCGAGAGCAACTTCTTTTACATCTTGTGTTTTTGCATCTCCAGCTTTTGTTCTAAGTTTTCTAATATTTAACGAAGAAATACCTTGCTTTAATCTATCTTCGCGCTCTTCTTCAGTTAAGAATAAATCATGATATGTTTGAAATAAATCATATCTTTGAGTATCTTGCAATGTTTCTCCTCCAAAAAGAACTTTTAGTCTGGTTACAAGATTACGGCCCACATTATTAACAACTGTATTATTTGCATGTCCATCAACATCTAAATCAAATAGAAGAGATACACTTCCGGGCACAATCACTAAATTCTCAGAAAGTTTTGGAATATTTATGTATAATGTTTCTCCAGGACTGGCTGTGGATGGATTGAGAGTAATTCGATTCAATGTTGATTCTGCTTTCAAACCAAATGGTTCTTTGGGAATTCTGTTTGGATTAATTTTTTCAGACGTCATTGTAATTTATAAGATACTTTGGTTAACCTTTAAACCTGTGTTGTTCTATTTTCTAACTTGGAAATATGTTTTAATAAACCTTCTCTCGCCTCAGGAATTAAAATTAAAACATTAAAAATTTTATCGCCATCTTCCATATATAGAATTTTTTTTCTAATAATTTTTTTCATAAGATTAATTTGGTATTCGCTAAATTTTGTTTCCTCCACCATTTCAATTTATAAGATACTTTTGTTAATCTTAAAATGAGTTCTACTTTGTCAAAAATATATTATTCAACTGAAGGATATTGGAAAGGATATTCTGCAATTCCTAAATTAGCTGAGAAAGCGAAAGTAAGTGAAAATGATGCAAAACAATGGTTGCAAAAACAAGCAATATGGCAAATCTATCTACCTTCGCCTAAATATATACCTAGGCCACATTGGACTGTGGATAAACCCAATCAGATTCACCAAGCAGATTTATTATTTTTACCGCATGATAGAGTTGGAAGAAAAACATATAAATATGCGTTAGTTGTGGTTGATATCGCCTCGAGATATAAAGATGCTGAAGCATTAACCTCAAAAGAAAGTCGAGAGATATCAGAAGCTTTTACAAAAATATATTCTAGAAGATTGAAATACCCTAAAACATTAATGGTTGATCCTGGAAAAGAATTTATGGGTGAAGTTAGTAAACTCATGAATTACCATAATGTGAGGATACAAAGAAGTGAAGCTGGTAATCATAGAGCTCAAGCATTTGTGGAAAACGCAAACAGAATATTAGGAGAAAAATTATTTAGTCATCAATATGCGCAGGAAATGATTAGTGATGAGCGGTCAAGGGTGTGGGTGAAAAGATTACCAGCTATTCTAAAAACTTTGAATAATACACCAACAAGAATAACCGGTAAAGAGCCTGATGAGGCTATAAAACTGAAAGAGGTTGATATTGAACCTAAAAATTATAAACGTGTGGTGGGGCATGATGAGGTTAGGCTACCTCCAGGCGTAAAAGTTAGATATTTATTATCTCCTGGCGAACTTGAGGGTGGTGAAAAAAGGCGGGCTACTGATCCTATTTGGAGTATCAAAGTTTATGATATTTCTAGAAGTTTGATTTCACCTAATCAGCCGGTTTTATATTATTTGGTTGATGGCCCGAATAGGGGGTTTGTTAGGGAGGAGATTCAAGTTGTACCTTTTGATACGGAACAGCCACCTAATTCTGTTTTGAGGCGCCAATGACCATATGCAAAAGTATCCATTTTATTTTCACAAATTATTCTCTTATCATCATCAGAAGATAGAGCAATTTTATTAATTGTTGCTGTATAAACATCATGTTTATAGCTTCTAATTACATTCATTAGCCTCATCTGTGGTTTTCCAGTAAAAAGACAATCCTTATAATGATTAAATATTATTTTCTTTTTTATGACTGCTTTCTTCATTCCCTTGCATTTCTTTATTTCTTCATCATTTTCCATTAGATAAGAGTATAACTTTGCCCTCAAACCTACAAACTCTTTTATTATCTTTCCGCCGGCTTCATCTTTAAACTTATTAACAACTTTCTTATTAACATCAGTCTTAATTTTGGATGGGTGGTCTGTAGGAAAGTTGCTTGTATCAAACTTATCTCTAACATCCGGTTTTATATCCTTATAAAAATCTTCTGTTTCTATATAATAAACAAGGCTGTCTGTATCTGTCATAAGTAGTTTCACCTTTTCTCTATATTTGGGTTTGATATAATTATAATGAAAATCATACATTATTGTTTTACTTAAATCTAAAATACACATACCCAAATAAACAGGCTTATTGAATGTTAGTGATGTTTTCTTCATATGTATAGCTGCTAAATTTTCAGAAAATATAGTAAAATGATGAAAGTTGGGTTTTGTTGTTAATTTTTTTGCATCTTTTTCATTAGTAACCAAACGAATGTCTACCCTTTTTCTAATATTTTCCATTGTTTTACCAAACACAGAGTTATTCATTAGTTTGAAGAAATCTTTATCAAAATCATTCTTTGCTTGAGATCTTAGTTTGGTATTCAAATCAATGTAATGTTTTAACCATTCAGACTCTTCAAATTTAATACCTTTATGAATCTTTGTTATTTTTAATCCTAAACTTTCATAAAGTTTTAGGGTTTTATAGTGAACTACATATTCTTTCTTATCATTAAGGTTAGGGATTAATTTCTTAACTTTATTAATTTTCATTTTTTCTGGAGCAAGAGGATAATCATTATGTAAATCATGAAGATGTTTAGGATATTCCAAATCAACCTTATATACACCTGGTATATTTCTCCAGTTTTTGAAATCTTTTTCTTCCACCCAACCAAAACCATGTGTGGGTAGTTTTTCACTCATTGCTCCACCATATAGATTATTTGCATCTAGATATACAATATATGATTTGATTAGTCCTGATATAAAGTTTGACATGTATGGGTTGTTAGCTTTAGCATATCTATTTGATATTTGAGAAACACCTCCTCGCACACCTTGTTCAAACATAAGTAACATATCAACGTCAGTTAGTAGCTCCAATTTAACTTTAGTTAACTTTAACATTGCATCCCAAGCCAGCGAAGGTGAAGTAAAATACCAAGCTGGATCCAACTTATAGTTCTTAATACAAACATTTCTAAAGTTTTCGAATACATCTGCCAAGAGCAGCACATCCGACTTTAGATAAATGTCATGATAATCCCTAATTGTTTTCATATTAAATGTTTCCCACACCTTTTTAGCATGTTGGTAATCATCTTCTGTTATATGTTCATCATTTAGTTTTGAGTAAAATGCCTCCTTTGATGGAATTTCAGTTTCATTTAGTCTATCAAAACTATCAAAGTGATCGTAAAAGAAAACACCCTTTCTAATCATAATATTCATATTTTTTCCAAAATATCTTCTAGTAAAAGTTAGTTTTTCATCTGTTGGTGAAATACACTTACTTTCAGCTAAATGACAATTCTTACATTCACCGCATTTTCCAATACCTTTATACTGAATAATCTTTCCATCTTTTATGTATCTCCTTATACAATCTCCAGGTTTACATGCATCACAATTTCCACATTTTGTAAGATTTTCAACTAAGTTACTAAGACTGCTAGGCATAAATTTAAATGAATCTATAAATCTTAATTCCATTGTTATTGGTTTTAGTTTACCATTTTTTTTATCAATATAACTATCTACCACAACATCTTTTTTGAAATAAATATAATTTTCCTCATTTTTTGGTATGCAATCTATTTTACCCTCTGTTAATCCAAGATTATTTATAATAAAATGTGAATCATATCTGGATAAGTTGTGAATTATTACTGGAATAAAGTCGGGAATTGTATAATCTAAGTTACATTTTTTATGTGCGGCCCCTCTATACTTTCCTGTTAAGTGACAATGATCCAACACCTTATCTTCTCCTAATTTATTCTCACAAATATGGCAGTGAGTAGCATATTCATAATCTATTTTATCCTCTTCACTCATAACCACCTTTTTATAATATTCTTTATCTCTAGATTTGATAATTTCATAAATTTTCTTTGTTTCTTTCTCTAATGATGATACAAATTTCTTTCCCACATCATCCTCTGGGGAATTAGCGGTATATTTTTTAAGAGTGGGCGTACATATTCCATCATCAAAAAATTTTGTAATATAGCTATATCCTGATGGTTTATGCTTCTGATATTTTTCAGTATAGCTTTTACTTTTATCTGGAGAACATGAATCTATTTTTTCTGTAAAACACTCAAGATCTCCATATATACCAAAATGTACTTTCATTTTTCTGTTAAAATTATTGAATTCAATATGCTTGGGGGTTCCATCTTCATTCTTTGGCATTTTTATCATAACTTCTTCATTATTATAACAAATTATTTTATGTTCTTCCAATGTCTGTTCTGAATAAAATGAATTCATACAATTATCACAATAGAAGCGGGTATGCTTACTGTTATTATAGTTTTTATTATTTATCCTTCCAATATTCTTAATAAAACAGAAATGTGTTTTTTCACCCTCCGTTAAAAAAAGTAAATTTATCTTTTCCACATCTAATTTTCTACTTCTACTAATTATTCTTAACTCTCCTTCTTCATAAGAAAAAACATTAATACCATATGGATTTTGACTTTCAAACTTTTCTATCTGATTTGTGCCAAACACTGAAACAGGAAACTCTATCCCTGCCCAGTTTAATTCCTTAGATCTTTCTTTCATTTCTTTTGTTATTCTCTCTGGATGAACATCTTTTCCATATTTATGTATCATTATATATATCATTATTGCCCACTTAAAACATTCTTTATCATTAAAATTCTTAGGGTTAATAATACCCTGTTTGGCGGCTAATTCTTTTGGTAAGGGAATATATGAACTTCCCCTAAGGGGGGTGTATGGCACGACGCCAATTTCAAACTTTTTCACATACTCAAATTTAAAATTATACCCACCAACATAAAAACTTTCATATTCCTTTAGTATTTTATTTTTCATAATATCAAACATCTCGCTTAAATCATCTGAATCAGTAATTATTTCCACATTTGAGTTAAAGTATCCTTCAACTTCTTCCAAAACACGACCTTTAGCATCTTCAATTAAAGACTCTTTTGTAAAAATACATGTTAACATAAATTTTACCTTGATTGGTTTCTTTTTCTGTCTAATTAGATCTATAACTTTGGATTTTATTTTATTTAGATATCTTAAAGGATCATACCCCCTACTTCCATTTATTCTATATACCTTCAAATACCCACTCAATGCAGTCTCTCGTTCTATTATATTAAATTCTTTTTCAGCCAATTCATCTCTCACACTATCAGATATTTTTACCTTTTCTCTAGGTTTTGGTTGTTTATTATTAAGTTTTATGATATTTTCATTGGTTAAATCTACAATCTTTTTGGAAAACTCATCTTTATCCATCACCCTAAATGAATAATTTCCCCAATTAAAAGTTTTGATTGATGGCTTTTTAGGTTTTATAAAAGTAGGTGCAAGTTTTCTTTTACGGATGGGTTTTGTTTTTGGTCTTACAACCTCCTTTTCACTAAGATATTTTGTTTGCCCCTTTATAGATTTTACATTTTGTTTAATTTTTTCCCATTCATCATCATTGTTTGTTGTGGTTTTTTGTTTTTTATGTTTATTAGTTTCAGGTTTTTTAATCTCTTCATCATTTAATATTACTCCCAATCTTTTATCGCGAGTAAAATCTCCACTAATTTTATTAAACTTTTTCATGAAGTTAGGAATATTATATAATTTTTTAGCAAGTTCCGCTTTTCTAATTCTTCGCCATTTTGGAATAGCATACCTTTCCCCATACAATTTCAATTCATCAAGTTTCAATTTGAGTAGTCTTTCCATTTTTGTATATTAATTCTTCTTTTTAAATAACATTTATTTTTCATTTTTTTTAACCCAGCCTCCCTAGTTCGAAAACCTCTGCAAAATTTTCATGTCGGCTTTGTGGCCATATCCCTTCATCAGATTTCACATAGGCTTGACATAGGCTTGGCATAGGCTTGACATGGGCTTGGCATAGGCTTGACATAGGTTTAGCATATCTCTGATAAATTCTTGGACAATTTTTTGTTAAATATTTTTGTCCTCGTAGCTGCCAATTACATCTCTCTCCTCTCGTAAAGAAAAGTTTCTACCTGATAATGAGCTACCTTAGCGAAAAAAGTTAAATCCTCACGTTTTGTTTCCGTCTTGAACTTGTTGTTATCGTAGGGTGCTCCAACAATCTCCACCTCCACAAAAGGTGACCCTATACCACGCCCAGATTTCGTTAAGTGTCTGGCTCCAATAATCTGACGAAGAATACAAAGACATCACATTAATTTGTTAAAAGGGCTAACCTGGTTCATAAGGAAAACGAGCATTCTGACTGGTTTCGCTGAGTGCTATCTTCTACTTCAAAGAGACCGCTACGATGAACGGCTTATTAACTGATTTAACTATCTAATAGTTTAGCCTTGCGTCAGGAAGACAATTTCTGTTTAATTGCTAGGCCTCCAGAACACTTGACACGAGTCTGTTTCCATCTAAGGTTTGACGCACGCGATCTAGGCAACATATTTCAAACAAATCATAATAATTTAAAAGCTTGTTAGGTCCATAGTAGGGGATCAGTAGCGAACGTGTACGCCTTCTTTAGCTCGTGTATACAGAATACGTCTACCAAAATTTCACTCTACTGAATATACAGTGCTCACACTTTACTTCCATCAAAGTGTTCTAGTAAGCCATGCCTGTATCCTAGATTAATCTCAGCTCTTAACTGATGTCATATTCGTTCGTGTGATTTTCTTCAGTCTACGATAGTCCTTCAGCATTTTTTTGGAATTCTTCACAAACAATATTTTTGGAATATGTAGCAGTGATAAAGACAGAAATCCTGTACAAAACAGGGAGGGTGGGTGATGAGGTGGTTTTGTTTACCGTAAGAGCAAGGGTAAGGGGCTCAACTCCTGCGTTGTCTCTGTGATAGAGTTCAAACGTCTCGTTCCTGAGGCACTCTGGCTGGAGAACGTAACCACACCTGAAAACAAACAAACGAAATGCATACACAGACTAACTTTGTAAAATATTTAAGCACAATGAAAAGGAATTTTACCCGCGCTAATTCGTCCAAGCTCATTGGCCTAAAGTACTGTTTTGTTAGAGAGTGGCCCACACAAGGACATGATAATCAACGACAAAACAGTAACGCTGTTTAAGACTTTCTCTGCCCCCTAGGACTGTGTTTTGTCAGTTCCCGTACGAAAATCCTCGGCGAGACACGGGTCAGATTCAGGCCATAAAAAAAGATGTTATCCAGCGAGACTCGAACGTGACAAGTCATGGCGAAAATTTAGCTGACACGAGCGAGACAAAAACAAGCGAGAATAGAGCGAGGCGTGTATCGCCGTGACATTTGGATCGCCAGACTTAGCGATAATCAGGCCCTTTTCAAGCCATAAAAAAATCACGTCAATAAACGATAAAATAACTCCTGACAATAAATACACCGGCAAACGATTGGAAAACAAAAGACAATATAACGAGATAGAGCGAGACATTTGTATCGCCGCGACATTAGGATGGCAAATAACATCAGCAAAATAATAAGAACAGCCGCATGAAATGCTAAATATCGAATAAAATATAAATATAGAAGAAACATCGACATAACTCAATTTAAAATGCCACATTCCACACGATGCAAAAATGATCCAGTATCACGTACAGCCTTCACAGTCACAAATATGATATTTATTCAATCTTAAAACATGTCAAACGAAAACCGTAGTAGTTTTCTTTATACAGGTACATGAATTTAAACGAAAGGAATACTTGTAAAGCATTGGCAAGAACGCAAACCGGCGTAGTACAATATGGCATGTAAATAATCGTTTGTGTGTGGGAAAACTAAATTTCGTTAAATATGCATATAATTAAGTATTTTGTATTTACATATGGTTTCCGGGTGCCTTCTTGTCTTTGGTCTCATTCGATATTCAATTCAGTGTTCTCTCCTTCGTCGATTGTTCGCATAAACTCTCCACTGAACATTTTCTCGGTTAATGAATGTAGAAATGAAATCCGGATAGCCAGACTTTGCGCGCGGTCCACCCTACTGTAAACACACGTATGTCACGCACGTAAGATAATTTGAGATTTGCGTAAGCTCTAAAAACTACAAAACTACCCTCCAAGAATACTTTTTTAACTTTAACAACCGACAGAAGCAATTGCTTTTGAAGTGTCTCATGTTCAGAGACAAAGCATTAGAAAGAACCTAGCTACAAGAAACAGAACGGTTTATATATGTGTTATATCTCTCGAACATCAAGTCAAGCATGTTACATTGTTCACTTTCTTGTGGGTTGCAAAATAACATCGTAGCTCCTGTTTTGGTCGACCGACTAAACAACCCAACAAAGGACCGTATCACAAAAGGTGCTAAATCAAGCTGTGTACTCCATCATGATCAGCGATTCAAGCCAAAATTTACGTGTTCTGCAACCTCGTAACACATGGTCAACTATCTAATCACTCGCAGACGCATGCTATTTCTACAAATAATCCTTAAAAGGTTCTTAACTGTTTAGATTGTTTGTTTAACACTGAACACGAACTTTGACTTGACAATGGCATCTTGAAGATGTCGATACGGGGTTTCCCGCGCTTATTTGTGAATGGAAATCCAAGTACAACGACATATATTTGTGGCACTAAATTGCATAAAAGCAAGAAATGGGGCAAAGATACTTTGGCCTTTGTAAGAATTAACACGAATGTCTGAACAAGAGTATTAATAGAGTGCAGGCGTATGCAACTATTCTGGAGCTGTGTAGGTATCAGCCGAAATGCGCGCCATCAGCAACGGTTTATACTGTAATATTAATTTGGGAAAAATTAAGAGTCGGACAAAAGCAGCAATAGTTAAGCGGCTTCAAATATACTTCCGATTTGCATGTTTACTTACATTTTGGGCACACATGGAGGATAGTCCCAATAAACACTTGCTGCTTTCCCTGAACGCGCCATTTCACTCCTACTTTCTCCTCCAAAATGATTATTCTATTTCACGTAAGTTAATTATTTACGATTCAATTATCTTCACGAACGGCAGCTCTGCAACCAGAACTGATTTTATTGTCGTGTTTGGGACACGCTTAAAGCCAGCCATATTATCGCCGATATGGGAGCATGACAAAAGTCATGGTCTCGAAATACAGAGACACTTCGTAATTTTAAACCATCACGTCGATGTATCGTTCCATTCCCGGTCATAATACTGCCAGACGAATGTCACGTTAATCATCGTAAACAAAGTGAAATCAGACTCGCTCGATCACGCTAAATTCTGGCCATATTATCGCTCAGAACATAGCGAGTCAAACGTCTCGGTCGACTACTGTAGCGGGAAAAATCTGGTGTCTCGCTTTGTCTCGTTCAATTCACGCCGCAAAAATGACATTATGGCCAGATTCAAGCCCGATTCTCCCCATGTCAGGCTATAAATTTTCGTACGGGTTAGATAAAGCTTCAGTATTCTAGCCGTTTTGTTTGTACAGAACCAATCAGATGAGTTTTCCTGATCACACACTAAGACATAACCAAGGACAAAACAGTAACGCTGTTTATCAGATGACTAGCTCCGTGGCGGGCAAGATGAACCGAATCTCGCGCTGTGATTGGCTACCCGAGCGGGCAATATGGAGCTATCTTGCCCGCTCGGGATAAGGGCTTTGTCCCGCAAGGAAAATTCATCCGAGGCGAAAGCCGGTTTACCAAAATTTTCTTTCTTAGTTTTTCCCTGAAAAATCTTTTCCGTGACAGTTAAGGATTTCCTGTGGTTTGTGTATCGATGGAGCTGGAAAACGAGAAAACTTGATTTTTGCATGTAACGGGCTTCCTTTTCAGTCCTTGAAAATAAACACGTACACGGATCATTTTTTGGTGTTTTATCCCATACAATAAATCCTTTATTGACCAAGCTTGTTCGGTCAAGATGGCTGGATATTGGCCTCGTTCTTTTTTTGCGTGTTTATGGACCTCGACTTTGTCTCGGTCCATAAAAACGCAAAAAAAAGAACTTAGCCAATATCCAGCCATCTTGACCTCACGCTTGGTCAATAACCCATATTTACGACTTTCTCTGTCCCCTAGGACTGTGTTTTGTCAGTTAGATAAAGCTTCATTATTCCAGCCGTTTTGTTTGTACAGAACCAATCAGATGAGTTTTCCTGATCACGTGAATTGTAACTGGATTGTTGTATATAGGTTAATTGATGTGCTGATCTTAGGAGTTTTTTTTTTTTAATTTTTTTGAGTAGATCCGAAGAAAATAAACCGAGTGAAACGATTGCGATTATCAAGTTTCTTATAAACGCAAAGCACAGTTGGTCAAGAATAGTTTCTTTATGTCAAGGATTCAAATAAGCATATATGCTCTCGAGTCTAATTTGTTCTCGTAGAACAAATACGGTAAGGCAAAATTTAAATAAAAACCTATTGAGTAAGCCTCTCCTTTGCAGATTGTTTTCATTTTTGCTTAATATAACTTAGCCATAAATTGAGTCATAAAACCAATTGCATATTGAGCATCTCTTTAAATCTCACTTCCTACTAAGGTCGCGAGCATGGTTACTTGCCTCTAATACAATAGGATCGGGTTTTTGATAGGGGTAGTGTTAACAGTGAGATTACACTGTCACTGAAGTCACTAATGTAAGGCAATTAACACAAGCCATACAATAACCAGGTGTACTGCAATGACTTAGCCAATTAAGAGAACAAATATAGGAGTCGAGCCAAGGTATAGCTCTACCAGTTATTTTTAAAACGGCTGGCTTGGACGGTACATTTCATGTATCATGTATAACCCAGTGTGGGTGGGCGTGCGGGCGCTCCAGTAACCATGTGATTATGAAATTGAACGAGAGCACGCGCGGGACCTGAGATTTATTTTTTCAGTGCCACTTTTTCCTTGTATATGGTTTGTTGAGCAATCGCGAAGACAACGTGGCTTGGTATTGGCAGTTAGCACAAGCCCAGCCGCAGTGGAAGTTCATAATTTTTTTTTCTCAAGAATCTGAGCGGGCCGGAATCCTCACTCCTCGAATTTGATTGGCTAATCACGCGCGCGTAACCGGTGCAAGCTTTTTAAGGTACGGCCCAAGGGCCGGAGTTTTTACCGGCTGAAGCGATTATAGCTCTCTTTTCCCACTTTAAAAAGAAGACATCCAAAAACAAAGTAAATAAGTTATTTACCGCACTCGGTCGGTCCGTATGGAAAAAATGTGCCCTGGGTCTTGCACAGGCACAGTTTTTTCCCATACGGACCTCCCACCCAATAAATAACATATATATATATATATATATATTTAACAAATAAAGAAGCTTAAGCCGTGTATTACACTGTGATAAAACACGACGGGCATTTGAGAACACGAGTGAAATGTGGAAAACACTCGCCTGCGGCTCGTGTTTTCCACATTTCACTCGTGTTCTCAAATGCCCGGAGTGTTTTAATCACAGTGTAATACACGGCTTAGGCTTCTTTATTCGCTTTATGATATAGATTTTACACGCCGCGAGTAGAAACAACAAAGCACACAGATCGACAAACCGACGCCATTGAATAGCAACTTCTCGACTGTTTTCGCTTCTTCTTCTTTATTTGTTTTATTATTCTCAGCTTCAAAACTTTCTGCTGCTTCGCAGAGAACTCCATCATGAATTTCTTCAAAGAAAATGTTTTTCCCCGTCTCTTACAGAATTGTTGAGTAGAGGTAATGTGGCGAAAAACAATAAAACACGCTTTTTCTATGTTTTATACTCTGATAAAACATAGGTTTTTGACCAATCAGAGCGCGCGTAAGAACGTAGCTATATTATAAATATATATAAATATATATATATATAAATATATATATATATATAAATATATATATATATAAATATATATA
>OX453286.1:10130997-10133497 GCA_949710005.1 Ricordea florida
CACGTTTTTAGAATCACACATCACATTCTAAAAACGTGATCTATTTAGTTTCCTGCAAGAAATGTCGTTTACAGTACGTAGGATCAACTACCACCGATTTTCGGGTTAGGTTTCGTAACCACAAGTCTGCTATGCTCACAAACAAAACCACTTGTGAGGTAGCAGTACATTTCAATAAAATTCCACACTCCTTGGATGATTTTGAATTCCAATGCATTGATCAGGTGCAGGCCCCTAATGACTTAGACGAGATCGATAGGTTTTTAATTACGAAAGAGGCTTATTGGAGTGCTCAACTGTTTTCTATGGCTCCCCATGGCTTAAATAAAAGAAAAGAATTTCACTCCAAAAACAGAATTTGTTATAATTAACTTTCTCTTATGTAAATATGCGTTTGCGCCATAAAGCAGTCCAAAACCCCTTCCTTGGATTTTGCCAGCTCTTTGGGTGTTAGGTATGCTCAAAGGCCCTGCCTGGGATCTTATTACAGCTTATTGTTTAAGGGCCCCTCCAGGGATTTTGTTGTTTGTCAACCCTTTAATGCTCCAAAGGCCTCGATTTGGGATTTTGTTATTAACCCTGTCCAGCGTAAACGTAGGTTTCTTCTGCATATCTTTGTAAACTAGTTTTCCCGTAATATTTACCGCATTGCAAGAGTCCGTTTTATCTATTTTAACTATTTTAGTTTTTAGGTTGAATTTAACCTAGTTCTGCAATTATCCCGCTTTATAATGTAATTTATGCACAGCATTGTATCTTTTTCGTTTGGTCTATTAATTATCACCCTGTATGACGTAATTTATAGTACAGCATTGTATTTCTCGTTTTGCATTTTTTTCCCTGTATTGTATTAATCACGATGTATTAATAGCACGATAGTATTTTTCATTTCGGTATGTAATCTCCCACACTGTAACCGTATTTAAACTTAGTTTCCGTCCTTTTTCTCCTGTAACTGACGAAGGTCTAAGACCGAAACGTTTTTTCTATTAAATTTTTAACTTTTTAACTTTTTTATCGTCATAAGTTGTCCGTCCTTGCTTTATCTAACGTTTTTAAATTCATTTTTGTGGTGAGGCTTGGACTGTGAATCTTCATTGATCCTCCTGACGCAGTGGCATTCTTTGTTGGCTTGAGGCATTTTATAACCGTTTTTTATATATATATATATATATATTCCATGCAGGTTCTTACCTTCCGTTATCAAGAAACTTCCCATGGTTTAACTGCATTGCTCTATCTACAAAGGCGAGAAAAAAAAGGTCAAGGTTAACACTTCCTAATACTGGTAACTTATTAGCGTACTATACGCTTATCCAGTTACATAGCTGGTGTTGGAAAGGTAATTCACTTGCACTAGCTCCTGAATCAAAGTCACGTATTCACCCAAAATGAACTAATTAGAATTTTGCTGGCTTGCAAAGTGAACAGCAGAGCTGATTCCTCATAATTCGGACCCTGACAACACGAAGTTTGCGATAATTCGAACCAAAGTTGATTCCTCATGGATTAGAATGCACGCAACTGTGTGGGGGAATGAAAGCAAAACACCGCTTTTGTTTACTTACTTCTGATCATTTTTCTCACCTACCAAAAACTCGAGCTATTTTTGCTTTACCATAGCCTACGCAGCGGGCGGGATTTGCGTGACAGTGCTGTATTGTGTGAGCGGAGGAGCCGCGAGAAGGGTGGGTACAAGTCAATTTGAGATCCCGCCAGCCATAATTCTTGAGTATTGTAAATAGTCTGCAACCAGGCTAATGGGAGTTTCTAATTGGCTGATAAGCAATAAAACGCCAATCAAATGAGAGTCGACATCTCTACTTTCTTCCAAGGGAAAATGAATGCTAGAAGCGATAAGGAACTGCAGACATCGTTTGATTTCGACACCTCGCAGCGAGTGCGGCTGACAACGCGAGGAAATTTGTTGTCTTGATGGAAGCTGTCGTCTATCCGTCAGAGGAGTTGCATCTCGAGCAAGACACCCATTAGTTGCCCCAAACTTCGGCTTCATGCACCAGAACCTTATTAGAAAATGCGGCAAGATCTTCCGGGCTTTAAAGTCTTAGAACAGAATCAGCTGAATCACCACAATATTCTGTGAATTTTTCACCAGTTGCTCTACGTAATGGCTCGCCTAATTCTTCCTTTACATGAGGGTGCTAGAATAACACATTTGCCACAGTTTTCCAGGTTTTTCGACACAAGTTTAAGATAGCTGACTAAACGTACTATGTGCATCGACACGGCCGCTGGGATTGAAAATCACAACTTTAAGTTCGGTGGTCTGTTTAGGTCAAGTCGTCAATTTCCAGATTAAAACTAGAAATAGTGTTCCCTAGAGCTGCCCTCGCTTTTGAATGCCTGTTTGTGACGATTTGCATTGCCGGAATATAAATGATGTGAATGCGACTGTTGACAATTTGATGTTTTAAAAATTTTATTGAAGTTAAAATCCGTGTAAATAGTAAGCATATTTCTCTGTAAATTTGACAATGAA
>OX453286.1:10138497-10150997 GCA_949710005.1 Ricordea florida
ATTTTAAAACCTCAGTCCACGACCGCGGACGGCGGCTTGATCAAAGACCGATTCGACCAACGGCAGAGGTCTCTTTTCTCCTGTACGCTGAACACAATACTCCTGGCGTTCCTTTTACTTTATATCTGGCATTCAGATGTTTAACAAGAGCAGCAAAGTAGTAAAGTTATAAAAATGCTTTTTAAAAAGGAAAGTTTAAAGTTTGTTTTTAAAAACGGACACTGAGGAGCTGTTCATAATGTCGGATGGCAAAGTGTTCCAGAGTGTGGGGGCTGCTACGGAAAACAGTTGTATGTAGTTGGTATGTAAGGAATAGTGAAGAGGTATTACTCAGGAAAGTTGGAGATAGTAATGTAGTCAACATCTCAGACGCTGTGGACCCAAAGAAGTTCAAAGTGAATGAAGTAAAGGAGATGGAGAATGAATGGAAGCGGAAAAGAATGCATGGGCAGTATGTGAGAGAAAAGGAAGGTATTGATTGGGATAGAACTTGGCAGTGGATTGCTAAAGGAGATTTGAAAGGATGTACTGAGGCCCTGATATGCAGCGCTCAGGAACAATCTTTGAGAACAAATTATACGAGATTTCATATTGATCACACAGCAGAATCCCCTTTGTGTAGAATGTGCGGTAGTAAGGGAGAAACGGTGGCCCATGTGGTGAGTGAATGCAGTAAGTTGGCGCAGACAGAATATAAAGGCAGGCATGATAACGTGGCACGGTATATTCACTGGCAACTTTGTGGTAAATGTGGATTGGAAAGAGCTAATTGCTGGTATGAACAGAAACCGGAGGGAGTGGTGGAGAGTGAAAATTTCAAAATACTGTGGGACTTCACAATCCAGTGTGATCGGAAAATCGAGGCTAGAAGACCAGACATTGTCTTTATTGATAAGAAGGAGAGAGAGGCTGTTGTGATTGATGTTGCCATCCCAGGTGATGACAGGGTGAAAGAGAAGGAACTCGAGAAGGTAGAGAAATACCAACTATTGAAAAATGAAATTGCAAAAGTCTGGTGCATGCAAAAAGTCATCGTAGTGCCTGTTGTCATTGGGGCTCTTGGAGCCGTATCAGTCAACTTTAAGGAGCACATGAAGCGAATCGGCTTGAACGTGAAGCTGGAAGTTATCCAGAAAACAGCACTGTTGGGGACAGCAAAGATACTAAGGAAAGTACTGACTCTGTAAAAAAAGAAGGAAAAGAGAGTCCTGGGACCTGTGGTGACTTGTTGTAACCCGCTCCAAAGGACTATATACCAGGCTGAACATCCTAGTTTAGCCTGAGTCTACAAGGAATGGACATAATAATAAATAAAATATTTATAAAGAGCTCGTATTCTTAAAGTTCAAAAGCGCTTAACAAGAGCAGCAAAGTAGTAAAGTTATAAAAATGCTTTTTAAAAAGGAAAGTTTAAAGTTTGTTTTTAAAAACGGACACTGAGGAGCTGTTCATAATGTCGGATGGCAAAGTGTTCCAGAGTGTGGGGGCTGCTACGGAAAACATTCTTGCGCCGTATGACTTCAAATTAAAATGAGGAATCACAAGAAGAATTTTAGATGATGAACGTAGTTGACGAGCTCGAACGTAAGGTGTGAGTAGATCACGAATGTACGATGGTGCAAGATTGTTAAGAGCTTTGTACGTGATAAGCAGAATTTTAAACACAATGCGATAATGTATCGGAAGCCAGTGAAGAAATAAATAAAGACCGAAATAGAAGTTATCACTCGGCTCACTAACACAGATAAACACAGGCCATTGGACCAATCAGAGTTTAAACCAAACACGCCGTCAACATCAAGCGCGGTAAAAGGCAAGTGACCTGGGCACCATAATGACATTAAGTCTGATTCGCTTCTGGTTGGTTGAAAACGTAGCGCAATGCAAGACTTGAACGCTCGCTTGACGAAGTACTTTCGACGGCAAATTCATGGCCGTTCTTTAAACAAATACGATAATTATCATCACAGCTGTGAAATAACAGATATGGCCGTGGCATGCGTTGATTAGGTGAAAAAATATGCTTCTCCTGAATGTCACAGGCAAACACGAAAAAAGGAATAGGGGGATCTGGGATTTGCTTTTTTCCGACTCTGCCAGTGACACGTTGGAAAAATATATATTTTCATCATTAAAGCTGTTCGTCCTTAAAAACATACCAACTGCGCATCCCTGAATATCGATACTTCCCTTCTGGAGATCTCCAAGAGGATTCACCTCACCTTCTTCGTTCTAAGAAAATGAAGGAGAGAACAACAGAGCCACGTCGGACATCAATTAAGCCTACAGTTGATTATTCTCAACACTGTGATTTGTGATAGGAAAAGAAAATAATATGAAAACCCACGTTTTGCGGATGTCGGCTCCTACTCCGTGTACCGACACAGATGACGTAAAACAAAGACAGACAATAAAAAAGTTGTTACTGAATAATTTTCACACAATGGTGAAACAATGCATATGTCACCTGTTCCGGTACACGGAGTAGGAGCCCGGATGTCACACCCTCTCTCTCCAAACAAAACATTTTCAGTCTTTTCAGAAACATTTCATTTTCAGAAACAGCTCAATGTTGCTTCATCGACAGCCAAAGGACCATAGGCACATGTCTTACTGTTGTTGAACGGTTTAAAAAATACATATAACAAATGTAAGGTCAAAGGTGATAAAAAATATTGGCAAGAAGAAAAAAAATATTTTCACCTCGTCGTCATCTTGTGTATTTGTAAGTTTCGCTTCTTGTTCCTCTACGTAGCTTATTTCCTCGCAGTAGTTAGCTGGGAAAAATCTTTGCTTCTGATCTCCATAATCTCCAATCCACCTTTAATAACACGGAGCACGGGTTAACTGATACTGTAATGTTTGTATTAGGTTTTAGTAATGTTTGCAAGGGCGGATCCAGGGGAGGTGAAATGGGTGAATTTTCACCCCCTCCCCCCCCTTTTCTGAGCCCCCTTCTTTCTTTTTTTTTTCTTATCCCTCAAATATTGAAATAATATTTGATTTCTCTGATTTCTCTGATTGAGGTGGAGAATGTGCATAAGCGATGACCGGTTCTACCAATCAATTTATTCATTTTGAGCCCACAAATATACTGTCCAGCATGTAATCCAAAAACGCCTCGTTTCCTTACATAATTTCACCCCCATTTTAAAATCCTGGATCCGCGCCTGGTTTGATCTTGGGATCCGCTGTTGAACGTGCTAAGTCCTTTACCTAAACAGACGACGGCATTCTTTTAAAATGCTTCTGTACACGCCATCAAAACGTAAGAGAGAATTTCGTAGTTGCCGACGTTACGTGAATTGTCTATCTTGCCTCATGAGCATATAGCTGAGTTTTGATAGCAAGGTCAGTGTATGTTACATACAAACTGATTCCTTAAGTTTGCAGAGCTTATAAAATAAAAAAAAAAAGTTTCAGCTTTGGCGAGGACGACATTACTTTCAAAAAGCGCATAACTTTTGGCTGCAAAAACGCTTAATACATTCTATGAGTTTTAGATTGAGTAGCCTGCGAACAGGCTCCGGGTTGGTTTTAAAGCAAGCTAGCCGAGTATAGTTTAGGGCGAGGGGGGCGAGTCGAGAGCGGTCTGGTGACGACGAGAGGGAGGTAATAAATTCATGTTCTATATACACCAAATGGATGACCCTCATAAAAATCCCACTACTATATAAGGAACTACACGTCATTTGAGGTCATTAGACGTAACATAAATAAACGACACTGGACATAAATATACATCGTTCCACATTATTAAGATTTCTTCACCACAACTAACCACCGCTAGACATCATTCTCCATCACTAGACAACATTCGTTATCACTAGACTGCCTATACCATCCCTAGACATCATTCGCCATCACTAGACATCATTCGCCATCACTAGACATCATTCGCCATCACTGGACGTCGTTTCCCATCACTAGACATCATTTCCCATCACTAGACATCATTCGCCATCACTAAACATCATTCGTCATCACTAGACATCATTCACCATCACTAGACATCATTTCCCATCACTAGACATCATTCGCCATCACTAGACGTCAATTACCATCACTAGACGTCATTTACCATGACTAGACATCATTCGCCATCACTAGACATCATTTACCATCACTAGACATCTTTCGCCATCACTAGACGTCATTCGTCATCACTAGACATCATTTACCATCACTAGACATCATTCGCCATCACTAGACATCATTCGCCATCACTAGACGTCATTTACCATCACTAGACATCATTCGCCATCACTAGACATCATTCGACGTCTAGTGATGGCGAATAATGTCTAGTGATGGCGAATGATGTCTAGTGATGGTAAATGACGTCTAGTGATGGTAAATGACGTCTAGTGATGGTAAATGACGTCTAGTGATGGTAAATGACGTCTAGTGATGGTAAATGACGTCTAGTGATGGCGAATGATGTCTTGTGATGGCGAATGATGTCTAGTGATGGTAAATGACGTCTAGTGATGGCGAATGATGTCTAGTGATGGCGAATGATGTCTAGTGATGGCGAATGACGTGTAGTGATGGTAAATGACGTCTAGTGATGGCGAATGATGTCTAGTCATGGTAAACGATGTCTAGTGATGGTTAATGACGTCTAGTGATGGCGAATGATGTCTAGTCATGGTAAATGACGTCTAGTGATGGCGAATGACGTCTAGTGATGGCGAATGATGTCTAATGATGGTAAATGATGTCTAGTGATGGCGAATGACGTCTAGTGATGGTAAATGACGTCTAGTGATGGCGAATGATGTCTAGTGATGGCGAATAAAGTCTAGTGATGGCGAATGACGTGTAGTGATGGTAAATGACGTCTAGTGATGGCGAATGATGTCTAGTGATGGCGAATGATGTCTAGTGATGGTAAACGATGTCTAGTGATGGTAAATGACGTCTACTGATGGTAAATGATGTCTAGTGATGGCGAATGATATCTAGCGGTGGTTAGTTGTGGTGAATAATGCTTCATAATGTATACTTATGTCCAGTGTCGTTTATTGATGTTAAGTTACGTCTAATGACCTCAAATGACGTGTAGTTTCTTATATGGTAGTGGCATTTTTATGAGGGTCATCCATTTGGTGTATATAGGACATGAATTTATTACCACGAGGGAGTGCTCACGGAATCAGGCTTTCGCCTGGGAGGCTATTCGCAGGCTATAGATTGAGCTTTTATATCCCTGTTTCCGAGAAGTACTTACTTTAGGGGCCACAAATTTCCAGGTCAATCATGCAATAAAAACACACAATTTTCAGAAAGCTTCAGTGATAAAATATGTTACATTCAGCCCAAACGCTTTTGAATTTGAAGCCCAAATAAGAAAAATAAAACATGATCTTCTGATTTGCTGTTTCTTGATGTTTTTCAATGTGTATAGCGTTACCGTAGCTTTGCAAGTAAAAAACTAACAGCACTGATATGGAGCGTGCATTAATCTCTATTGCTAAACGTTTAATTTTCCCCACACTGATCTCATGTCACTAGAACAGTAAAGAGGATTGGCTGGGATATCAGTACAAACGCGCGACTCCAAAAGCAATTTTGTTTGCTTTTGTACTAATACGCTAAAGAGAGGTTGCGTGAGAGTTAAATGACGTTAAGCTGAAATTTCTCTTTCGATGAATGTTTGGGATCAATGTAAGTATTTAGGCAACTGTGCACCTACCCCTCCCCTAACCCAACATTAACGCTAACTTTTTAACTTCATGTTATGACTTGTTGGGTTAGGGAGGGGTAGGTGTACAGTTGCCAAGATACTTACATTGATCCAACGCTTGCTGACCTCGTTCGATCGTTCATACGCGCGGCAACACCACTGACCAGCTACCAAATGTGGCCATACATGCTTATTCGGGGTCTTAAGCTTAACAACAACGGCAGCAATAAAAACCAGGTTTTAAAGCTTCCTTGTAGAATGGAAAGACTTACCATCCTCCGTCTTCCTTCGTTACATTTGTTATGAATGCTCCACGGCAAAACGACATCTCATCCGGGTTCTGGGCCTCATAGTCCCACAATGCTCTACAGGCTGACTACAATTTGACGCAACAAGATCTCAAATATATGTGATATGTGAATTAAATTAAATTCATGCAGACTATAATTATAATTATAAACTAGCTCATTGTATTTTCAAGGATTTATAATTTTAAAAAAACCATCAGTAGAAGGTGGCAGTTCAGTTCGTTACTTTTCAAGGTGAAGCTAAAGAGCTGAGACGGAAGTGACGTCACTTACTGACCTTTGTAATAAACACATTGGGTTCATGATATACACTTCCGGTTCCATAAATAGACTCCTCATCGGGTGACTATCAAAACAAAATAGAGAAGGCAATGCTGAATGTGGTTGGGTCATTACATTGCCCAATGACAGACTGTCCAAAAACACACTGTTCTATATAAAACTGTCCAATCACAGACCGTCCTATAACAAACTGTCCTCTAAAAGACTGTCCAATAACAGACTATCCTATGACCAACTGTTTAATAACAGACCGTCCTGATAACAAACTGCCCAATAACAAACTGTCCTCTGACAAACCGTCCTAGGGACCGTTTATTTTTTACGAGGGAGATGGGCTGGTGCGATTTGGGGGGGGGGGGGGGAGAGCAGACATGCGAAAAAAAAAAAAAAAGATCAGTTAAAGGGGGGGGGGGGTCACGTGAAATATTTTAGCAATATTTTTATGTCATATTTTAATCCGAAATTCACTTCTCTTTCTTCTGATTGGGAGGGGGGGTTCATGTGAAAAGGGTCGTGCAATTTTAAATGGTGTTACCCAAATCATACCAGCCACCCCTCCCCTCCCCCTTCCTCATAAAACATGAACGGTCCCCTATAACAAACTGTCCGATAGCAATTCATCTGACAAGCAAATACAAGGAAAATGGCGCATCTTGTTACCAATCCCATTTGAGGAAATTGCAATTTTTTGTGTAAAACCTTGCGATCAAGAATGGCTTCGATCAAGTCTCTCAAGAAGATTTTTTGTCCCCGACTTATGGGCAAAGTGTAAGAGACGTAACTTGTTACATCACAGTTAGCAAAATAATGAACTGTAACGATCAGAGTTTGATCGAAACAACACGTAATAAAACAGAAATAGATTAAACCTTACCGTTCCAACTTTGGACAACACCTGGACAAACAAAGTAAAATTGAAAAAGTTAGATAGAATAAACTAAATTGTAAAATACTTGAAATTTTAGTGTGAATAAAAAATTAGGAAGGAAAACCTAAAATAGTAAATTTTTCATGGAATAACGACAACGAACAGGCCAAGGCATCATGGCATGGTCATTTTCTATCCATCAGCTATCCCTCTGTTTTTGCTTGTTCAGCTGCTAAGAGTAAGTGTGTGTTTTCCTTGGTTGGTCACAAATATTACCTAGATCATAGAACAAAGATCTTGGAGTGTCTGTATTCTAACAACTGTCTCACACATTAAAGTTTCCCTACGCAAAACCTCACCACCACCACCTTACGGTGTTACAAATTACTTTATCAACTTAATGATTAGTAATGGTAATAGGACTGAGTGGAGTCCAATTCGGTCTGTAATCATACGAGTGATTAACAAAATCGGACGACCGCGTAGCGGGAGTCCGATTTGTTTAATAACGAGTATGATTGCAGACCGAATCGGACGACACGAAGTCTTATTACCAATTAATCATAACTGTCACAAAATTTTTTATATATAAACTTATTTTTTCTTAATCAAAACACATGAAATTCCAAGATTTGTTTTGCTAGCAGTGAAAAAAAAGCCATTTAAGCGCGCGCGTGATGGCGCGTACTGTCCAATTACTCAGGCATGACGCGTACTGTCCAATTTAACTGTCCTATTAAGGCTGAAATCAGTGCAGTTGATAGCCAATCAGATTTGAGAATTTTGTTATAGTTATGATTATCCCAATTAATAGAGTTCGAGATAACCGAGTTCGAGACAGCGAGGCTCGACTGTATCTCCCAGCAGATCGGGAATAAGCACTGCTGCGTGGACTGCAAAGAGCCTTACTTCTTCATTGATGTGGTACTTGAGTTTCATTCCCTTGTACAGTGGATGTCTCATGTAGAACTCCACTAACTCCACCAGACTCTCAAACTGTGCATTGCCGATAGTAAAGAGGCGACCTTCGCGCTTTATTCTACAGTGTTTGATCTTTCCTTCCGCTCTGTAATCAAACACAATGAACAATACTCTGATCAAAATGGTTCAGACTGTTTAGTTTGCTTGAGGTTATTTTTAGGTACATTTGCGCAATAGATTTATAACCTGTGAGTTTGCTTTTGCTGATGTTATCTGCATAAACATTCGATATCTTGGTGCGTCAGCTGACCAAACCGTGCAGTGTTACCTCGATAACCTTCGTTTAATTAACAATTATTCGCTTCAGGCTCAGTGATCATCGGTGAACATTCACTTCGACTTCGTCTCGGTAAATATTCATCGATAATCACTTCGCCTTCGGCGAATAATTGTTTAGTATAAATACACAGGTGATTACTTCAAAAGAAGAAAAGAAAAAGCATTGTACAACACGAAAAAAAATTTATTTCATCAAAAGCGCGCCATTTTGGCAGCCATTTTGTTCGTCGAGGTGATTATCGGCTGATAATCCGAGATACAGGGTCAAAAATTAACTCCAGTGCTTGGTGGCCAGTTGGGCCAGTTACCTTGAATTTTTAGTGGCCCATCCAAAATGAAGTAGCCCTCGATTTTTTTTTTCAGAGTCACGTGGCAATCACAAAATTAAAATGGCGTCCATATGTCGTGAATGTGGATCGCATGTGAAATCACTGTTAAAACGGCTCGGAATTTCCACTTCAGAACTAAAAAGTACACTAAAACGGATGATTTTAGAGTCCAGGCAAAAAAACGAAGAGAAAGGTAGTCCAATTAAACTTACATATTGAGTTTTATTTTTAACTTTGTACTTCGCATAATTTACATTGCAAATTTTCGAAATTCTGTAGCATAGTCGCACATCGGGCGTTCAAACCTTAACTTTTTGTAGCCCTGGTCAGTTTTAACTCGCCACTGGTGACCGTGCGACCGCCAGTTTTTAGCCCTGGAGATAGCGAACCAATCAGAGCGCGCGATTTTTTTAAAATCACCTGAGTATTTAAACTAAAATCTACTAATCGCCGAGTACCCTAAGGAAGCAGTTTTTGTTTAAACCAAACAGTGCGTCTCTGGCTTTTTCAACTGTGAATCAAACAATGCAATGTTCGCATTCGTTGGAAATACCTCCTATTAACCGACTTCGAGGTCCGTACTGTAAGTTACGGACCGCGTTTTTTCCGAGCGCGTTCCGAGTGAGTTTTTTCCAAGCGAAAAAAACAAGAATCCGTAACTTACAGTACGGACCGAGAAAACGAGATTTGTAAGATATTTATTATATCTCTGGAGACATTTTGGCAACCAAAACAAACTTTTGAATTTAGCGGGCCGTACTTAACTGTACGGCCCGCTAAATTGACCAATCACAGCGCGTGTACTAACTGACAGATGTAATAAAGCCACTGAACAGTTTTCTCGTTTGCAATTATTTGTGCTCTTAATTAATTACAACGAATAGCTTCACTACGAACATGTCATATCTAAATGCAAGTCTGTGCACTGAGTGATGGTTGCCTGTCTGTGTTGTGGTTCAGTGTTGTCCCTGATTTAAACTTTAATTTCTTTTGTTCCTTTTGGTGTAGCAATTCATGAGAATGAGTTCAAAACAAAAGAAATGAAATTTAAACCAAGCATAAAATAGAACCACAATATAAACAATAAACTGAATTATTGTATAATAATTGCAAAACATTTCTTGCGGAACTGCAGGAAAAAAACAAATTCTCCCTAGCATTCATGGTTTTCGAGCTTAAATTGCTGTGAAATATGAAATTGAAAAATTGATCAGTAAACAAGATTACTTTAAAAAGGAATGGATAGTGAGCCCTTATCTACCTTAACTCACAGTTAGAATTTCTATCTATTGCTTCCCGGCCATTTCTTCCCTCTTTTCAGCCTCGATGTCTGTATTCTATAGCATTTTACACAGTTAATTTCAATGCCAAATATCTCTATGACGTCAAGTAATTTTCCAAGCAGGAGGTCCGGAGTTCGAGCCCTGGTGGTGGCACTGTGTTGTTTCCTAAGACAAGAAACTTAACTCAACACTGTCTCTCTCCACCCAGGTGTATAAATGGGTACCAGCGATACAATGCTGGGGGTAGCCCAGGGATGGACTAGCATCCCATCCAGGGGGGAGTAATAATACTCCCACGTGCTTCATGCTACAGAAACCGGGACAAGCTCCGGCCGTGTGGACCTTAAGGCCTGTGTGCGCCTTTACCAATGGAAAATAACAAAAACAAAGAAAAAGAAAAAAAAAATCAATATAGGTAATAAAGCGTACATAATCACCTGAAAGAGATAGCGAATGATTCCTCTGTCTGGGTCTGTTCATCTGCTACTTTCTTGCGAACTAAGAAAGCGCCGTTTTTTCTCACTCTCTTCAACATGTCCTCTGCCTTGTCCCTCGTCAAGTTGTCGTGATACCAGCTACGAAAGACAAGTACTAGATCACAAAACGAACTCTTTTAAGCATATAAAAAGTCGTAAGAATACAGAGAAAGAGTAAAAGGGGCAACACTGCATTGTAATACTCCAAAATGATGTTTTATGATGATCTTTTCACATTTGGTAGGTAAACCAAAAGTCATTGGCGGCACGTGTGGGTTATGATACGCAACAGTACTTTATATTGCAGCTGAAGTTTGCATTCCGAATTTCACATGCCAAAAAAGCTGGATTCCTTAACATGGAGAGACAAGGGAAAAAAACAGCTACCACTACAAGGTACCACAAAGATCTATGCAACCTCGAATTTCATAGGAGCTCTAAACGGTTCGACTCTTTTCTCCATCGGAGAAATAGAGATTACTCCATGGAAAATGCGCGCGTACGATTTTTATTCACGAGTTGAGTTTTCTGATACAACTCAACGAGTGAATAAAAAATCGTACAAAGCATTTTCCATGGTGTAATTTGTTTATTTTATAGATACTGAGATTTTTGAAAAGCCAAATTTTGTCAATCTTACGCGCGTGTTTAGGGAACCCATTCAACTGCAATGTATGCGTGTAAAACTAGAATAACTAAAACATCAGTTTCTCTTTCAAAATCAAATATTTAATGAAGTAACACAAGAAATAAAACGTCAGTTTATACCTTCACAACTTTTATAAACATTTTTCAGCTGAAAAAAAAAACCTGACTGAGGCTTATAGGTTCAAATTTCATCGAAATCGCGATGCGATGTTGTTCACTAGTGAGTTTTCGTCGTTCGCGTTTGTGATTGGATGAACGACGTTTTTCCACTAGTGAGTTTTCATCGTTCGCGTTTCCTATTGGCTAATGCATTTTACGTATCATTTTTACGTACTCTTTTTTTCGTGAGGAAATCTCAGTATCTATGATATAAAATGGCATTCCTTGTTTTTTTCTCGGTGCAATCTATTGCTTTACTAAGCAATGATATTGGACATTCCGGGAGATATGTGCTGTGTCTAATAGGCGTAACATAAAGAAATCCAGAATATTTTTGTACTGAAGCTTTCGTCTAGAGGTACACCCTCTTGTACCATGAACTTGTTTTAAAGGATAGTATAATAGACCTCATTCGCTTGTACATTTTGTTTTCCCAATACAGATCATGTGATACTCATGAGATTTGGTCTTCTGTCTTGTTCATTAAAAAGAGTGCAGGCAGACATATTCATGCTTGCATGTACTCTTTTTAATGAACAAGACAGACGATCCAAATGTACAAGCGAATAAGGTCTATTGGTAAACGGATTTCAACAAACAGCAAGCCTTGGATACTTACTCTTTTTCGAGATGTGCGTTTGCCTGTTGTGCACCAGGAAGTTGCCCCAATATGCAAGAAAAAGCAGGGTTGTTAGAAAACAACAAAAACGTTAAATTCTAGTACGACAAGTAGTTTTTATTGCACGTTTTACGAAAATATTTAATTAAATTTCTTTAAGACTTTTCTAATGCTTTACATCAACGCCAAAAGTGACACAGGTAAGTTGACTAAAAGATTTTAAAACCGCCTTACCACTTAAGACCTTCTAGACAGTAGTTTACACGCAAAAATATTTGCCTACAGGTAGAATTATCCACCGCAGAAATAACAAACGACATAATTAAGTTTCCCTGTGCGGTTCAGAGCATGAGTGCCAGCTCAGGTCCAAGACCTACCGAAGACTTGTTTAAGGCGGTGAATTACGAGTAGGGAGGGGAGGGGGGTGTTTCTCGTACGTCGTTTAAGACTTGTTTCTTGCCACTACTAAGGGGGCAAAATGAGTGAAGCGTTAGAGGGTCAGGAAACCTCGGGAGCTAGAACTGAACAAGAGAGGTCAGTATACGACTTCTTTTGACTATGAAAAGCACACTTCTAACT
>OX453286.1:10155997-10208497 GCA_949710005.1 Ricordea florida
CGCACAATGACCCAGCACCACGTCACTGTGACCACACTGCACTCTGCTGAATGCAGTGAACGTTTCTTTTGAAAACCAATCACTGATGCCTTCGAACTATTATCGTACATGTACGTGTATTCATATACAGAACAACAATGTTCCCACGGATACCACAAGTACAACAAACTTTTCTTTAAAACAAAACAAAAGAAAATAAAAATGAATTGGTTTGCTGATGGAAGAAATAATTCTATAATAAATAATTCACGTGCTGTTTGAGTCTCTGGTGGGACAGAAGACTTTATCTTTCACGCAGATCCTTTAACTAAGCCAGCTATCCAACATCAGGCAGCACCAACAATTTTAAGTTTCTGTGGCATTAAAATACTGTTAACCCTTTAAGCCCCGATAGTGTCTATACAGATTTTACTCTGGCTAACGCCAGACGGTTTTACTCGTCACAGGGAGACCCCTCGGGGCTTAAAGGGTTAAAAACTATCTCCTTAACCCTTTAAGCCCCGATAGTGTCTATACAGATTTTACTCTGGCTAACGCGAGACAATTTTACTCGTCACAGGGAGACCCTCGTGGCTTAAAGGGTTAAAAACTATCTCCTTAACCCTTTAAGCCCCGATAGTGTCTTTACAGGTTTTACTCTGGCTAACGCCAGACGATTTTACTCGTCACAGGGAGACCCCTCGGGACTTAAAGGGTTAAAAACTATCTCCTTAACCCTTTAAGCCCCGATAGTGTCTATACAGATTTTACTCTGGCTAACGCGAGACAATTTTACTCGTCACAGGGAGACCCGTCGGGGCTTAAAGGGTTAAAAACTATCTCATTAAGTATTGACAGAAGGTTACTGTACCTCGCCAATGTTAACTCCCTCCAGTCCCTCATCGTCCTCATCCTCTTCTGACTTTGTTTGCTCTTCTGTCCAAAAAAGCTGGTTTTTCGTTAGACAGAAAAAGTGTGGATTCCATTCCTGTCACCAACGATACACAGAGTAAGATCTACAATTAATAATTAACAATTATTCTTAGAAATCGGGGCGAATAGTGCCAGAATATCAACCGAGCTGCAAATCAGCGAGGTAAATATTCCCAAAGTCACTATTCACCGAGATTGGAGAGAATAATTGTTTTAGTATAAACCAATGAAGCAACCTCAGAAGGGAGCTTAAGCAAGAACGACAACGACACCGAGGATAACACAACCTGTGAAAAAATTTAATTGCTGAAGTGTAATTCGTACGACAAATAGACTTACCAGGCTTTATTTTGAACATGCAATTTTTATTGTGTCGTTCATTTGCGCTATTGTTTGGTCCTGCCCTGGTCAATGTTTCATTAAGATGGTAGTGCTTTGCCTAATTTCTCTTGTAAAACCTCTTTGAAAAAGCTATAAAGCGAGAATTGAGGGCGGCAATATTCCAGTAGGTTGGACATCATTTTGCTTTTTCTCCAAACAAAAACTCACTAGCACATAGATATACCAGAAGCCCCGGCTATATTCTCCTCTTGGGAAGTGGATTGTGTTAAATATTCCGAGGTGAGGAGCCAATCAGATTGCTCAAAATGCCAAGGTTGCTAAGTTGGTATGTACTAATTAACAATTAGACCCGTAGCCCGCAAGGGCTATTGATCCGTAGCCCTTGAGGGCGAAGGGTCTAATTGTTTTAGTATCACCCAACTAGTCCGACAGAAAAAGCAATAATAAAGTTAGCAAATGCAAGTTGAAGAAAGATTTATTTGGGAATAAAACGAAAGAAAGCGCCACGAATTTCGCTATTCGAGGACTATTACTAATAGTCCTCTAGTAGCGTAGCCAATCAGATTGCGGAATTTGCATTTGTCCACTAGTTGGGTGATACTAACAATAATTACCATTCTCATACTCCTATTGTGGAAGTTTTCAAGGTAAATTAACAGTTAACGAAGAACAAGCCAAACTGGCAGCAAAGTCAGTTTCATACATGGTCGATTTCATCCTCAAGTAGGAGATATCCATTCTTGACAGACTGGCTGAGGTCATCTTCCATCCCTGTGAAGCAAAGGCACATAATAAACCAACACCACCTGAAGCACTGGGCTAATGTTCCATCATTGCTTTGCTACTGTTAGGACTGAAAGGCCTTATACTGTTATCTACAGTATTGTAATTAAATGCGCGAATTTCGTTCTTTGTTCCCGCGGCTTTTCGACAAAAGTTCGCTAAAAAGTTAAAGCGAAATTTCACAGCGTACCGAGCGATAATTCGCTTTAGTAGAAATACTCGGGTGATTATAAAAAACGCGCGCTCTGATTAGTTCGCTATCTCGGATTATCAGCCGATAATCACCTCGACGAACAAAATGGCTGCCAGTCGTTCGCGCGCCTTTGATGAAATAAAATTTTTTCGTGTTGTATAATGTTTTTTTCTTTTCTTTTTTGAAATAATCACCTACGTATTTATACTAAAACAATTATCCGCCTCAGGCTCAGTGATTATCGGTTAATATTCACCTCGACTTCGTCTCGGTGAATATTCCTCGATAATCACTTCGCCTTCGGCGAATAATTGTTAAGTAACAAAGGGCGATTTTTCTTTGAAGTTTCGTTAAGCTATATACGATAAATGTAGCTACAGTAAGTAGAGTACCTGTTATTGGCCATCGCACAAAAAATTTGGATCGAAAACAGAACTGAAAATGGTGCAATGTATGTACGAGTTCACTTATAATAAAACAATGATAATTGCCTCTAAAATCACAAAATAAAAACTTCACTAACTAGAGTGTGGTCTAGGTCTGTTATTTAATGTACACATCCATGGCTAAACCTAATCTTTTACTCAAGTATTGTGGAGATAGTTTCTAAGGAAACTGGTGCTGCGTCAGTAGGGAATTGAAACACAAGAAACTGAGATAATCAAACGAATTGATAAAGTCGGTAAGTTATACCACCGTAAGGTAAAACGGAGGTGCTGACGTTTCAAGCGTTAGCCCTTTTACCTTACAGTGGTATAACTTACTTTATCAATTCGTTTGATTATCCTAATTTCTAATCTTTTACTCCATCAGGATAAAGCTCCTGGGAACATTTTTAATCCTTTCTGAGTGGGATCCTTGTCAATTCCATGGTTACTCTCACATCCCTTCATACAGCAAGTTTCAACGAGAGAACAAGATAAAGGTACTTGTCTTACGAAACACTGCTCTCTCCATCTCCAGATCTGAAATCCTTCAACACTAACCATAACTCTGTCCCCCACCCCTCCCCCTCTATTCCACGACATGAACAACTCGACAAAAATATTTAAGTGTGTATGTTGTGGTTCTATTTTATCCTTTTATTTTCCTTTGTTTCAAACTCAACATCATAAAATTACCACAACCAAAACAAAAGAAAACCAAATTTGAACTCAAGTAAAAACTGAACCACAACATGTACAGCACACCTGGTTGGCTGTTACGATATCAGTTCAGTGTGGCAAAAACTTGTACTGTGGCTGGGTTCTTTATTCAGAATTTACTAATGTGCTCAAGTCAACCTGACTACATCAACAGCAATGTAACTTTTTACTGTACCCATATCTCCTACGTTGGTGTATGTGATCTGACTAGGGTCCTTGGGTAACTTCTTATGCTATAACACAAAAGTGACCATTATATACATGCATCAAATCATTTTTGTATGATAGCTAAATGTAAGCAACAGGAATAAAACTTTCAAATTAAATGCAAAATATTATTTTACCATATTACCAAATTGAATTTAAGTATATGTGATGAAAAATGGTAGGGTTGTGGGATGTGGCTTGATATGACAATGTCAAAATGTAATAAGGGTAAGTTGAAGCCACACATATGCGCACTGAGGCGACTGTGGTAGAAGGGGTAAAACCCTGTTGCTACCAAAAAAAAGATGAAAAAATTGAGCTAAAAAGCCAGCAGCCATAACAAGGCCGAAACAGCTGTCCATGGCTGCTGGCTTTTGAGCTTAATTTTTTCATCTTTTTTTGGTAGCAACAGGGTTTAATCCCTTCTACCACTGTCACCTCAGTGCGCATATGTGTGGCTTCAACTTACCCTTATTACATTTTATTGAATTTAAGTATAGTTTTGTATGGTATTAACAAAACGTATCGTGAAAACCAGTGCAAACAAAAATAATTAATAATAATAATAATAATATACTCCATTTATACTATGCATATTTTATATAAATATTCATATCCGCATTACAATCAGACCAATAGACCATAACACCAGGAACACGCCCTACTCTTTTCGAACAGTGTCATGGGTTCTTTTACGTCCCACATTACAGATAGAGTTGTGAGACGGGGCCTTCGGTTTATCGTCCTTATCCAAGAAGACTAGAAAGTCTAACCATTTGCACATGTCGTTACAAAGGCAGTACTTTCTACTCAATTATTTTAAGACCCTGGGTGTTGGTCGGGCCGGGGTTTGAACCCGCGACCTCCAGCACGGCAGTCCAGTGCTCTACCAACTGAGCTAACCAGTCGGCAGTAATGCGACTACTTTCTTGTAGTATTTTGTAATCAATAAGCATCAAAGATTTAAATACTCTATTACAAATTCCAGATTGAAAACTCAATAATTTTGAGCTGTTGACATTTTGAAGCTCTTTATTGCTTTAAACAGCAAACAGAGAAGGGTGAATGCATCAAACTCTTTAGTGCTGATATCCATTCATTTCATACCCAGCCAAAGTCGTTTTGTACCCATTCATTTCGTAAATTTGGACAATTCATACTCAGATGCAACTCATTTTGTACCCATCCCACAAGTTTCCTTGCATAAAATAACAAATGGTAAAAGGCTGTGCACATGTAAGCAGACTAGTGGTCTCTTGAAATGAACTGAGTTAAGCAGCTGAACTTGAATAAACGATGATCAAAACTTTAGTGGTTGTACATACTGTAATATTATAGTTAAGCAGTTAATTCTAAATAGTCAACAAAGTCCGTTAAATTTTAATTCAATTTAATTTTACCACTTTAAACCTAACATAGGTTAACAGTACGAAATGACTAAATAGACTGGGTATGAAACGTCTCAGCTGGGCATGAAATGACTGGTATAACCCAAGTGCTTCACCAGTCATAAATACCTACTTTCAACTAGCTCTACATGTATAAAAAACAAATTGACATATGTAAAGGTAAAGACAAGACAGAAGAGCCATACCGGCACTGCCTGAGATTACTCAGTTTTTATGGTGTCAAGCACCAGGAGCATTTGTTACTCCTATCTGGATGAGATGTCTGTGCATTACAAGGTTACTCTGAGCATTTTATCATTGGCACCCACTAACATGTGGGCAAAGGGTGTCGGTTTTTGCCTAGACTGGAAAGACCACTGTACTACTGTTACCTAGCAACATCGACAAGACATACCTTGAGAATAATCTTTTTACGTAAAGCAGTGGGAGATGGCATTTCCTTCGCATTCGGATCAATTGGTTGGCTAAGTAAGTAATCTGTAATCAAAAACAAAACAAGAATGACATTAATTTTAAAGTCAATAGGTCCAATTAATTCTTAATTGTCTTTTTTTGTTACATGTTACCTTTACATATTCACTAAGTGGTGCAATTCCTGCACCTTGTAAACAACAGAGCTTACAGACAAACAACAACAGTGCAGCTGTAGTTCACAATTAATAACACACCTCCAAAGACTTCAGTAAATGTCTGTGCCATAACCTTCTGTTGAGGAATGCTACAGTGGTTTTCCAGTGACAAAATGAGAGGATAACTGAAAAACAACATTGAGAAATGATGGAACTTTTAAGTACATGTCACAAATGTACTCCCTAGTAGTTTGCAACTGTGAATGAGTGACTATTTTAACAATTTCATTTGTATGATAAAAATAATTGTTGTGAGGAAGGAGCATTTGATTTCTTAGGGCAATAGGTTTGGTGACTTCAGGAACAAACTCCCTTCAAGTAGACCTGGAGCTAAAAAAGAACTTGTGCTCTACATCTTCACAGAAAAGGCTGACAGGCAATTCAAGCACAGTGGTAGAATGTATCCTTGGAAAACATTCTTGACAAGACCAATGCGCCACACACCAAATTCGACCACTCTTCGCCTCCATCAAAAACTAAATGGCCACAAATTTAATTGAGCAATACAGTGCAAGTGAACAGCATTGCATTCATTACACATAAATAAATCAGCAACATTATGAGATTCATAAACACAATATTAACCTTATAAAGGAAGGGGACAAAGCACTCTGAACTACTACAGTTCAAGTTAAGAAAGAAAAGTTGTGTGCCTTATAAGTCATAGTTGATGAAAAATGGAAATATTGTGTAGAATGCTGCATGAAAGATTTAAAGGCAGCCCAAGATGAGCTCCAAATTTGAACGGATTTGTACAAAAATGCAACAGTATGTTTTTTTAAATCAAAGGAAGTTTAATTTACTCTTTTTTAATAAAATCTACCTATTTTGTTCCTATGTGGTATTTTATATTGCTTGCCTAATTTTCAGGCCATTTGCAAGGCCCCAGATACATGTACACGTATGTAACAAACGATTTGCTGATGCTTTACTTACTCAGATGCCACAAACGCATTGTCCCTAATTGCACGAACCACTTCTACAAATTTGATTCTGGACACCAGAGTGTGACCATGGGTAATGATTGGCTGACCATCTGGCCCGTCCCAGCAATCCACTGTTGACAACACAGTCACGTTATTACAAAGGGATTGTCACACAATAAACCTTTCCTTGAGGTGTATGTAATTATCACAGGGTCCGAAATTAACCTTTTCCTAAGGGAGCCAACTGGCAACTAACCTAAAAATTTTGGTCGCCAAATGCAAGTGTTCATTTTTCGCCTGTGATATCTGTATAGAGTATTTTCACATGACGTCACAGCAGCCATATTGGTGTTACAAAACAAGGAAACGGCGGCCATGTTGGTGTTCCAAACTAATCCTCTGGGAGTTGATCTCTTTTCTTATGTAAAAACATTCTTTTGTTCCAAAACATTTGCATGGCTGCTGGCCACGTGAGTGAAAACGCTCTATTGGGAGAGGCCGCTGAAACAATATGGCGTGAGGTCAATATGGCAATCGTAAAATCGTCACTTTGTTTTACTACAATTGTCCAAGGGAGCTTTATGTTTTTTTTAAAAAAACCCTTCTACCAAGGGAACAAAAGGCTAGTCACCCGCTGGCAACCAGTTCAAAAATTCTGGTCGCCAAAACCTGATTTCTGGTCACATCAGCGACCAGTCAGTCGCAATTTCAGACCCTGTATCAGGAGTTTTCTCAACAGCTGAACTCCAGATGCAACATCTGGTTTTCAGATCTGTAACATTCATTAGTTCACACAAAATAACAATTAAACAATTCTCATTCATTAATTATGATTGCCAAATTCAAATATGTCATTTTTGTATGCACTTTTAATGCCTCGAAACACTTTCCTGGTTATAAACCAATTTGTGTCCTGGGAAAGCAGGAAATGTCATTTCAGAGCATTCAATAACAAACATCACAGGGAGCATGCCTCATGACCACACTATAAGTCACTGCCTTTTGAAACTTGCATCTGCTCAATGAATAAATAAATCTGGTACTCTCAAAAGCTACAAGAACCGTGTGCTACATAAAACACCAATCATCATAATTACTATGAAAATAGACAAATAAATCAATTACAAACCAGCCTAAGTTAAATCAAATTCAACCTGTAATGCATACATACAGCTTCAAAGATGTCACCTCAACTGCATAATTAACATCCAACAAATTATTAGTAAGCAGGTTAACTTTATAAGGTAAAGCAAGTGGCCAAAGGCACAAATACAAACAACTTACATTCTAAACAGCGGCAACCCATTCTGAGTGCACGAATGTAGGCTTCTACAGAAGCCTCACCTTGGAACTGGTCTCCTGTCAGATATCTGATAGTGAAGAAGGATATAAAGTAGAAATTCAAGCCATCAGTTCACTCTCAACATCTGAGTACTTACAGTAGTACTGTGCAACTCCCCTAGTAATAAACAACTCTCCACATGTTACTTTCAAGAATGTGTTAGAGAAGGTACCAGGTGAAATTTTTTTTTTTAAATTTGGAATTGATTGCTTTTTTTTAAATTCTTGAAATTCAATGATTTGACAATGTAAGGAGAAGTAGAGTATTGGTCACTTTTGAAAGTGAAAGGGTTTAGTCAATGAGACCTATACCAGGGGCGGATCCAGGATTTTACATGAGTGATTTGAAGCACCTTAACTAGGGGGGTTTGGGGGCATATGCTCCCCCAAGAAAATTTGAAATTTAGTGCTCCCAGAATGCAATTTTCCTGCATTCTGAGAGCACTTTAAGCCATTCAGACACATTAACAGTATCTCCTCAGAAAGGCATAATTCTGTACAAAAAAATCAATTCTGTGTATTTACACAGACAAACCAGAATAACATTAATTTTTTTTTTGTCGAGAAATTTGCCTTTCTGTGTCTAAGGAGTCTAGCATGTGAATTAAGATTGAGGGCTACCTTTGAAAATGTAGTAGATCTGCTGCCTGAGAAGATCCATTGCTTTCTTTTGTAGTCTAACTGTGAGTGATCTGGTTAAGTCTAAAATGTGTCTCACAATAACAAGAGTAACAATAAAGGAAATGTAATGCGCTCAATCCCCCTTGTTCGACACACATTTACCAAAACGAAGTGGTTGGCAGCAGGCATCAGTACTCTAATCTTGCTTATCAAATGCTGCTGTCGCTTTGGGGAATTGTCAAAAAATTCTGAGAGCTTTCTTACAACATCCATCATGTTTTAACAAGTGGTAATTGGCACATGTCAGCAACACACAAGTTAAGCCTATGATTCATACATTGAATGTAAAGGGCCTAGTCATGTTCAGCCCTAATAAGTGATGAAGCTCCATTCAAGCACCCAGACATATTGCCTGCACCATAACACTGGCCACGACAGTCATCCATAGATAGTCCTAAATCAGCTACAGCACCAGTTATTAAATCTTTGATAGCTGCTCCTGTTGTTCCATCCTCACAAAGGTAGAATCCTACAAACTCTTCTCTGACTGTTTTGGTCAAATCGAGAAATCTGATCACCACTGAAAGGTTTTCTTTATTTGATATGTCAGCTGCTTCGTCAGACATAATAGAAAAATATTTGCTGTCCCTGATTTCCTGTGACAAAGTATTCACTATGATAGCACCCACAGTTGTAATCATCTCATTTTGAATGGTTTTAGAAATATAAGGGAACGCGTCCAAATATAAATAGGCAACCCGATCATCGGAATCGGACCCGATCAATTTTCCGATGGTTCGGAATCGGTGCCGATTTGTGGCCACTAGATGCCGATTCCGATATGATAAAAAACTTTGCCGATTCAATCGGAGTCAGATACATTCCGCGGTGAATAATGGGGTATCATATTTATCTGATAAGAATGTGATCCTGTAAATGTGTCACGAAACCAAATAATGAAAGAGTCACTTCGCTCAAAACAATCTTTACAACTTGCTTTGTTCTCCATTGTAAAATATCATAGCAATACTTTCGTGGATGTTTTTTTTTTGCCTGTTAAAATTTGTTCGAAGATTGCTTCAAGGCTATTCGGTAATCGCTCAGGTGTACGGTCGTTTCGCTACAAAGTCGTTTCGCTACTAGTCGTTTCGCTGCATATCGAGGTCGTTTCACTATATGATAAAAGTATATTTGCTGCTAAGGACGGGTCGTTTCGCTGCAACTTCTTGTAATTCTTGTAAAATTCTTGTAAATATACGTTGTTTTATGAAATATAAGCTTCGGACTGAAACGTCGTGTTTTGAAACTCTTCATATAGCGCGCGTGATTTCATCCGAATTCTCGAGTTATGTTGCCCAAACGAAACTTGTTGTTTGTGGACAGTTATCAATAAAAGTCTCATTCGGACAGTTCTTGTAGATGCAGAGGTGAACTAGTGTGTTTAATAGTTTGCTTTTCTTCTCACTGAATAGCGTTTGCGGAATGCGCTTCGTAGCCGCGCTGGGAATAGGCAAACCGAGTGATTCTGCGTTCTATATAAATGTGTCCAGTTTCTGAGTGAAAATTACACTGATAAAAAAAACTTCATGTGAGTAACGTGTGTTTTTGACAAATGGAAACTGTTTTATCATACTAACTATGGTTTTATGTGCAGCAAATCGACTTTGGAATGTAGCGAAACGACCTCGATATGCAGCGAAACGACTTTGTAGCGAAACGACCGTAAACCATGCGCCGATAAACAGTTGGTCTTACCCAGCCTGTTTGTACGTCGAAGAAACAATCATTCACGTTTTGCTTTTACAAACATAAACTCAGTATTTGAACGTAGCGTGACCGACTATTTCAACCCTTGATAAACGCTGACAGATATATGTCACTGTTTGATAACTTACGTTAATTGGCCCGATGAAGACTTTTGACCCGTTGCCGATTCCGTTTCAATCGGTACCGAATGAAAACGGAATCGAAAGGAATCGGCACCCATTTGATCGGCATCGGCATGACCCAGTGCCGATATTTGGACGCGTTCCCTAAGTCCCTAAGCATTTCTGGGAGCGATTTCCAGGTGATGTTTTAGTGTTTGGTCGCCGCTGTCAATTCAAAATTCTAACAGTACATGGAAATTACCGGAAAGACTGCCATTTCCTCGATCATCATCTCGTGTACCTCTGAGGGCTATGTTGTTTTTTTTCCGCAAAAAATTATTGTTTTCAAAAGGGATTTCAGAATTTCGCGATTTCTATTGATTTGCTGTTGAAGTAAATTGTTGATCTGCTGATCAATTGGAACCGCTTCTCTTCTCATGTTTCTCAGAAAATTCTCCATTGCGATCACTGCAAAATTATGCATCTCACATTTCCCGCTGGCGTGTTTGGTAAAACGTGAAACGGCGGACGTCCAAAGTGTGAGTGGAGACTTGAACAATTTGTCTAGTTTATTCGTATTTCGCCCACACTGTACTCCAAAACAAACACACGGTAAACAAAATGCACCATCGACATATTTAGAGTATGCTAGCCAGGGAAATCTTTTCAGCCAGCTCCACACAAAATGACGGCTAGAATTCGAACATTCCACTGACGCTGGGAAATCAAAGAGCTCACCTGGTTTCCACACATTCTCTATGAACTTGAACTTGTCCTGGTCTGAATATGAGTTGATTTCCTTGAAAACCAAGCCAACATCATACTGTGAACAGTCCTCCTTCTGACAAACTGGATCGCCTCGAACCATCATTTATAATTAAAATTTCCCTTGTCTTCCTCCGTAGCAAGTTACTTTACAATGAACTCTGATCGGAGCAGGAACAAACGAGGGACTTTCGGGGAGAGGCTTCCCTTTATATACGATTGTCAGTAGTTTGCACGGTAGTTTGCGTCCTGGATAGCCAATCACAACCGAGTTTGAGTAGTTCGCAAGACAATGCGAGTGATTCTGGCCAATAGAGGAGGGTTTTGAGTGATTTGTGGAAAGATCGATAAACTAACCACTCCCACCCAGTACGTACAAATTTTGTCCGGTCGTACCTACGAATTTTTTCGTGTTGTTCTCCGAAGTCTCGACAAAGGACGAGAGCGCGCGAACAGAGATTCGTCAAATTCGTTCGGAAAGGACTGGGTTTGCTGTGTAATCGACGGTATAACGAGATTCAACGATTTTTTTCTTTGTTTTATGTCATAATAAACACTGCAACAAGAAGGACAATTGATTTCTTGAGCTTCAAGAAACAACCAGAGAAATAACAAACCCAGGTTTGGAAACATTTGAGTGATTTCTGGAAATCACTTGAACTACTCTGGATCCGCCCCTGTATACAGTGATAGAATATTAAGTAGAAATTTAAGCCTTCAGTTCACTTGCTCTCAACATCTGAGTACAGTAATAAGTTGTGTAATCCTCCTAGTGGTCAAACAAGTCCTTAAATATCTCTTTCAAGAATGTATTATAAAAGGTGCTAAATGAAATAATTTTTTGGACTTGGTTGTTTTTTGTTTCAAACCTTGAAATTCATTGTTTTGACAATGTAAAGAGAAGTAAAATGTTGGTCACTTTTGAAAGTGAAAGGCAATGAGATCTCTACAATGAAAGAGAAAAAAACAATGCCCACAAAAGAAGTTGATTCATTAAAGACTTCTAAATTGGTAGCTTGTAACTTGCTAGCTACACTTAATTAGCAAGCGAAACAACTCTCTTACAAGCCCATCCCAGATGACTCCACCTTTCCCTTTACCACATAATTATATGCAGACTTACATCAGCTGAACCGTGTTAGCTAAATGTAAATCACACTTCTTAGCAAAGCTGATAAACATGTGCATGCACATGTAAGAAATTGCATCAAACAGAATTAAATAAATATGACACACATTATTTTTTGTTTTGATTTGTGCATGAATGAATGCTGATGCTTCCTACTCTGCTGCCTCCTCCATATTTTGACCAAACTTCCAAACAAACTTCCTGTTTACTTACTACAGCACAAATGCCTGAGGCAAAACTACCTGTATATAATATTGGCACTCAATTAATAGTCTTACGTGTTATGTGATGAAGCTATCCAGTAATATGTTAGAGGCTTTGTCATGTCCTGGTAAACTTCACAATGAGATGAGTTGAAAGCACTATTTCCTCTTGAAATCAGAAAATCCATAAACTGCAATCAAACCAAGAAAATAAAACAATTGCACTTGTCTACTCTTTAGACTATTTGTTGCAGTTACACAATAAACCAAAAATATTAACGATGATTAAAACATCTAGGAGTTATGGTCCAGGTATAATTATGATGAACTATATTTATACACACAATGTTTTCTTTATGCACAGTTAGTATGTCCCAGGAGTGAAAATAAATAAATTTATTATATGGAGAAGAGTGTTTTACTGGGAACTAAACCACTCGTAGATTCCATACGCCACTTCATCCGGGACCCAAGTGGTGTATTTTCCGTATGCCACCTTTGCGAGTGTCGTATCGTTCAATAACGTCACGATTCCCGCCTCTTGCTTTTGTTGAATTGGTTTCTTGCGTTGCATTTGTTGTTTAGAATAAAAGCATGGCAAGCAGGTTTGCGTCCATCAGTGACAAAGAAGTTAAAGAGTTTACAGAAAAACTTGAAAACAAGAACACGAAGAAGAAAACCTTTTACTACTTGTAAAACTTGACTACTTTGAAACACAATAAAATCACAAAGAGTCAATATTTAGTCTCCATGTAATAGAAAGAACATTACACGTTGGCTCCAAGATATGAATTTTATGTTCTCATGGCAAGAACAATATTGTTCTTGCCACTCAAACATAAAATTCATATCTTCTCGCCACCGTGTAATATCCTCTATGTATGTTCTCAACTCTCAAACCAACCCAAAGAGACCTAGAGAATACTTGTACACGTACATCTTGTACATCCATGTCTTGGGTTCTTTAGGTTATAAGACCCCCAAGTTCAGATCAATAATTAAATGACTAGTAAACAAGTTTATTTTACAATACTTGGCCTTCCGCCAAACTTCAGAGTGCGTTAGCTAATAATGTTTTAGAGGTATATGAAATTTTGATCTGCAAAATCATAAAATCTGATTTTAAACAGAAAGTACAAAAACTCTACCTACTGAAACAAGTTGAAATATTAACTACATGCCTGTATTCATATGTCAGAATGACATAAAGTCCAAAGGAATAGATATGTTGTAAGTCCATGAATTTCAGTTCAAAATGGTTCCAAAATAGTTTGATTTATTGTTTCCTTTGTTTCAGATCATTGAAGATTATGGAAATTAATTTCAAAACAAAGGAAAAAGCAAATCAAACTAGTTTGGAACCATTTTGACATGAAATTCACTTTAACCTCCAACAGATTTACTTAAATATACAGTGTCATGAGGATTGTAAAATTTTATAATATATAATGTGATCCAGTTGCCTGATTTTCATATTTCTATGAATAACTGTTATGAAAATGTTGGCAAGCTGTTAGCAGTAAGTCAAAATCTTAAATTCTGGAAAATGAGAGATCAGAAACTTATATGACCAGTTAAAAGTTACTACACCACATACATTATTCAGACATTACCTCTGAAACAGTGAAATAAGGCTCTGAATAATTGCGACTGCTGTCTGATAAATATTCTAGCATGTAACTGCGCACAAGGTCTATGTCTTTGGCAGCAGGTTCCTATGAAACAATACAATATCATGTAAGAGTTGAATAAAGTTCATGAATAAATATAGCAAGAAGTTTAATTTAAATAATGATGTTTTATTACACAGTACCACAGTAACTATCAAATGGACTGTAATATTCAGCTCTGCTAAAAATTCAAGAAACAAACACTAGCAAATAAAAGAACCCTCTATAGTCCAAAGAAAGGCACAGTGTGGAAATGAAAAAAGAGCTCTCTTCCATCACTGTAACCCCCCACTGGCCCCCTTTTCTCCTTCTTGCTTTTTGCAGTGTTATTTGCTATAGTGTCCTGTAAAGGCAATGAAACAGCCTGGCTACTTGAGAACCCTGGGCATCAACATCCTCAGTGACTTTTTATGGCAAATTTTCAATTCTCCCATGCAAAGGGTCACAAAGACCTAGCCAGGTCTTCTGACATGGTGTGAAAAAAAAAAAAAAAATTGTGCAGGTTTTGGGAGGCAAATTGTGCGGTAAAAATGGCGATTGTGCGGGAATTGTGCGGGATTGCGCAATCGAGTAAACAAACAGATATTCTATCACCGGGCCCAATAGCAAAATAGGAGGCATCGTCCGCATGAAGTATTCCCTTTGGATAGTTTCTTGCCCTGTCTGCAGCTTTAACTTTTATTGCAGTATGGTTGTCTTTTGTCAAATACTTTTCCATTATTATCATGCCGACCTGCTTATCTTCTTGTTAATAAATGATTACTAATGGCAGCCATGACCTATAAGAAGTGCATTATGCAAAACTGCATGGTAATTATTTAGCAATATGACTTTAAAGTTGCTTTCTTTGTATGCACTGCACTTGCTATGGTTCAAACTAAAAAAAAGAAGAAAATGCAGCAAAATTATTACCTCCTGCTCCTCCACCAGGAATTTCTGAAATTTGGTGAGGGGTACATAGGTCCTACAAAGAACACAAAGAAATCAAGAAATATCAAAACCACTGAGGGTAATCAGTAATAGCATGGCACTACGGAAGAAAGGAAAACTGGTGGAAATTGTCATTGCGAACCTGGATATTGTCCAAATCAAAAAATGAAATATGAACTGCATGGAATCCCAAATACTATGTCCAACATTTAGGTACTTATTTGCCATATCAAAACACGTGCTCTTCTTTCTCTTTACTTTTTAACTTTACAATTTTTTAGCCTTATAGCCTTATTTAAGATACCTGCTCTTCTGTTTGATAAGAACTTTACACTTTTACGAATCAAGAATTAGCTCCATAATAGATTTGATCAAACTCACCCATTCTCAATATATTCACTAAATTTGCATGTAATCTGTAAAAACAGAAAAAGCAAAGAAACAAATGGTAAATAATGCCTCTCATGTTCTCAAACTCATTAATAATGCATGAGCAAAAGACAAAGAAATCAGACACTATGATGTGTTTGGATATCTGATATCAATTTTTTCATCGTTAATTTCTCCTTCTTAATTTCATTTGAGAAGTTATATCAGACAATGGATACATGTGTTTCGTCACATATCAAATACCTCAAATTTCGCTAAAGATACTCTGCTGTGCACCATATTTTCAGCTCTCTTCTCGGTGTTTGATATGTAGAGGTAATCACGTGACTTCGAGTGCAGTTTGGAATAAATATTAAGCTTCAGTAACTTTTTTCCAAAACCAATAAAATTGCATGAGCCAGTAGGGCGAGTACAATTAACAAGTGGTTGTTTATTCCAAATTGAACGAGAAAAGTCATGTGATTACGTATTAATAATATACTTGAAAAAATGTAAGTTAGCTTGTCATAACTATACAGAAGCAACGCGCATTAATCGTGTGCAAAAAAAAATTTATTCAAACCTTGCAAAAGTCAATTACTTTCGATCAAACAACAGTTTTCTCAATGGTTTTTGAGTCAACAAAAGTTCAAAGTATGACTAAGTTGAAGGAATTGCCTGTATCAGTCTTTATCCGAATCACTTTTGGTGAAATGTAATTGCCGTTTGCAAGGTTTAATGACAGGCAAGGTCTTGCTGTTGAGCTTGAATGTGACAGGGCAGGCACTGAAGGAATTCATCAGATACTGTGCTTGTGAACTCAGAATTTATTGCACTTGAAGCAGAAGGACCAAATGTACTACTGGCCACTGGCATGGGTTTTGCTGCGCTATTTCCTTTTGAGATGGCCCACAAAAGCTGTCGCTGTTTGTCTTTATATGCTTCATCATAGTCATCTGAAGACTGGATATTTCTGTGACCAGTGACTTTTGCAACTGACAACCTCTTGAGATTTGATTTCTTCATCTTGCTAACCAGTGTTTTGCAGGCACTGTGATTGGAAAACCGCTTCTCAGATGACTCAAGCGTGGTTTCAGAAACAATGTTTTTCATCATGAAGTTGATTTTATTTTCTTGTACCAAATTACATTGCCAGGTCGTGTCGTATTTTATTGAGAAATAAAAGGAACCATACGTCCTAAGAATGGGAGGCATATTCCGGCTGATGTAATGAAGAAATAACCCAACTGGACATCTCTCTCTGTCAGTCTGGAACATTTTGGGCTGACAGTGCCTTGGCTTTGCAATCAAACTGCCAATACTGGTTTTTGTTGGCCCTTCAGCAAACTCAACAAATTCAAAGCCGTCTTCACCTTTCATGATTAGATGAAATCGTCCAGTGTCATTCTGTGATGTTCCTGCATTCCACAGAGACCAAATTGTTGGGTAAATAGCCACCACATTGGATGAATCAAGGATTAGGGGGTTTTACCACCGAGTTTCTTGCTCTTCCAGAGAATTACTTCCTCCTCTTCTGATAGCTATCAAGCTTTGTTTGGGCGCTTGCCACAACCAGCCAAGCAAAGCTATTTTGCTTTTCTGTCCAGTACTTGTTTGGAGGAACTGAATTCTCTGTTGCAAACAATGGACAGGCTATACCCTTTGATTGTCAAGTGTCTATCAAGTAATGCAATCATTACTTTCAGACTTTCTGGTTCACAATCTTCACCGTTTGTTTTTAAGTTTGGCATAGAATGCGCTTGAGCAAAGTGTTTAACTCTACTGGATCATAATTTTTGACAAATGCAGCAATTTGTTTCTCTTAACACCACTTTTTCCAAACTGACAATCAAAAAGCAGTGCCTTTCACAGTGTTTTCGTTTTCAGAACTGTTTTTCAGCTCTTGTATTGTTGTAGCAGTGGAGAAAGAACACCTACCTAAAATGTTGGCCATTGCTTTGCTCGCAAATTTTCAGTGCATCCAAATTTTTCATCGCCCAGGGCTTGAATTTGATTGACTATATGCGAGTTTCTTTGATAGTTGACCAATCAGAATGCTTGGTTTGTGACCTCTTTTAATGCACTAAATTATCTCTCTTCTGCATTGTGCTACCTGGAAACTCCATTTCTCTAAGCCAATCAGAATGGAGAAATTTGTTCATGTACGTGGTTAGAGATGAAACATCATATCTTGTTTTTGATATATTACATATTATTATACAGGAAGTTAAGTGGTAAACAAAATGTTGCATAAAGTGTATATTATATATGCATGCTTACTATTAAGTAATACAAACTTCTTGTTTGTCATTTATAACCCTTTTATTTTATCTCTCAGTTAGCATGCCCCCTGTGATTGGTCAATTTAGCAGGCCATACTTCACTGTATGGCACACTAAATTCAAAAGTTTGTTATGTTGCCAAAGAGATATAATAAATATCTTACAAACCTCGTTTTTGTAGTCTGTACTGTAAGTTACAGATCCTCATTTTTCCGCTCTGATTTATGGCCCATGCCCTTCACGCTTGGGCCATAAATTAAAGCGGAAAAATCTCCTACTGTAACAAATTACAGTACGGACCTCAACCTAGGTTAGTAAGAGGTATGTATTTCAAGTACACATACACTGTACTGTTATTGTTTTTTCCACAAACTGTCTAAATGGTACCAAATTGCAACTTTGGTTCATAAAAATAACTTTGCTGCAGCCAAAACAGAGCAAATCCTTTGAACGTTTGCAGCTTGGACAAAGCAAAAAAACAAGGGAAGAACCTACCTCTTTAACAGTCATTATTTCATCATAAATTTTATGGAATCCTTCAAAATCAATTTGCCCATCTGACCTTCTATCTGCAATCTGAAACCAATTATTGACAAGCATTAATTTTATTAAGTGTTAGTGTGAACCACTTAAGAATGCAGAGACCCCAAACAATTTTCAGTTGAAATATGAAAGACTGAGCAGCTAAAAAACCTTGAAATAATATATAAATAATGAATTTTATTTTAAAGTCAACACTATTTAGCACTGCTGTACTAATTGGGGACACTGTTAAGCACAAATGAAATGAAATCAAATCATATTAAAACAAATTTTTTGGTTTTTGTGGAGAGGGGAAAACCGGAGTACCCAGAGAAAAACCTCTTGGAGCAGAGTAGAGAACCAACAAACTCAGCCCACATATGACGCCGGGGCCGGGAATCAAACCCGGGCCACATTGGTGGAAGGCTAGTGCTGTCACCACTGCGCTAACCCTGCTCCCCAGGAATGATTTGAAGGAACGAGGCTTTGACTGACTAAAAAAATTTAAAAATACAGTGGCTAACATAGAAAAAGCTTACAGGTTGTGTTTTCACGAGGACAATTTAGGCTACAATGTAGTTAACTTGAAAACTGCGGAAATACAATGAAAAGAGCCTTGCCATACGAAAGTGAGTTTATTATATCAAGTATCTTTATTTGGTAAATTGGTGCTTTTAAGCTGAATGAAACAACCATATAAAAGAAGGTAAAGATATGGTTTTAACTTGGTCAAGTAGACAAACGTGTTTACATCACAATCACAGTTTACAATCACAGTTTTCTTCTAGACAGAAGTTTGTCAGATACTAGAATTCATCTTTACCAATTCCAACATTCGATCACCACCCTCATTTACAATGTCAGAGAACTCTCAAACTCTTTAAATCTAGCGCCCCACTACTGCTCCAATTTACATGTACATGTAACTACAGTTACCATTATTTGAATTGAGATAGTCTTGAATTGAGATAGTCTACATTTTCATCAATTTTCTTTAGTACTTTATATACTGTTAAAAAATAAATGCACTTGTTTTTCTCATGTTCTTGCTTTCAAGAAATGCTCAGACATATTAAAGCATAACTGGATTCAAGGCATAAGCACAAAAAAAAACAATTTTCTTGTTATATGAGTATACTATATATATTGCACTGTTATTAATTATTAACAGTGAGGTAAGGTAAAGGAGCACATGAGCCAAAGGCCCACACCATAAATTGCTATAAACTTTTGATTCCTTACAGCACTATATCATCATCATCATCATCATCACCATCTTTTATCATAATCCACAAATAAGTTTTTATATATACAAAGTACATGCAAATAGCCGAGCTAGTCTAGGCGTGTAGTCTGGCGACAAACTACATTACAAACTACAATGAGTTACATAACAAACTACATCATTCTACACTACAAACTACATTATGTTACATTATGAACTACATTATGCTACATTACAAACTACATTATGCTACATTACAAAATAACATTACACTACATTACAAACTACATTACATTATAAACTTCAGTACGTTAGAAATGAAACAATTCGCAGTAATCTCAGATAACAGAATTTTTAGGTATGGAACACTATATTATGATACACAATTTCATATTTTTTAAGCCAGTAAAGCCATTACCTGAACGAGTTCCCGTAATCTGGCATTACTTAGTTTCACATTGGCCCTTTGGAAAAAGGCTCGGAGTTCTTTCATTCCAATCCTGTGAAAATTAACAAGCCAATGATAAGGTGAGAGAAATGTAAGATGGAAAATGTGATTTTGAAAATTCGTAACCTGTCAATTAACAGGAGTGTGGTGAATTCTATATAATATTGCTCAAATTATGAGCTTCCAAATCCAATAGTCACACAGTAGCCAGTTATTAAAAATGTCCAGAAGATTCACAAACGCTTGGCTACAGTGAAGTCCCAGAAGTATGGAGAATGTACAGATTACAGTCACACTTGTACAGACAAGAACAGAAGACATCTAGTCAATCAAAGAGAATATACAGTCTGCAAAGTGACAGCTTGCACAACAAGCTCAAGGCTCCCTATTTCTTCACTTTCCAGTACTTCCAAGTAACTGGTGTTAAAAACTGGTTCAATGCCAAGTACTGGGGAGATCGGCAGAAAATCTCTCCTAATTCCTCATTAAGAAGTGGATGTCTTGACTAGCCTGATTTTGCCAGAGAAACAAAATGGAGTACATCAACACACTAACAGTGACCATGACAAGAATAAAAGTCCAAGCTGTTCATCATTCCAACTCAGTGTACAAACTGAAAAAAGGCTTTAATTGCATTATATTCGCAAATTTCGTTCAGGTGCAAATGTTCACATATGTGTTTGTTACAAAATCAATAAAAACATGAAAATGTCCATGAGTTCTCCAGCTCAAAGGTACAATAGTGACAATTTTCAAGAATGACTGTGGAAACTGCCTAGATAGATGCATGGAGCCAGTGATAACTGGAATTTTGCAGTACTTATCATGACAATTAGCATGCATGGGGCCAGTGATAACTGGAATTTTGCATTACTTATCATGACAATTAGCTCATCAAAACTGTGTGTTGTGTGATTTGGGCCTTGATCATACTTCATGATGCAGTTCTTAGAATACTTGTTCATTTTACAGCCATTTATAGTCATTTCCCAGCGCTGGTATCTAAATCTTCATTTGTGGTGTCACAACTTTATTACTGTATTCATCATGTCTACATATTCATGTAGTAGAAACACGATTGAAAATGAAAAAGATTGATATCTTGTATAATTTGCAAATAATAAATAATATGGCAAGATTTTTGCACAGGTCCTTACTTCATTATGCATGCAGCAGATGAATTGTTTAGGGTAATGCACATGTAAAAATCTCTTGTTATCGTAGAATGAAACAGTATGGCTACAGCATGCATAATGAAGTAGGGACCTGTGCAGAAATCATTCCAATAATACCTCTACTAAATGATATTTTATCTAGAATTAAAAGAGGATTGGCAAGTACTTTCTACCACGTGACCTAACAGGAAAGAAATTTGATCCGAATGATACAAATGAAATGTTGTGAGAATTTTTAAATGATATGGCAGGGACAAAAATTGCCACTATCTTACATAATCACATGCTATTTTTGCACACTGAGTATTTAAGACTCTTGGTTCATTTCGTTTAGAGATGAAGTGACAGCTATTTCCTAAAAACAGAAATGTTATTTCTATTAACTCAACACCTCCACTGGGAAAAGCAACACATTTTCCATCAAAATGTCACCCTTGCGTGAAGCTGTCAAAATGAGCATTCATTCCCCTCAAATTAATTATACACGCCTTTAAAAGTAAAAGCCATTTAATCTGAAAACTAAAGAAATAAACTCAATTTTCAATAGACATCATATCTTCGAAGTGCTAAATATGTACTCACTTTTTTCGCGGTACCGAAGCTCCGGATGTTATTCCATTCCATTCTCGCAAAAGCCACCTTCAAAATAACTCTAGGTTATTATTGAGTGAGTGAGCCTATTCTACTGCAAATTACTGTTAGCAAAATATATCACCGATGCACAACAGCTTTTCCGCCCAGATTTTGCGCTTTAAGTACACCACCATTCACCTACTTGAAAGAGAGGACAAGTAACTTTTTGCCGTCGGAGAAATATTAGCCGTACCGACAAAATTCACAAAAGAATAAATACAGTCGTCAGGGCCTATTCTGACTTCCATTGTAAACGTTGTCGAACAAGAATGCAAATTACAAAAACCTACTTCATAATAAAGAAACTATACCTTTTTGGAAAAATATAAAAGCGTCTAATTTCCTCTAGTATAATTTAAAGCGGGCTTAACTATTCAGCCTGCAGTACCTGTGAATTAAGACTGGCTGCGTAGCCACAAGGCTTTCGTACATCAAGAACACCAGGCCCTTTACCCAGTATTCTCGTTCTTGTGAGCTTGGTGCTGGAAAATAAATGAAAACGCCTAGTTTTTACGGTGAACTTCATGAGACGCTATCAATGAACGCTTCTTGCAACCTGTATACCGCTAAAAATCGTGGCTTACCGACACAGCTCAAAGTTTTGAGCTTGAACTCGTTGCCGTAGAAAATCACAAGACAACAGTTCGGGTCTAACTTGCGGGTTGACTCGGGATTTTTATCAAAGTCCTTCGAGCCTAATCCTCGTCGTACTTCTTTTATCTCTCGGATATGCACTGAAAATAACAACAAAAGTAAAGAAGTGCAGTGTAAAAGAGTACATTGCTAACAGGATCATCGATAACACGATTATATAAGCTTACAGCAAGTCAGTAGCCAGGTATGGTGATGGTGCTGTGTGTACATGTACCTGTTCCCTCGAGCCTCCCCACTTCCTTCCCTGATCTGTACCAAATCAGTTGAAACTCCTCCAATTTCAGCATGAAAATCCTAGAATCGGGGTTTCTCTTTTTGTTGGAGTAATACCTTGTCATAACGCTACCTTCCTTCAGGGCCGTGATGATGGGTCCCATCTCTTCGCCAATGCCCGGCGCTGGAGCGTAAGCGTTCTCGACCGTGGCCATGCTTCAATGAAAAAAAAAAGAAAAAAACCACCAACCCCAAAGACTTCCTCTGGCGAGCCTACCAAGTGCTGAACAAGTAGCAGTACTGATAACAGTGCAAATTACAGGTCATCCTCTTGCTCTATCGCATACATCCTGTTACATGCTTTTCCGAGCGAGCTTGTGACGTTTGACATCTGCTAAAACTTTGTGTCAGCGGTAGTTCTTGCCTCCTGTGGCGAAAAAATGAACATTAAATTTTATTAAATTTTTGGTTCCTTTTGCACAAACTTAGTCATTCAGGTGCCTTTACTGTTAAATGGCAGATGCAATGGGAAGCAGACTTTATCTCTGAGGGGGAATACCACGGTAGGCGTTTGCGTGATGATTTCTTGAGGTGATTGTTTTCTTGTTCGAAAAACGGTATTAATTAATGTGTCAGAACTCTGCATCACTTTATTTGAACTATAAATTGCAAAAAAGGAGACGAAACAGACAGCAGTGTGTAGTGTTACTCGCTCTATTATTGTATTTGAATGAATTATGTTTTAACCTTATGTTGGATTCTCATGTAAGTAAGCCAATCTGTGTTAATTGTTTTATATAGAATCGTGACAAATTGCAAGATTTAAAATTTGTTGTCACTTCCAAAATCTAGAAATCCATTGATATAAATGGACGGTAGATTATTCCCCTTCTTCTTTTTTTTGTTCCTCAAGAAAATTGCAGGTAGCCCAAAACAAGCCATTCTTTTTTTAGTTTCTTGGCGTCTGAGTAGCCATTTTCTGTGAAACTGATTGCCATCAAGTTTACCGGTGCCTTCTGACATGGTAGCAAGTGTCGGCTCCTTAATTAGCAGATATTTTCCAAACCAACAACGAACTCACTTTACGCACTATTCTCGGGACTGTGGGTGAAGTCCACAATATGGCGAAAACCTTGTCACTCAACGAAATGAGTTGAATCACAGACTCAAAATAGAACTGACAGACACGTCTGGTCAAGGTTCTGATCGTCAATTAGACTTTCGCGTTTTTCTTCGCCAAGCCACAATCATACATACATAAGGCGCCAATTCTATGTTTTACGGGACACCAATCACTGGGATAATTTTTCTCCATACATGAAAATTCAAGTTGCCTTATCCTTAAATATGTGAACTTTTTAAACGCATCATCTATCGCTATCTTGCACTACTTATATTTCAGGCCTGCAGGTTCCTGCGGGCAAAAAATATTTTTGTCATTTCCTGATTCCTAAAACCAGTTCCCAACTCCAGAAACTATGAGGAATCTGGGCACGAGACCGACTCGTTAAGTCTTCTTGGATTGTTTCGGTGGACTTGCGAAACTTCAAAATGGCGGCAGAGAAAGTCTGTGTATTGTAGTAACCGCCACAAAGGCCATAAAAACTGAGCATAAACTTTATTCGGTCTGCCTCACACAAAGTATATACTTGCACAACTAAACTCCCGCTTTTTTCCCGGATGTGTCCTACATGCAACCGTCGGACACTACATTCTCTCCCTTCCTTCGCATTAAGTAATAGTACGATAACAAAATTAAATGCTACTGACAACGTCTTTGTGCCAAATGTCTCTGGTCACTTATTTAAGTATGCAAATCACACTAGGTAAATGAAACTGAGTTCAATATATATCTTCACACGTTAACGGTGAAAGGGACTACTCTGAAGAGAGTACTGATGAGGACATATACAGGGGGATTTCCGAACCAATTTCCGAGACGAACAAAGTCATGGATAGGAAAAACAAGGTAAAGAAAACTGAAGAGAAGCGAACAAAAATCTTCTTCTGGCAGCGATGATTCGGGAAACCGAGACGAAACCCTTGACTCAAGAGATTACGAAAACCTGTTTAAACAAGTGAAGAAGCTATCACAAAGCAAGCTGTTTTCCACAGAGATAAAGAGCTTTTTAATTATCACGATTGGAAAGCACAATTTGACATCTTTGTAGACCACACTCGTGTCAGGCAAGTCCCTAAAGATTGTCGAGAGACTTGGTTATACTTCTTAGCAGTACAAGACTACGTTAAGAAATCTTGATCAGAAGTACGGAGGTGAAAAGCGCTTACTCAGTCAACGTCATCTCGAAGCTATCTTGAGAGCTCCTGTAGTAAAAAGCAACAACCTGACTGAGAGATTTCAGTGAAATATTTTCTGACCGTCTTACTGATGTGGTTGCAAAACTTGAAGATTATAGACAAAAACAAGAATTAAAAGGAGTGTCAGCCATGTACATTGCAGTCCAGCAGCAAAGGATACCTGAATCACATCTCGTTTCTTATCAAGAATGGTTGGATGCAAAACACAAGGATGACGGCCTCTCTACCTTTACAAAATGGCTGGAAAAACAATTCATTTACCGTACGGAGGTCGAGGAATTGAAAGAAAGATCTATTAGGAAAAAGAAAGATAAGGCTGAAAACAGGAAATACAAGAGAGCCAGTTCTCACACAGTAACATGTAATCCGCGAGTAGAATGTCCTCTGTGCCATAGTCCACACAAGATCAAAAGCTGCAAGAATTGAGGAGAAATTTCAGTGCAAGGATGATGGAATATCGCCAAGAGGTACAATCTACGCTACCGCTATCTCGAACAAGGACACTAAGGGAAGGAATCAGTAGAGAGAGCAACAGTCGTAACGTAAATGGCTGAAACAAGACAGAGAAAGAAGAACTTCCATCCCTTCCAAACAACCTGGCAGAAGCTGAGAGACGGCTGATAGCACTTGAGAGAAGCTTTGCAAGAAAACCCAATGTTTCGGAATGCTACATACAAGTAATGAAGGCAAATTCGAGGAAAGACTATGTCAGAAAACTAGACAGGCAGGACAGCGTCAAAGGGTCAAGCTGGTTCCTCCTTCATCAGTTTCCCAGTTATCGGTGAAGAAAGAGAAACAACTAAAGTGTGTATTGTATTTGATTCAGTAGCCACATGTAAAGGACTTTTCCCTGAATGACGTCATGCGTGGTGGACCCAAACTTCAAAGAGACGTACTTGATGTTCTCATCCTCTTTCGTTCAAAGCCGGTGGCCACAGTAGCAGACATCAAAGAAATGTTCTCGCAGATGATCATGGCTGAGAAAGATCGCTGCTACCATTGATTCCTTTGGAGAAACTTGGATGCACGAGAACCAGTGGGCATCTATGAAGCAGCGCGTTTAACCTTTGGAGATCGTGCTTCTCCCTTCTTGGCTCAGTTCATTGTTCGAAGCCATGCCCAAGATCTTCAAGACAAATTTCCAGTCACTGCACAGATAGTGCTACACAAGATGTACATGGATGATATCATTAAATCGGAAGAAAATGACGAAGAAGCAATTAGGGCGAGGCAAGAACATACAGAGCTTTTAGACTGTGGTGGATTTCAAACACGAAAATGGTGCAGCAACTGGAGAAGCCCATTGGAGTGAATGGCAGAAAAAGACCGTGGTGGTGTGATCCAGATCGAAGAGTTGATGTTGCCAACTTTGAAAACACTGGGAGGTCAGTGGGACGCATCAGAGAACGTATTCACCTTCAGTGTGAAACATTCAAATGAGGTTTCTTGCACAAAGAGGGGATTGTTAAGCCGTATTGCAAATATCTTCGACCCACTTCAGCTTTTGGCACCGTTTGACCATTCAAGCCAAGATGGCCTTGCAAGAAGCATGGTTAAGGGGTCTTGACTGGAATAAAGAGTTTCCCTGGGACACACGCGGGAACGATAAGAGTCAGTAAGGTCCGTGTTCCGAGGTGCTATCGCCTATATGGAGAATTTAGTAACATGACACTACACACCTTTACAGACGCGTCGAAAAAGGCTTAAGCTGCCGCTAGTACGTTACATACGGGTACGCCAATCAGGCCTATCATCACTCCACGACTAAAATCAATGACGACAGTGATGGGTTTACGGCTAGCTGAAACAGTTGCAGAGGCATGCATTAAACCAACCCTGGAGCCAACACGTCTGTTGGAGTGACAATATGGACGTCATCTTTTGGATACAAGGAACTTCGCGACGTTTTAAGCCGTATGTGGCCAACAGAGTATCTGAAATTCAGGGGAAATCTAATCCGAGCCATTGGCGACACGTTCCAGGAGAGGAAAACAACTAGTGCGGATAATGCAACTCGAGGGTTATTAGTGGGCAGGCTAATTACAGAACATCGCTGGCTCCAATGTCCCGAATTCCATGTTAAAGACGAAAGCTCTTGGCCACCACGTCTCAACTCAAAAACTGCGGCTCAACGCCAGCCTGGTAAAGACATCCTTAAAGGAGATGAAGTCAGGAAAGGTCTGGCACCGGAAGAAACAATCGTCGCGGAAGAGTACTGGTTACAAGACGTCCAGCAAGAACGTTTCATGGCGGAATACAACGCTTTGAAAGACGGCAAAACAATACAAAGATCAAGCTCACTGTATCATTTATCGCCATTTCTTGATCAAAAGGAGCTAATGCGAGTCGGAGGGAGATTAGAGAACTCTTCTCTACCTTATGTCGCAAAGCATCCCGTGATTCTTCCGAAGCGACATCGTATCTCGATGCTTATTATCGCTCATCTTCATGAGAAACGTCATCACTACTATGGGGTAAATCACGCTTTGGCCGAATTGAGACAGAAATATTGGATCCTCAATGGAAGAGAGGAAATCAAACGCTAGCTAAGAAATTGCAATCTCTGTAAGATTCAAGGAAGACGCAGAGGAGAGCAAATCATGGCTCCATTACCCGAAGAGAGATTGGATACTCCATTAAAATGCTTTGCACAGTGTGGCGTCGATTTCGCGGGACCATTCACGACTAAGTTGATTAGGATGATTTCCGCCAAGAGATACTTGTGTTTCATCACCTGTGCTGCTACCCGAGTGTTGCACTTAGAAATGGCTTACACTCTTGACACTGGGAGCTTCTTAAATGCGTTCTCCAGAATGGTTGCACGACGAGGGAAGCCACTAGAGGTGATAAGTGATAACGGGACCAACTTCACTACAGCGAACAAGGAATTGAGAGAGCTTGTAGGCGCGATGGACCAAGACCAAACTAGGGACGAAGCGGCAAACGAAGGCATCCATAGGAAATTCAATCCCCTGGCGGTTCACATCATGGTGGATTATTTGAAGCTCTCATAAAATCAGCAAAAAACGGCTTTAAAAGCTGTACTCGGGAATGCTGTAATCAGTGACGAAGAACTGCCGACAGCGATCACCGAGGTGGAGGGACGGCTAAACTCAAGACCACTAACCTATTGCAGTTCGGACCCGAAAGATGAGCCCGTCCTCGCCCGCAACCATTTTCTCTATGGACAAATTGGAGGACAATTTGCCGCATATGCCGCCAACGAAATTGCGTTCAATCCACGAAATCCTTGGCATTTCGCACAGCAGCAGTTAGTATCAAACACATGGCGAACGTGGCAGAGAGAATACAGCTAGATCTCCACGCTCAGCACGCGCAGCAAGTGGGTGGACAAAAAGATTAATCTTGCTGTTGGAGATGTAGTCCTCCTCGTAGATTCTAGCAATCTAAAGGGAAAGTGGCCCTTGGGTCGCATCAAAGACGTTTTTCCCGGGACAGATGGTCGCGTCAGAGTATTTCGTGTGTTGTCAGATGGAAAAGAGTACACGCGGCCGATAACGAGACTTTGCCCGTTAGAGTTTGAGGACTTCGAAACGGAAAAGTGAACAAGTCCCAGTTTTTTCACAAGGGGTAGGGTGATGACACGACAATTGATGTAATTACCATTTCGAAAACATCTCGTCCCCTTTGGGACGTAAATCCCAACGAGGCGTTAAGTGATAGTTTCACAGATAGGCGTGAGAGACGCGTAGTGAAAAGGAGATTAAGATTTTCGTAACTTACATTTTTGTGTCGGCCTTTGTTCGTAGCCGAAGAGTTAAGCTTAGTTGTTGCGTTTATTCGAGATAGCGGTTGTAATATAGAAAATAGTTTTAATAAAAGGAATGATTTCCGCACAGGTCCCTACTTCATTATGCATGCTGTAGCCATACTGTTTCATTGTGCAATAACAAGAAATGTTTACATGTGCATTACCCTAAACAATTCATCTGCTGCATACATAATGAAGTAGGGAACTGTGCGGAAATCTTGCCTAATAAAATTCAGAAATTCGTCTGAACAAGGCTTTTCATGGTTGTTCTAGATTTGTACGTAGAGCAACAGAAGGACTGATTATCCAATGCAGACAGACGCTCCATTTGTATTTCAGTGCGGTCAATAATCAACGCTGTCGTGAGATAAAATTCCTTGAAAAGCTTAGGCATGTGTTCCCGAAGAACATCTCGAGGCACAGTGATAACTTCCTGAAGTTCAAGATGTAAAAATAGAATCCATGTTCTAAATATTGCAGAAACTGTTGACTCAGAAATTCCAATTCTGTGAGCCAAGTCTCTTTCAAACAGGCCAAGCCTCAGTCACATCAACACAAGAACAAACTCCTGAAAGGTTGAAAGAATTCTTGGTCGACCTGGTTGCCAAACTGGGGAGCAATCAAAACATTTTCGATAATGGTTTCCATAGCTTATGATTTTCGCTGCATCCGTCACAATATCAAAGCAAAGCATTTGTGATATATAATGCCGTACCGGGAACAGTCGACCACATCGCCTGTAGAAGACTAGCAGAAATCAGTGGAAACATCGCGACCACCACCCAACTGACTCCGTCGTAAGATAATATAACTAATTTATATTATCATCACAGTATTAGTGTTTTATACTTGGGAAATCCAGTGTAAAAAGCAATGTCTGAGTCCTTATCTTTGAACTCATTAACGTCAAATTTGATCAAATCTGTTTTGGTACCAAATATACTGTTACCGCTTCATAACATTCGGTTTGCAAAGATTGATCTTTGTTTTGTACTTGTTCATAAAAATCCGTTTGGATGCCTCACTTTTGTGCAGCACATCCTCCGTCTGACAGATATCACTTTCCAGCCCAGGGTCTTCGGAATGCTCTTTGTCAGTAAGAGATGTACGTCCTCCATTTTTTTTTTTTTTTTACATCTCCTTGATTTCTTGACAAATTTCTGAGTAGAAACACGCTTTAAAATACGTCGAGTTGACGTCACTAGTTTAGGCCAATGAAAAATCGAAGGTAAATGAAGCCTGCTGCGCTTATGTCCACCTTCGAAGTCATCTCCACAAATACGTGTATTATCGGCGTCGAGTTTTAATGTTGCATTACGAATTAGAATCCTGTACTGTCTTCGTAATTTTTTGTCCTTTGGAATTCGGTAATACGAAAGCCCATACTTGGTTCTGTAATTGTTCGTACATCCAGGAACACAACAATTAGCATGTTTTGCCATTTTTCTTCAGTGTTTGCAAGGAAAACGTTTCACGCTGCCGCCATATTAATAGCCCATTTCCGAGTTGCTACATGCCTCAGTTTCATAGCGAGTCCAGGTGCAAGACCATTCAAATGGAAATGATAGAGTATTCTTATGCAAATTAAACTCATTTCCATTTGAATGGTCTTGCACCTGGACTCGCTATGAAACTGAGGCATGTTGCAACTCGGAAATGGGCTATTGTCTTGCATGTCCACCCAAACGATCCCAGAAGACCTCCAGAGTAACGTTCGTGCCCAGATTCCCTATAGTTTCTGGAGTGGGGAATTCATGCGGTCCCTGTACTTCTCTGCAAATGGCTCGTATTACCGCGAGTGTCCTGAAGGGGTAGAATGGGAATTGGGGCTGGCCGGGTTTTTCCTTGGGAAGATGGGAATTAAGTCACTGGGAATAGTATTCGGTCACTGGGAATGGGAACTTTTTTCCGAATTTTCCCAGTGGAAATGGGATTTGAGTACTGGAAAGTGGGATTCCGAAAAAAAAATATGGACTGGGAAATTGGAAGGGTGTTATCCACCGAGGCCGTAGGCCTCGGTGGATAACACCGTCCCCGATCCGCTTAATTCTTCATATCCTACGAAAGCCGAATTCATAAATTGCTTATTAACATGATATATTAAAACCCAAGTGTGATGTAGCGGGGGATAAAGTACGATGGGAAATGCCATTTACCACGGTGCATGTAACCGCAACTAACTTTCACAAATTTTATATCCACGCAACTGGTTTTAGCTGTCGTTTCCCACAAGTTTTATGAAATAAAACCCCACGTTTCATATTTTCCCGGAAGTCTTATATTTTGAATATGTATTATATTGATACACTATCAAGTTAAAAGGCCGAAAATTGATTGGGAGCCCTTTATTTTTGTTGTGAATTCTTTCCGAGTGCCGCCGCCCAACCTAATCCCCTCGAGCTCCGTCTACTCTGTAATTGAGTGAGATAGTTTTTTAACACTTTCACTCCCATGGAGTGTCCGTTTGACGAGTAAGATCGTTTGGCGTTAGACAGAGTAAAATCTATAAAGTTACTCTTGGGAGTGAAAGGGTTAAAGGAGGTAGTTTTTTTAACCCTTTCACTCTCAAAGGGTCTCCATTTGATGAGTAAAATCGTCTGGCGTTAGACAGAGTAAAATCTATAAAGTTACTCTTGGGAGTGAAAGGGTTAAAGAAGGTAGTTTTTTTAACCCTTTCACTCTCAAAGGGTCTCCATTTGATGAGTAAAATCGTCTGGCGTTAGACAGAGCAATATCTATAAAGTTACTCTTGGGAGTAAAGGGTTAAAGGAGGTAGTTTTTTTAACCCTTTCACTCTCAAAGGGTCTCCATTTGATGAGTAAAATCGTCTGGCGTTAGACAGAGTAAAATCTATAAAGTTACTCTTGGGAGTGAAAGGGTTAAAGGAGGTAGTTTTTTTAACCCTTTCACTCTCAAAGGGTCTCCATTTGATGAGTAAAATCGTCTGGCGTTAGACAGAGTAAAATCTATAAAGTTACTCTTGGGAGTGAAAGGGTTAAAGGAGATAGTTTTTTTAACCCTTTCACTCTCAAAGGGTCTGCATTTGATGAGTAAAATCGTCTGGCGTTAGACAGAGTAAAATCTATAAAGTTACTCTTGGGAGTGAAAGGGTTAAAGGAGGTAGTTTTTTTAACCCTTTCACTCTCAAAGGGTCTCCATTTGATGAGTAAAATCGTCTGGCGTTAGACAGAGTAAAATCTATAAAGTTACTCTTGGGAGTGAAAGGGTTAAACAAGGTAGTTTTTTTAACCCTTTCACTCTCAAAGGGTCTCCATTTGATGAGTAAAATCGTCTGGCGTTAGACAGAGTAAAATCTATAAAGTTACTCTTGGGAGTGAAAGGGTTAAAGGAGATAGTTTTTTTAACCCTTTCACTCTCAAAGGGTCTCCATTTGATGAGTAAAATCGTCTGGCGTTAGACAGAGCAATATCTATAAAGTTACTCTTGGGAGTAAAGGGTTAAAGGAGGTAGTTTTTTTAACCCTTTCACTCTCAAAGGGTCTCCATTTGATGAGTAAAATCGTCTGGCGTTAGACAGAGTAAAATCTATAAAGTTACTCTTGGGAGTGAAAGGGTTAAAGGAGGTAGTTTTTTTAACCCTTTCACTCTCAAAGGGTCTCCATTTGATGAGTAAAATCGTCTGGCGTTAGACAGAGCAATATCTATAAAGTTACTCTTGGGAGTAAAGGGTTAAAGGAGGTAGTTTTTTTAACCCTTTCACTCTCAAAGGGTCTCCATTTGATGAGTAAAATCGTCTGGCGTTAGACAGAGTAAAATCTATAAAGTTACTCTTGGGAGTGAAAGGGTTAAAGGAGATAGTTTTTTTAACCCTTTCACTCTCAAAGGGTCTGCATTTGATGAGTAAAATCGTCTGGCGTTAGACAGAGTAAAATCTATAAAGTTACTCTTGGGAGTGAAAGGGTTAAAGGAGGTAGTTTTTTTAACCCTTTCACTCTCAAAGGGTCTCCATTTGATGAGTAAAATCGTCTGGCGTTAGACAGAGTAAAATCTATAAAGTTACTCTTGGGAGTAAAGGGTTAAAGGAGGTAGTTTTTTTAACCCTTTCACTCTCAAAGGGTCTCCATTTGATGAGTAAAATCGTCTGGCGTTAGACAGAGTAAAATCTATAAAGTTACTCTTGGGAGTGAAAGGGTTAAAGGAGATAGTTTTTTTTAACCCTTTCACTCTCAAAGGGTCTCCATTTGATGAGTAAAATCGTCTGGCGTTAGACAGAGTAAAATCTATAAAGTTAGTCTTGGGAGTGAAAGGGTTAAAGGAGATAGTTTTTTTAACCCTTTCACTCTCAAAGGGTCTCCATTTGATGAGTAAAATCGTCTGGCGTTAGACAGAGTAAAATCTATAAAGTTAGTCTTGGGAGTGAAAGGGTTAAAGGAGATAGTTTTTTTAACCCTTTCACTCTCAAAGGGTCTCCATTTGATGAGTAAAATCGTCTGGCGTTAGACAGAGTAATATCTATAAAGTTGTGGGGGAAAGGGGGGAAAGGGTTAAGGGAGATAGTTTTTTAATGAACAACCCGTTTTTGTGCCATAATATCAGATCAGCTGAAGGCCACAGGATATTCATAGTGTTTAATTGGTTACTCAAGGTCTTCCAGTCTGATTTTATTTTCCAAACATGTCAGTGTGATTCAGGCGAGTCGGCTCGGTTAATTTATTTTCTCTAGTTCAAACGGTTGGCAAGTTACCATGGTTAGCAGCCAGTCTTTGTAAACAAAGGGAAACACGGGCAATAATCCTTAAACAGTAGTTTTCTTATTATGAGGTGCCATTTTATTGACTTTTCTAAGTGCAGAGTAGCATCAAGAGAGTATAAATATGTTCTCCTGATAGTATTGATTATTATATCTGCAACCCTTGTATATGAGCAAACGCGCGCTCTGATTGGTTCCCTACTCATGGTATATCAGCTCATATACCATTGGCACGGAAAACGGCCATCATGGAGGGATGATTTCTTGAATTAGACAGGGAGAAATTCAAGTCAAGCTTAAAAATCATACAACAAAGAAATACTACCGAAGCAAATAAATATGGGATGAAATTATTCGACGGCAAGTGAGCAAATTATACTGCGAAATTGTTTATTACGAACGAAAGTGAAACTCTTACAAACAGCCGCCATTTTGAAAGATCTGTGAAGCCCGTAAACTGAGTTTTTATTTTATTTCTGCCTACTTTTTCCACTTTAAAATTCTTAAACTAATTTGCTAACTCGAAAAAAAATTGACAAGTACATTAAAGAGCCGGACTCGTGTTTGAAACTTTTTTACACATCGGCTCTTCAATAGGTCGGCTCGACAACAACATGGTTCTGTTCAAAAACGATAACAAAGTCAATTCTTGTCGTACAAACTAATTCCAGTGTCTCATAAGCGAGGGTTTAGAGATATAATAAAACAATTATTCCACTCAATCTCGTCGCATATGAGCTATAGCCAACTCGGCGCTACGCGCCTCGTTGGCTATTAGCTCATATACGACTCGATTTCGTGGAATAATTGCTAAATACAATTCATACTGCATGCAGGAGCCTCCCATCCACAGTAATAATAATAAACGGATAATAATAATTATAATAATAATAATCAGCTAACAATAATACCGCTAACAAATCAGAGTTTGGCATCTCCTTTGCCATAAAAAATCAAACGAGAGAGCGATAGAATGCATATATATATAAAAAAAACCTTATTAAAGCATGTTTTGGTTACAACTTTCAGTCGAAAATGATAGCTCTGAAGAATATATATATATATGCCTCATTGACCAGGCGTGAAGTCAAGATATATATCTTATTTACCAAGCGCGAGGGCCGTACTATGTTCTTGACAGTACGGACCTTGAGATTTATTTTATACGACTGGAAACTGCATTTTGAGTGAACTGAAAAAAAATGTGATCCCGAAGATTTGCTGAAAATGTTTGTATTCTAATGTCGTATTAATTTTAAAGGGGATTTTATCTTTCTAGCTATCCATTTTGGGGTTTTTCATTCATTGTAGACAAAAAAGTTCATACTTTCCACCAGCTTGATTTGAAAGACGAAAATACGACTTTGAATTTCGCGGGATTATTCGAGACATTACCCAGTTCGATACTGGTAAAATATTCACCCCGCGGGACCACCAATAAAGGAATCCGATTGGTTGATTCTAGTTATTAACCCTCTGTGCTGTGTTGGTAGTGTAACAAGACTACATATTTGCTGGGTTCTTTTTTGTGTTTTAACTGACCAAGACGTAGTCGAGTTCAATGAAAACCCATAAAGGAAAGTTTTGTTTCGCGGGACAACGCGGGAAATCCCGAGCGGGAAAAAGGCCCATCTTGTCGGCTCGGCTCGGGTAACCAATCAGAACTCAGGATTCGCTTCACCTTGCCCGCTCGCGGAACCAGCCACGTGATAAAGAACCGAAATTCGCTAAAGGTAACGGCTTTAGTTGCTATGAAAACACATTTGTACGTTTGAAGTACGCCTCTCCGCAAAAGACCTCAAAATTAGAAAAATACCCACTGTATTCCTCGAAAAATATAAATGCGTGTCTTAACCTTACAATGTGATTGCTTGGAATTACTTAAGATAGGCGACACACTTTTTGGCCTTTTATCGAATTCCCATAAGCTGGTGAAAAATCCCCTCCCGCTACAACGGTCGAATTGTCTTAGAACTTACAGAATCGAAAATATTCAATCACAGTGCTATATTGTGACTATAGAGTGACTTCCCTGTAACATTCAAATGTTCAAAGAAACTAATAACGCCCAAGATAAAACTGTGTGAGTAATCTGCAAAACGCAAATAGATTCCATTTCCGTGTGCCTGTTCAGCTTCGTCTTCTGATACTGTCGCATATTTCACGAAGGTATCTTCATTCTACGCCATCATGATCAGATGTTGCTATTGAAGTTACCTGTCCCACAGATAGGATTTTCATGCCCCATTGCCGGTATTTCAGCGCCTGAAGACTTTTCCCTGCGGATTCCTTTCACAATGAAGACAGTAACGCAAATAATTGCTAAGGCAACCGAACCGCAAACACTGATAATGATGATCAGCTTAGCAGGCAACTTGGCTTGTTGGTTTGCTTTCTCCTGTGTGGTATCTGATAATAGATAAGACAACTGATCTGTTTTCACAGCGTTGCATCTTGTAATAGTCAAACCAACGCTTAATTAATAGACACAGAAAGATAATAAAGAATATACAAGTAATTCATGGACCAAGCATGTTATCTCGTCTGACTTATCAAGCTTGGTCAGTCTACATATAAGTCATCCGGCTTACGATATAAATAAAACAAAATTCGTTTTCGAGGGACTCTAAACGGGAAAGATGCACTCGGGTTTAAAGTCAAAGTGAAGCGTGTGGTTCCTTGTCCTCCCCACCCCACCCCACAAAGCATCTACACATGTCATGAAACACTGTTTCATAAGAAAAGGATAGGAAACATTACCTGCGGACCTCGCTACCAAAAATACCCCAGCTCACACTTTCACAAAATTTTGCATATCAACTTAAATGGAGCGCCGTTCAGTTCTCATTCAAGGGAAAATCGACGGCGGCCATATTTCGGTAGCTTGGACGCCATTTTGTTTTTCTCTAAACCAAAATTCACTGGCACAAGAATTTCCTAGAAACCCGGCTATATTCACCTCCTAGGAGGTGGATAATGTTGAATATTCCGAGGTGGGGAGCCAATCAGATTGCTCAAAGTGCCAAGCCTGAGTTGGTGTATACTAAAACCTAGTAACTATGGCAAACTAGCCAAAAACAAAACCTAGAGGTTTATTAACACTGGTACAATATGGTACCCATGGTCTTTCTTCCACAAACAAAAAAAAGACGAGGTACAACTGGCCACAATGGTAGACAGACAACCCAAATTGTGATTCTGTAATATAAACAACAAATAAAAGCTTTTTTGAGATAACATTTTTGAATGCTATTAAACGTTTCAACCTCTTATCACAGAACCGTTGCATTCTGTTGGAAAACCGTTACATTACGAATTGGAATCTCGCAATATAACAACACAACCGTCAGTTCAGTACCTTGCTCCTCTTGCTCACGTTCAACAAATCGGAAGGGTCCTGCAGACACCTCGTGCTCGTAAACCCCGTCTTCAATCTCGTCGGTATCGCGTCGTTTTCGAAAGCCACAACCAGCGTCACAAAGTGCCTGGCATACTGAGGACGAATTGTCAGAAAGACAGGCGTACAGTCGACAGTGCAACCAGACATTGCTTCGTCGGCCACCAATTTCACCTCCTGCATAACGGAAGGCTCGGAAAGAAAAGTCTTCAGTGTCACTGGTTTGGCTGTTGCAGATGTAGCTAAGTGTCGAATCGTTACCCGTGTCACAGCTAAACAAAGCAACAAAACCATACATTAGAGTATTGTTGATAATAGGGCTTTGATTCCACTCTAAACAACAGGATTAAAGAACAGAGCCATTTTGTCCGATATCTCTGATTAATACTTGAAACTGTATCAGTTAGGTTGGAAGTATTTACTGGTCAATTTAACCGTGTATTATAAGGTAGTCAGGGGCGCTCTTAGGCATTTTTTGTTTGTAAGCCTTGATGGAGCATATTGAGGGGAGATACAATATGTGCGCGTTAGCCCTAGGCGCAAAATGATGGGGGAGAGGAGGGGGGGGGTCCGGAAATTTGAAAGCTAGACGTCTGTTCTTATTGGCGCAAAATTCGCGAATCACGGCCTCTACATCAATGGGAATGTCTCTGTAAGCATGAATCAGGGCGAGTTCTGCGAGTCGCTCTGTTTTCTCCGTTTTTAATACTTTTTTAAAAAATTATATTATACCGTCCGAATCACTTGTAAGCCCGTGCTTATTTGCTTAAAGGCAGGTACACCCCTGGTAGTTTAGATCTTGTTCTTGATCATGTATTGATGGTATGAACTGTACCGATTGCATAAGACGAGCCAAATGTCGCCTTTGTCTTTGACATTATGTTGAAACAAGAGTTTTGAAATCAGTGACTTCATCTTAGTGCGTACTGTGCTGTGTATCATTTTCCTGTTGTGTGGGATAGTGTGATGTATAGTAGCGTAGAGCTCTATTCTTGCGTAGTAGTGCTGTGTGACATGGAAGAGAATTAATTGCTCTCTTAAGTAGGAAATGCTGGATAGTAAATAGTTTAGGTTTCTAGGCATTGTGGTGTTCAGAGTTATTGTATTGTGTATTGTCAGGCTCCTAGTATTGTACTGTACTGTGGTGCATTTTTTTTAATGTAACCACACCCACATGGGATAACAAAGTTGTATACAAAATAGGGAATGGCACATGTCAATGATAAGTATAATGAATACTTAGTTTGAGAGTGGAAGGCATGCCGGGTTTGTCTAACTCGCATTTTACCTGTTACGAATCAGGGTGTATTCATCATTTATTCCTCCTTCGTCTGAGGACGTGTAACAGTTTTCCAGAAGGATGTCAATGTCTTCTCCAAAATCATGAATAACCTTCACACGCACATAGATGAATTCATCAAGGTAGACTGTGCTGGTTATAAGTTGAGTACGGCTTTCATCTCGGTACAGGTTCAAGCTGAATATAAATGCCGTTGTTTCTGTACCAAATATATTGAATCAACGATTAATTATTCTTTCGACCAATATGACAAGTGTCAGTTTTTTTTACAAATGTCCTCTCTAAAAGAATAGAGAGAAGACTCGATTACGAGGGAAAGGCAAGAACAAAGCTAAAATATATATTTATTGTTTGCATCAGTAGAAGACGCTGTCAGATACTAAGTCACGTGTTTAGACTTTTGGGATTGATATCAGTGATGCTTTGTAATCTGTATTAGTTTTTCACCGGAATGGTTAATGCCATAAGCAGGCATGACTTGGCCTGAGCTTCAAGGCAGATGAGTGCCATGCCTAAATATGCCCTTAAACCTGCTTTGCTCTGCCTTCAGTGTCCTGTCCAATCAAAGCTTCGAATCGTTGGCAGGCCCCTTCTTTGAATTTAGACAGATATAACATACTCTTCTGCACTTAAATTTATGAAATGATGAATGATACTGTATTGTTCCATATTAACGACGGGGAAGAATGATACAGCCTGTGTTGTCTCACGGAAGCTTCTATTAGCCTTATGATAAAATGTGTTATCATCGGATACCCTCATGCTGAGATCAGTTATGCGTGTATATACACAACCACCGTTCTGGAATAAATTTTTAGTTGCTGGTTGTCAGTGGCCTACGTCATTGGTAGGTACGTGGTGTAAGCATCATATAGTGGTTCCCCGTTAGTGAATATATGGCATACATTGCTCCCATAGCCATACACGATGCTTACACCACGTACCTACCACGTCATTTTACGTAACCGCTGTTTTACCGCGGCCGTTTTGGTGACTTTGGAAATAAATGATTTTTTTGTGTGTCCTTAGTTGCATTAAATGTCCTGGGTTTTGACAAACCTGGTCAGACTGTTTTCCTACGGGAACAACCACGATGTCTACTTGATAGAATTTTATTATAAACAATTAAATAATTTTGTGTAAAGTAGAAAAGTAAACGATGACAAAAATATTTCTTCGAATGGTGTTAAAAATCAACGTGCATCCTTAATAACAAAGGCTTGGATAGTATACACTTAATGTATGGTCCCGAGGGAAACAGTTAGTTTTGTTGCCCGAGAGTCCTGATGTTTCCCGAGACGAAGTCGAGGGAAACATCAGGACTCGAGGGAAAACAAAACTAACTAGTTTCCCGAGGGACCATACATTAAGTGCTTTGTTATATATTTAGACTTTCCCTTAGCAAAAACAAGCAAACAAAGACGGTACAACTGGCGCGCGGGCAACAACTGCGCAATTGTATCCCGGTCGGGATACATTTAAATTTGTTCAAGGGCACGTGACCAAGAATCAACCAATCACAGTGCTCGTTTTGTTGAGTGAAAGTCTAGGTATATAACAATTGATATTATGACTCACCTATTGCATTGCTCTGCAGCTCCTGCAAAGGCTGGAAAAACGAGTTAACACTGCCATCTCTATTATAATTGCAGGTGATGAGGTAGTTATGATTATACCTACGGGTCGGTGAATTTCCAGCAACTTCTGCCGTGATCCGAAATGTGTAAATCAAGAAGTCGGTTGATGACGTAAGATTGGCACATTCACCGCCAACCAAAGGACCATATGTCGCTGTATTTCCAGAGAACGATGGACGGCAAGCGTCGGAAACTTCGTCGTTTAATTTCCATTCGTCTTCTAATCCAATCCACTCTAGCAGGTCAGGGATATCAAAAATTGTGATATTGATAAAAGTGCCATTATAACCACAATCAACAGTCGCTGTTGGACATTCGAAGGCTAAAACACAAGCAATGACACAAATAAACATTAACGAAATAGAGGCCTCTGTAAAACGGCTAACCAAGCAGTCTGTGGGGTTGAACTTTAATTTTTGCAGCATTCGGTCAGGCGTGGACTAATTTTTCGAAAGAACATGGCATCCTCAGTCCGAAAAAGTGGGCTACCAGTTGAAATTCAACAAACGTACCGATGATATTTATTAATATTAATACCTCAAGCAAAACTTTCCACGCTCTGTCTAACTTATTAAATAGCGTAGGTTATAGGACCTTATTAGATTTTTGCAAGAAACTAACATTAATTCAATGATTATTAGTGACTATAAAAATTTAACGTTTATGCTGCTGTCTTAACTAGCCGTGTTTTTACAATAGAAGTTACGGTTCGCATTCCATCTGTACGGTTTTGGTTAACCACCTAGTAGCTTTGCTTTGAATAAAAAATGAAAAAAAAAAGCTACATCATGGGTAACATTAGCTCGATATCTTTTCGCCCACTGAGGTGCATCAGAAAACTCACTCGTTTGTTTTCTTTTTGTATCTCTAATGTCATGTTGCTCATCATTACAAATGTAATTATGTTACTTATATTCGAGACACTAGATTAAGAAAGGCTCTGCCCTCTTTCTCAACAGTATATCTGTGTGTTGCTAAAGCAATTTTGCGGATGATAGCCAATCAAACGTTCGGATTCCCAGCTACAAGAGGGCTGGGGTTTAGGGTGTAACAGTATTCTGTGTGTTTCATTGTAAAGAAAGCAAGAATGGATTCAGACCGTGTGGGTTTCCTGTGGCATAAACGTAAGAGTCCTTACCTGTATACACGGCGTACACTTGTGATCCGCTTAACGCAACGTCATAAACACTGACCTGGGTGATTCGGCCAACAAAGTCAGTCCCAATCTCGAAGTAATAATTTTGTGTTTGAAGTTCAATATTACTGGGCAATGTTTGCGTTTCCACCACGGAGCCGTTAAAGAACACGTTAGCTTCACCAGTAGCATTATTATACGAAGCACCAACATGTGTCCAGGTAGAAACTGGCAGGGGAACAGTTGTGTTAACGTGAAATGTTTGAGAGCCGTTCCTTGAAGAGATGCGCCAAGAAACATATTGGCGTTCATATAAGAAAATAGCCACGCCGTAGTCATCAACTCCAAATTCACCTTCACCATAGTACCCCGACAGTATTTCAGAGTCGTCTGACGGGTCAGGGTTAGGGTACACCCATAAAAGAAGGGTTATGGAATATTGCACGTCCAGTACTTCACTGACGTTGTTGTACTCAACAAATAGGTATCCACGGCCATGGAACTGGTGAGAGCCGTTAGGATTACCGAAAGGGCCTGGGGCTAACACCACGCCTACGCCCGGGTGTCTATTTTCAACTGCCGGGCGTGTTCGATTTTGAATTTCTCTTGTTAGATGCTCGCCATCAAGGGGATAAAAAGCTACTGGTTCTGTAACACAATCTGCCAAAACACAAAAAGAGAACAACTTGAAGGCGTTTCAAAAGACGCGAAAAATGTTTCAAATAAGTCGTATTACTAGCTAGGGCTTGGTGGCGGAAAATAAAACACACATAGCTAATAAAAAAAGACCCTACCCTTAACACAAAACTCAGTTTCATCCCATTATACAGTTGAATGCTTAACTTTCAAGCACCTCAATTAAAACCAAACAGCGCGGAATGTTAAAATTGACTGCCGAAATTTGATTCTAAATTTTGGCATGTATATTATTAAAATGTAATCAATTGATTTCGACTGCAATTTTCTATAAATAAGCAATCAATCATAAATTTCTAAAAGACAACGACTAAAGTCGTTTCAATTGCAAGTAGCAGCGGAATGAAATTTACGGGAAAAATTTCCTAATCAATTAGTCTTCAATGCAAAATCACCCTCTTAATAAAAAACAAGCTACTGTACATTGCGCTAGTCAGTAAGAATAGCAACTGCTTGTACTAACAGGCAGTGAACTTAACTGAGATACAATTAAGAATTATTTTATGGGGCTGCGTTTAAACTAGAGAATTACGCAAATCGAGGAAGATGTCATTTATAACACTCTGGCTATCATTATTACTTCCCTATGTTGCATGTCCTCTTATATGTTCTTGCTTATTCTATGCAAATGATACTAGTTATGTGTATACCTATTTATTTTACTTTTATATTTATTTAGTTTAATAAACAATTAATTTAATAAATTGGTGATGAAATTGATGATGATGTCATTCAGGTTTTTCATTGAATCTTTCCCTTCCCCACGGAGCAGAGAGTAGTTGAACTTTTGTCTTTATTATATAGATACTGATGAAATACCAGGATTTTTCCAGTGACGAAAAAATCATATCTTCATCGCGCGCAGTGAAGATATTATTTTTATCTTTCACGTGTGAGGATATTGGTGTCGTCATGGTTACCAACATGATTAGCCAATTACAAGAGAGCTTCCCGCTCAGGCACGTGGCCGGTTCGTTTGAAATTTCATTAAAAAAATGTCTTCGAGGTGCGAAGACGGTACGGTTACGGGTGACTTTCTCGATGAGCAGCCAAAATTTAACGTCGATATTTTTTCCGAGCTTGTAGAGCATCCAGGAAGATTTGTCGAAGTTGTTTTATGTGGAAATTTCATCAGTAGCTATAAAATAAACAGAACATTACATGGCCGCTTGGAGATACGAAATTTCTCTTTTCGTGTTGAAAAAATATCTCACTCGTTCGCTGCGCTCACTCGTGAAATATTTTTCACTCGAAGAGAAATTTTGTATCTACGCGCGGCCATGTAATATCCTCTATGTCATATTGTGCAATTTCAATTTTTCACTGATCGAGCGAGTGTGTGAGTGACAGGGCAAAAATGCTTTAGTCTCACCTTCTTGAATTCCGAACTGAAAAAGTAGGGTAAATGAAAACAAGCCAGCAACTTGCCACATGTCTCCGTGTTTAATGGATTATCTTGAACTTTATTCCTGCAGTTTAACATAAACACAACATAAAGCCTTTATTTTTACACGATAAGAGTTAAAGCTGCAAAGCTTGTGGGGTCGTGTGTACAAGTATTTAATCTAAGACCTAGAAATATTACTTGCAAATACATAAAAATACTAAAATACATTTTTTTACATATTACATATTAAATATAAAATACATAACACTACATTTTAAATATTAAATATAAAATACTAATCGAAGAACAAACCATTGTCTAATACCTTAAATTCTAAAATATACGTTATCACTGTCTCTAATTCGACAAGTGGAGGCAGTTGAGCTGTCGAAGAGAAGATCTTTAAAATATTATTTGGTGATAAGTCGTGTTTTGATTCCTTAAAAATAAAATTGTCAATTTTATCATTACAGTTAACTAAATTCCAGAGGGCTGACCCACGAAAGGCTAAAGAGTCCCTCAATAATATCTCGGGATCGAAGCTACATTCTGCCCACGTAATGAGTAAGAACTTTCTCTCTTTCTGAAGATGTTCTGTTTAAAATGAAAACAGAGAAAGCTTTATTTATACAAGGCTACCACATTCAGAAATTTATATTACACCACAACTTTCTAGCCACTGATATGGACGCCGAGGCGCTAGCATAGCAAACACACCAATAAAAAATTGTGTAGTATTTAACCAAATTTGCTAGTTATCTGACTGCACAGCTCCGAACTTTCCAGTTTCACCTGCCCGAGAACATAGAGGTTCTTCCAAAATAGCTAGACCTTTGATCTGCGTATGATTTGCGAAATTTTGAGCGAATGCAAAAGAAAAAATGAAAATAAAAGGGTGGGACGGTATCGAACCCATGACCTGACAAACACAGGCGCAATGCTCTACCAGCTGACTTATTAGCCATGCGGGTGAATGGTGGGTTGACCTGTTCCAGGCCCTCAGATAGTGAGGGGTGAGCGTCGGGCCAAGCGGGCAAGAAATGAGTGGAGCTGGCGCATTTTTTTTTTATTTTTTTCTTCAGGGATGAATTATCATGCGTACATCAAAACAATTAAGCCATACCTTCAATAAGCACAGCTGGAGAACAGCTCTATGTAGCGTTTGCATTGAAACTACCAAAGCTGTAAAGCTGTCAGTTTGTTATTCTCGGTGTTTTTGAGCTTTTCTAACCTTAACCAAGGTGGCTTTCACTGGTCTCTGGAGAATCGAATGGAGAATAAGTAGGAAAAAATGGTTGGCTGGGTGCCCATTAAGATGCAATACTGTATAGTTTGCGGTGTTCCTCAAGGGTCTTTTCTTGGCCTCTTTAACTTTTTGATTTATGTTAACGATATTTCCCGCTGCTTCAAGATTTTTTAGTTTTACCTATTTGCTGGTGATGCTAACTTACTATATTCAAACAAAGATCTCAAGGACCTCGAAAAAGTTGTTATTGACGAACTCGCTAAAGTGCGGGATTGGTTGGATGCAAACAAACTTTCTCTTAACACTAGTAAATCAAACTTTGTTATTTTCCATCCCTACCAACATAAACCAGACAACATACTTCATTTGGAAATTTATAATAACGATTTTTAAAAGTGTATCACAAGAACAAAGTCTTGTGAAATATCTAGGAATTTTGATAGATAATAATCTCTCTTAGACTAATAGTATCCTATTAATCATATGTCATCTAAAGTTAGTAACGGAATTAGTATGATTACGAGATTAAGACACTTTGTTCGTTTTGCCACTGTTTTGATATCTACCACTCCTTTATTGAACCTTATGTTTCCTATGGTCTCATTGCCTGGGGCCAAGCTGCTAAGATTCATCATAGGTAAGGTTCTCATTTTACAGAAACGTGCTCTACGACTAATGTATTTTGCGGATAGCAAAACGCGTAGTGTCCCTCTATTCTGTAACTCCAGACTCATACCAATAACAATGCCCTATTCTTATTTGGTTTCCACTTTGATGCATGATTGATAATCACCGCTGTACCGTGTCCCTTCTAATATTTCTATGCTCTTTACTCACTCCGAGCAGGTTCATCATCATTTCACAAGATTCTCCGTAGCGGGTTGTCTATTCGTCAAAGCCTCTAGAACTAACCAACGTTTATTCTCTTTCGCTAGAATAGGTGTAAGATTGCGGAATAGCATCTCGAAAGAACTTCGTATTAAAAATAGAACCCCGTTTAAGCGTGAACTTAAAAATCTACTGTTAAAACTTATGGAAACTGAGAAGATGAAGGTTGATTCACGCTGCTCAGAAATTCGCAACCGAGTATCTCTCGTCCGCTATTTAAGGTAACTCTTTGATTAATCTCAATTTAATTCTAATGTAATCATTCTAAATTGCAATAAGTCATGTTTCAACTGCGAAATCGTGATAACTTTGTAATTAATTAACGGACTTCATAATTTTTATGTTCTTTGTGAATTGATTTTATTTTATTTTATTGTATGAGATCATTAGCAGAGTGAGACAGCAGTTGTTTTAGAAAGGTAGCCCGTCCAGAATAGCTTTGCTAATTGCGGGTCGTCTAGGACTGTAATGACACTGTATTGTCAATTAATAAATAGATTGATTTGAAATTGATCTGTCATGTCTTCCACCTCGCCAACTCCAGGTCCTTTTAATGGTAATAGTAATGGTAATGAATTTATATATCGCACATATCTTATAGCCCTGGTGCTGGCACTGTGTTGTTTCCTTAGACAAGAAACTTTACTCCACACTGTCTCTCTCCACCCAGGTGTATAAATGGGTACCAGCGATATAATGCTGGGGGTAACTTGTGTTGTTTCCTTAGACAAGAAACTTTACTCCACACTGTCTCTCTATACCCAGGTGTATAAATGGGTACCAGCGATATAATGCTGGGGGTAACTTGTGTTGTTTCCTTAGACAAGAAACTTTACTCCACACTGTCTCTCTCCACCCAGGTGTATAAATGGGTACCAGCGATATAATGCTGGGGGTAACTTGTGTTGTTTCCTTAGACAAGAAACTTTACTCCACACTGTCTCTCTATACCCAGGTGTATAAATGGGTACCAGCGATATAATGCTGGGGGTAACTTGTGTTGTTTCCTTAGACAAGAAACTTTACTCCACACTGTCTCTCTATACCCAGGTGTATAAATGGGTACCAGCGATATAATGCTGGGGGTAACTTGTGTTGTTTCCTTAGACAAGAAACTTTACTCCACACTGTCTCTCTATACCCAGGTGTATAAATGGGTACCAGCGATATAATGCTGGGGGTAACTTGTGTTGTTTTCTTAGACAAGAAACTTTACTCCACACTGTCTCTCTATACCCAGGTGTATAAATGGGTACCAGCGATACAATGCTGGGGGTGACCATGCAATGGACTAGCTATAGCATCCCATCCAGGGGGGGAGTAATAATACTCCAAGGTGCTTCATGCTACAGAAACCGGGATAAGCTCCGGCCTTGTGGGCCTTAAGACCCGTGTGCCTTTACATATCATATCAGTACATGTTCATGGCGGTTTACAAGTCTTTCTCTGGGGTGAGATTGGACGTCAGCCTGTAAAGGTGCCTCAGGCAGCCGCTATGAGTCCATATTTGATCTCCCCCAGCCACCCAACCTACTCATGAATTTGAAAGGAAGACACATGAAATTACATTCACAAGGACCAGACCACAATACCGGGTTATCGCCCTTATCGGAGAAGACAAGAAAGTCTAACCATTTGCAAAGACAGCAATTTCTCCTCAGTAATTTAAAGACCCTGGATGATGGGCCAGCCAAGATTGGAACCCAGACCTCCCGCACGGTAGTCCCGTGCTCTACCAACTGAGCTAACCGATGGGCGGTTAATCAACATGAAAATAAATTGATAATTAGATGATGAAATAAACTCCTTTGATAAAGACAAGTTTTAAATTCAAAACCATGTTACATAACCACTTAATTAAAATAGGAGAGAAGTCTACATGTAAGATGATTATTAGATTGCTACTATTTTTTTTTTTACCAAAGAAAACAAAAACTATTTTCTATGAGCTATTTATCTTTTCCATACTGTCGTGATGCGTTGTACGTTTTATCAGTATACACGAGTGCAAGGTGTTAACGAACCTACGCGTCCATCTTCCATAAAGAACCACAACAGTGGACTCGAGGAATAACTTGAATAATGAACTGCATCACAAATAACTAAGTCTATTATTGCTGTATCTGAACAGAAAAAATACTAGCAAACTTTTGCTAGTTTTTAATCAATCCACAGTTAATGTCTGCTAATTTAAGGAACAGAGTCTTGATTTAAAGCGAAAAAAATATTGACAAACATAATCAGCTGAGAAGGTTCCAGAAGACCACACAACGACACCTCGCTGTGTTCTTTAATTACAATTTGTAGAATATTTGTTATCAGGGTTTAGTTGGCGGTAAGGTTTCTATTGAGGCTGTGTTTTATTTTCACGCTTCTATTTATACATATAATGTTTGCGCTATTACCTAACTCAATTTTTGCTCTGACCGTTACGTAAGTAGCTATCACTTTTCGCACTCGATGGTAAAGACAGGTGGTCAGATTTTTATTGCTTGGTTTTCTTCATACATGATCACATTGTTGGAAAGTCAGTTTTTTTAAGACTGATTTCAAAAAAAATTTGTTACCAACTCAACTGTCTCTTCTCATACCCCGAACGAGCGATAATTTTACCCGGCTCTTTCGAGAAGTTCTATTCTTTAGTATCGTAACAATGACACTGTTCACAGGAAAAGAGAACAGTGTATTCAATTGTTCAACAAAGGCCTTGAACATCGTCAATTACTGACTCTCTTGGTATAATCCACGAGACCCACGAGCTAAAAAAGAACAAAGATAACATGGCTGCTACAATATGGGCTCAATGTCTTGTGGTACTGGGCACTGTTTGTTTTGACATAGCTTGAGTTAGCGAGGGTAAAATTATTTTATCAATAACTGAGCGAATTCTCGCGCGCTGATTGGCTAATTTTTATCATCAATAAGAGTACAGACACATAAAATTTTAATTTAAGTCTTCATTTGACCTTTTTCGCGTTTTGTTATTGTAAAAAACTCATGTTTGTTGTAGATCCACTCGCCTATCGGCTCGTGGCTCTACAACACTTTGACAATGTTATGACGCAATTTATCATCAATAAGAGGACAGACGCATAAAAAACTGACGTCAATTTGTTAAATAGAATATGACCCAAAGGAAAACGAAAATTGCTTCGAATTAGTGGGAGATTGGAGTTATGGAGGGTTCGAGTTACCGAGGGTAAATTAAAGTTACAGTAAATGCATGGCGGTAATCCAGGGAAAATCGATTTTGGTTCTTAAATTAGCGCGAGGTTCGAGTTAGCTGTGTTAACTAAACTGTTCGTAAAGATGAAGCTTCTTCTTAGTTAGCAAGAATTCTTCTTTAACGAAACCGCCATTACAAAATCGTTAGAGAGCCAATTAAAAAGAAGACTGAAAAATTTTGGAAACCAGCAAAACTCTCACAAACAGACTGTGGTCAGATGTAGTAAGTCTGGTTGGGTGGCAACGGCTGAACTTGGCAACGCAATGGAAATGCTATTCAGTGTTTTCTCTGTTTTTTCTTTAGGGATGAGACTATTCTAAAATTTAAACAATCGATCCATACCTTTAACTAGCAAAGTTTTCGATGTAAGAGATAGAAAAGACGCGATCGATCACCATCAAGTGACTTTCGCTAGACTAATAATTGTAATTTTACCTTCATTGCATCTTCAAGATGAGCAATTTATTCCACAAACAGTGTTTGGCTCTGCCACTGAAAAACAGATCTATCATATGCAGAGTTTAGTTTAGATAAAACTTGAATTGCACAAGCTGTCGAGCTCGCCATTCGTTGCGGTAAAAAAATGTTATCGAGCTTAGTTTCACCATGCAAAACATAGAGACCATAACTTAAAAAAATGGTTCAATGGTTCTCGCCCAATTGGATGATGTGCTAGAATCGTCATACCTATACGTATGCACGTACTGGTGGAAAATACCAAATGAAGGCCAAGGGATACAAAAAGGACAGGTCATGGAAGGAAAACTAAGTTGAAATGGCCTTTATAGGAATATACCAAACGTCCTACCCCAAATTAAAGAACTCCATGGATAAGTGACCACTTTGCAGTTATCAAATTATTCTTACCAACATCCATACTCTTGCACTTGTGGAATAAAGTCATTGATTTACTTAATAACTTAAAAATATGCGATTTTAAAGATGCTTACCTCGAGCTGTGGTTACGCGGACCCCTAACTAAAACTGGACTGAGTTCAAAAAGTGAACAATTTCAAAGAGGGGGCTTTAACCTTGCGTGATATTGACGTTACGGCTGACTTACTGAACTCAAAGCTAACAGCAGCAGATATGGCCAATGTTAAAATAATTCAGTTATAAGGTAAGTATGCAAATCAAAAGAAGCATTTTTCTCTTTCTAAATTCTTAAAAGTCAATTTGGAGATAATCGTGAGCTGCTCCGAATATTTCGTTAAAAATAAGAAATTGGTTTAAACTAGACAAAGCAAACCTGGAAAAAAAAGAACAAAGATATGTGAAATGGAGGAAAGCAATTAGCAAACGAAACATTGGCAAGACCTGTTTACACCATTCAGCTCAAATTACGAACTAAGGAATAAGGATTGTAAATTCACTCTACCCAAGCCCCGTACTGATTACCTTAACTGACGCAGTTTTTGCTACAGTGTAGCATTGTTATGGAGTAATCTTCCCCCAAAAGTTAGAGCAATTAGATCCTTTCAATCGTTTAAAAGCGAAGTCTTATGTCTACCTCGGACTCCCACACGGCAAACATGTAAATGAGTTTTTTTTTATTTTTTTCATCATTGCACTGATGTTTTTACCATGTATAAATAAAGTGTATCTTAAAATATACAAATGGTTTAAACAGATCTGTTTAAATCATTTATATATTTTAAGCTATGACCACAGATCGCTCCAGCAGTTTTAAATAAAGTGTATGTATGTATGTATTGGCAAACAAGAAATAAGTGGCAAAGGTCTCGTACCAATTGCCCGATTTGCTTTAATGCTAATCAAATTCTGCTCATCTGAGTAACAAAGTGTGGGTGTAAAGCTAAAAATATACTGAACCACCCTGCTGTGAGGATTTCGATCCACTTAGATTTTTCAACAGCGACGCCTCGCTGTGATGCGACTCTTATGACATTGAAATACATATAGGTTCATTTGGACAAACTTAGTCTGTAGTAATGTAATAACTTTAATTGATCATCGCAGTTATGTACACAACTTAAGCAGCTGTGAAATTAAAGCCTGAAAAAAACTCAGGCCTGAACGGTTTTTTTTTCAGGCTTTAATTTCACAGCTGCTTAAGTTGTGTACGTAACTGCGATGATCAATTAATGTCATTACATATTACTCCGCAGTTCAAATATATGGTCTTTCATATATTCATTTGCATCATTCCTCTCCATCTGTGAGTATATTACGAACTCACAATATGACCAGCTCCCAGTTGGCTTGATAGCTCAGTTGGTAGAGCACTGCTCCGGTATCGCAGAGGTCATGGGTTCGAATCCCGTTCAGGCCTGAGTTTTTTTCAGGCTTTAATTTCACAGCTGCTTAAGTTGTGTACATAACTTCGATGATCAATTAATGTCATTACGTATTACTCCGCAGTTCAAATATATAGTCTTTCATACATTCATTTGAATTATGCCTCCCGATTTAAGACGCGCATTTAAGCTTCAGCCTCCTCGAAAGTGATCGGTGTGAGAGTCGGCGACCATAATGTTGGTCCTTCCCCATCAGTCCGCAATTTGGGCATCACGTTGGACCAATCATTTAAATATGAATGTAAATATTACCAGGTCATGCAAAAGTGCGTTATATTATCTCTATAACATCAAGCATATCAGAAAGTGCTTATCTAGAAGCAGCACTGAGTCACTTGTACATTCATTTATCACTAGCAGAATCGAGTACTGCAATAGCTTACTTAAGAGGTTGCCAAAATACTAGGTTTTAAAGCTGCAGCGTGTTTTGAATGCTGGCGCTTGATTGGTTTAAATATTGCAGCCCCCAGTCTTGCCACTTCACGCCTCTGCTTCGCGAACTACACTGGTTGCCTGTCTATTATCGTATTGAATATTAAACACTACTTCTTATATTTAAGGCGTTGCACGATTTCATCTGCTTTTCACGATATGATACATGTTCTACCTCCGTCGGCTAAGTACGACTTACGGTGCAATCTGGAGTCATATTAAGATCACTAGAAGTAAGGACCAAACAGACGTCGGGGGACAGGTCATTTAGTTGTACTGCCCCCAGACTTTGGAACCTTCTTCCATCTGATCTGAAGTCTATTTCCAGTCTGAACGCTTTCCAAAGGAAACTTAAGACTTTCCTATTTAATAAGCATTTAATTAGGGATTTTCGAATTGTAGGTTTTAATCTTTTTCCTGGGCAATGTATCTAGGGAATAAAGAATTGTATTTTTAAGTCTTGTAAAGCACAGTTCAATATTTTTATTAAAAACAATTAGGTAATGAATTCGGGATCTCTATTGAAATCTCAAGTCTCTGAAATCTCAAATCTCTATTGAAATCTCAGGTTTTGCAGTATGGCGTCGTTACGAGCGGTTGTGTGCTATTTCGCTCTGTTCACTTTTGCTATTTTCTACATAAAAAAGCAAGCCTTCTGCAGTTCAAACGTACTATACGATATGGAGCAATGCCAGGGTTTACAAGAAACCTTTATCTACTCTTCGCTTTGGTCCTACCGCCAGATAAATGGAATTGGGCATCGAACATCGAGAACTTCGCTAATTCAGCTCCTGCTTCTCCTATCAGGCGATATCGAAACTTGTCCTGGACCGATTGATAGGTGTGGCTCGTGCTTAAAAGCTTTGAAGAAAAGACAAAACAGGATGGCTTGTTCGCAACGTCATTTAAAGTTTCACCTGAAATGCTTCTGCTCCGATGATAGCGGAGTCATCTGCAATTCTTGTCTGTTTAACAACAACACCCAAGATGGAGCTGACCAAGATCAACAAGAAGATGCTCAACGATATGTCATCCCCGAACTTAGCGAGCTTCTCTCTAAAAAGGGCCTTAAAATTCTGCATCAAAATATTAGAGGTTTATTGGCAAACAAAACTATCATCTGTCAAATCCTGGATGGCTCTAGGAACATACACATCTTTTCGGTCAGTGAAACACATTTATCCACCGAAAGCGAAGCCGAGGTTCAAATTGAAGGTTATACGTTTATTGCAAAGTCAAGGGCTTCTGGTCAAGGTGGAGGTGTTGGTGTTTATATTTCTTTATCTATTCCCTTTCATAGACGAATGGATCTCGAGCAAGAGGATATTGAATGCATTTGGATTGAAATTTTATTTCCTAAAATCAAAAGTTTTCTAGTTGGAATTATTTACCGCCCTCCGGATTCTTCTAAACATCTCTGCGCAAATTTAAATCAATGCTTTC
>OX453286.1:10213497-10393041 GCA_949710005.1 Ricordea florida
TGTTGAGAAAGTGGAAGAAGTTAAGAAAGAAATTCAAGATTCTTTTCAAGGTAGGCCGAGAGCCAAACGCTTGCTTCGTCCTACAGATGGAGAACAGGAAGACTTGAGCGAAAATCAGGGCTCGTTGTCAACAGACCGAGCGAAGGCGTCGAGAACACTTCAATTTAGCTCGGCTAACAACACTTCTTCTACCACTTGTGCTTCTTTCTGCGGTCAGGAACTGCTTGCTGGTGTCAACCCGCTAAGCGACGTTCGTGGAGGCCTTTCACCGATACAGCAAATTGGTCCGAATTACAGATTATTTCCGCACGTCGAAACAACACAAGAATTTCGGCCTCCTGTGACTTCAACACCTTCGTCGTCGGCAAACCGCAATGAAAATCCACGTGTAACGCTTTCTGTGCAGTATCCCAGCAAACACTTAAACAAAACGCTTCATGGAGCTTATCAAAACATCGGAAAAGCGGTGGCTCATGGAATTCCGTCAAGAATTGCAACAGCAGTAATGAATTGCCCGTCGGTGAGAGATCAGATTGTTGGAAAGGTGATGAAAGTGGTATCGAAGGAAGTTACCGGCCTATGTTCCAAAACAAACCCCTCGCTTCTTAGAAAAACAGGAAAGGAAGATCTAGAGAAGTTTGACTTAGAGAATGTTTGCTAGGAGTGGCGAGAGAGAGCTCCACTTTTTTATTCGTTTCTTCTTACTTCTGCTGCAAATAAAAGAACGAAAAGTTCCACATGGTCGGGAGGCCTTGCACTTGCAGGATCTGCTCTGTTAAAACAGAGAAATCAAGAGATGAGCGCCACTGCAGCAGTTATGGGTGTCCTTTTAAAGAATAAGGCAGTTGAGGTATGATTTTAATTGTTTCAATTATTCTATGCATATTTTAATATATATTTTTTATTTTATTGTTTAAGTGCTACTGCGATCAAAAATACACCTTTCCTTTTCTCTTCGGATTTTGAAAGTACATTGCCCAATTAGTAATTCTGCCAAATATTACGTCTAAACTTTTACGAGAAGTTCGGTTTTTTTAACCATTTCTTGGCGCTCAAAGATGTTTTTATTTTATAAATTAAAGTTATTCCATAAGCTTACCGTTTATCTTGTATTCTTCACTCGAAATTCATCTAAAGATGAATGATACTAATAAGTTGATTTTGAGTACCTTAAATTTATATGCCATATTGATGTCTTGTTTGTTTGGTACATGTAACACCATTTTTTTTAAATAGAATCCGTAATAAAATTCATTTAACTTATGGTTCTGTTATGTTTAGTAACAACTGGGTGAGGAGGAGTGTGATATCAAGAATAATGCAGATTGAAAAGGGTGTATTGTTCTTCATATCGTGCAAAAGTTCAAATTCAATAAGTGCTCTTTTGTGGTAATTTTCAGACCTTGAAATCATTTTCTCCTTTATCAAAGTCACTGTTTTGTGATGTCCAATAATTTTTTTCCAATTTTGGACAATTGACGTCAATCATCCATAAGTACCAGTTATCTCAATTGTTCAATAATGTAATTAGCCTGGGATTATTTAAAAGTAAGTCAGAAACATGGAACTTTTTTGAATGAATGTTACTCCTTTTTACATAACAGGCCAGCCTTTGCAGATTCAGTAAACTTATGCTGACCAACTCCAATCAGCAGACGCTGCGAACAATGGACACACTGGGTGAGAACCATAACATTGAACTGATTAAAGCGAGGGAAAGGATCACTGAGGAAAATATGGAACTGCACAAGCTTAAGGAGAAAATAAAGAACCTAAACGATTTGCATGCAGCTCACTTGTCTTCCTCCTTACAATGCAATTGCAGCCAAGACTTGTCTGCAATCAGAAAACAAGTCTTTGACTTAGAGAAGTCCACTCATCCTGGCTTTGTTATTTCATTTGACAATTTGGACTTTCAGTTGCAAAGGAAGAGTATGTCAATGCAGTCGCAAAACCGTGATTATCACTGGATAAATCATCAGATGCTTGAGAATCGAGTTTCTGGGGCCCATCTCAACTCCCAAGGACCAAAGGCCAACCTCCAGGAAGTTTCAAACATCAGATTTTTACCCAAACTTGAAGACCATCAGCGACAAAGATCAAACTACATCATACTTGCAGCAAGGATCATGGTTGACTACTTTGATGCTTTGGCTCCTCTGAAGGATGCATGCATCTATCATATTCCCCACAAGTACACCATGGAAATGGCACAGAAGTCAAAAAAGGTTTGTCTCGTTGATCTATGTTTATAAATGCTTTCTTTTTAACAATACAACCATTAACCTATACCATGAATTGTACTGTGTACATTCATATTAAATTTTTTCCTCTTGTAATGAGCAGTGACCTGACAGTATTCAACCTTTGGGTAAATCAGAAATGCTTAATTAGTTTTGCAGACATTGCCTTTATCTCTTAAAGCCCTTGACTGCTTTGGTAAGATTTTCTGCTCTTTCTCTACATAAGACCTCTACCTTCAAGAGTGCCATTAATGGAACTTGAACTTTTATTAAGTGTTACATTTGTATATTATCTACTTTCTAGATTCCGCTTGGTATTATCTTCAAGAACGAGAATACCAATGAAGACATGTTGTCAGTCCTCCATGAGTTCTTTTCGTACCTTCCAAAAACTGCAAATGGTGATCCTGATGGTCAGCTGTTCTCTGGTGATCAGTTAACAGTCGAAAGGGCAGTTAATGTTATTTCCTCTGTAGCAAATGGTTTTACCCCAGAGGATCGTTTGGAGGGGATTAACCTTCAGTTGGGTGATTGGCATGCTGCGGTGAAAGTACTCATTGTAAGTACACATACTACTGCAAAAACGGGTTGATTGTTAGCTAAACAAGTTATTAATTTATCCTTGTCAGTTTTATCATCAGCTGGTCAATAACTGTTTTCTAGATAGTTTTTAAGCTGAGACTATGTAACAATAATAATAAAAACAACTGCAATAACAACAGCATTTTGAAATATAATTCCATAAGTGTGGTTTGAATATAACTATCTTATATTTTTCAACAAGTGTGATTGGAGTGATTGTTTAAAAAACACAGTGAGAATTGCAATATTGAGCTACCCTGTTTTTGTAGATGTATGCAACCATATTAGTGATCCATAGTAAACAGATCACAACTCCTGAAGGATGCAATATTATATAATAGTGCAGGATGTTCCTGAGTAGATCATAGAAGGCACTCTGTTTGAATTTTTTGCTTTTTTTATTATTTTACTAAATATTCATGTAGCAACTGACATGAATCAGAATGCCTTCATTTTCTTTTACTTGAGGCCAAAACACTGATCAATATTATTTTAATTGTTAATTTTTCTACCATTTGCTCTATTCAACAGCTGATATACAAAAGGTTCTTCGATGGAAAGTCTGATTCAGATATCTGCACCCTTTTTTCAGACCGTACTCTCATCAACAGAAGAAATGTAACAGGTGATCCAAAGTCTTCATACAGAGCAAACAGGGACTTTCTTCATATTATCTTCCAGTCAAGAGTGATTGCCGCTGCAATGACAGTGTTGGGCTTTGCTGACAAGGCCAGTGCACCAGCAAACTACCCTCTACCAGCAGGCATGGAGAAAATGGGGAAAGCTCAGAAACTAGACTGCCTCAATGAAATTTCTGCGAAGGTAGTTGATGCTTTCGTTTTCCATTCAAGTGTAGAGGTGAATAACCTAGTTGACGGGGTCTTAACTGAAGAAGAGAGGGATATTTTGCAACAACAGGAACTTACTCTAGGGGGGAGATTTCCCTGCAGATACCCAGGGTGCGACAAGTCATTCAAATACAATGGCAAAGCAAGGAGAAATCATGAAATGTCACATGATCCACCTGTTCAGGCTGACAATTCCGCTATACTGACCACATGTACACCTACAAGCACAACCCCTCCAAAAGAGCCCAAACCAGGTGATGATGTGTACAACTATAACTGTGCACTTTTAACTGATTGTTTTCTTTTCTTCAACTTCCTTGATGCCATTAAGGAAGGTGATGGGGCACGAATAATGAGGCAGTACAAGTACATTATGCTGTATTGCATAGCAGATGGATCAGGCAGCACAAAGTACTCCCTAGAGTGTTTGTATCAGTTCTTCATGGTACATGCACTGTTGTCTCCAAGAGACAGTGAGCGATTTGTGTGGAATCGATCAGTAAACAACAGTGGCAAAAAAGGGGCCAATATCCCACTAGATGAAGACACTGAGCACAGCAACAACAGCAGAAAGCAAGGCATTAGAAATTTAGGGCCTAATGTCTCAGAGAAAGCTGTTCAGAGATTATCTTATGCAGAAAGTCCTACAGCATCAATCCTAGCAAATCTTGATGACAGCATCAAACGGCAGTCATGATCGGGCAAACATACTACTGGAAGTCTGGAAGTTGATCTTAACCATCTTGTCAAGAGAGCGGTGGAATTCAATATATTCACTGAACTTGAGGGGCGCAGCTACAAGAAATACAGCAACTTCCAGAGGGACAGGCTTGCCAAATTAGAAGCCTCTAGTCTGCATCAATGGATTAACAATTACAAGAAAAACATCATTTGGGGAATTAGGGCAAGATGAGCCTGAATAAGTTTAAACAGTATTCAAATACAACAATACAACATTTAAATTTTTAATTTTCATTAATAAGATAACTGAAATCCTGTAATGTTCTCTGAACTCATGCAAAAGCCCAATGGAAATCACAGGATTACTTTTTCAATGCAGTCATTATAAACAAAAAATGTATACTTCTTCAATATTTCTCCACCTATGTTTACTTTTAATGTTTATGTTGTGGTTTAAATTTTTCTTTGTGGTTTAAAATTTTTCAAACCAGTTTGATTTTTATTTCTCTTTGTTTCAGATTATGATAATGAACATAAGACAATATAAAATAAAAATCAAACTAAAATCAAAATTTTAAGCCAAATGTAAAATTGAACCACAACATTTACAACACTCAATAATTGTGTAGTTCCAGAATTCACTCCATGGAAGATCACTGGAAATTCAGAGGGGGTGTGGGCTCTCAACAGCCAAAATTTGAAAATAAATGAATGGAGCTTAACAGTAAATTTCTGGATTGGGGAAGATGCAAACTGAGATATACATCCATGGTAGTGATATGGATATTTTCTGGAACAACACATTCACATTTAAATGGGGTTCTTTATTAAAGATCATCCAAATTCATGGCTTCCACAGTTGCTAATACAGCAGTAGGAACTTCAGCTTCTTGTGAATTATCACACTCAGCTTCTAGTTCTGGTAAAGTGTTTTCTAGCTGTGAAAGAGACAAGTTGTCAACAATCATGTCAAATAAGTCATCATCTTGAATGAACTCGTTCCATTCATCAAGGAGCTCCTCGTCAAAATCATATTCATTGTCGTCTTCAGTCAAATCTGACACTGGAATGTCAGAATTGATATCCTTGAAAACATCACTGACAACTGAAAGTATCTCCAGTGCATGTCTCTTATCCCAAATCTCCACACATCTGAAAATATCGGACAAAGTGAAAATTGTGGCCAAGTTATCCAAAACTTGGCCAATTTGATGTCTGGAGAATCCTAACAAAAACTGCAAGTTTGTTAATGTTTTCACTTGACCATGAGCAGTTGTGTTCAACAGTTTTAAAAGAATGGACTTGCAATAAAGTGTTAGGCGACCATCCACTGCTTTTCTTTGATCTGCATGAACAATCCTCCTTTTAACTGATGCTGCCTCTGTCGATCCAGCTTCGGTCATAGGAAAGACAGCAGCAGTTTTACAGTCAGACAAATCACATGCGCATTTTAAGGCACAGTTATCGCAGCAAAGATGTGGAACTTCATGCTCCTGAATACTGACATTAAAGTGCTTTAGCAACTCCTTTCTTCTGCAATTCTTAGTGTGAATGTAGTGCTTCATGTGGCCATCGACATGGCCAGGAAGGATTCCATGGTACAAAATGTACACAGCACTGTGAACACCATCCCTGCCTGCCCTTCCAGTTTCCTGAATATATGCTTCCACATTTTTTGCAGGCCCATAATGAATTACTCTGTGTACTCCCTTACAGTCTACTCCCATTCCAAATGCAATAGTTGCTATCAACAATCGGATAGTTCCAGTCATTGACTGGAAGGAGTGAAGAATTTTTTCTTTGTTTGCTGAAGGGGTACATGAGTGAAGCATTTCAACAAGTACGTTTGTTCGATCGTCACTATCAGTTTCATGAAAAATATTCTCCCCAAGCATCCCTTTAATCAATGAGTAGATGAGGCTGCATTGCTTTATAGTTTGGCAATAAATGATTGTTCTTTTGCAAGATGTCCTTTTCGATCTGAGTTCATCAACCAGCCACTCGAAATATAACTCGTGTTCACCATTTTTCTGCATGCACTTCACAATGTAAGTTATATTGGGCTTGTTTGGACTTTCTTGGATTTCAAATGGTTTCTCCATAAGTAAAATGTTTAAAATGGTTTCCTTTGTCAGCTTTGTTGCTGTTGCAGTCAAAGCGATCATTTTAGCATTCGGCGCTAATGATCTCAGCTCATGAAGGCGGCCATAACACTCACGGAAAGCTGCCATTTTATTGTCCTCTGATGTCCCCCTGTAAACAGAATGAGAATTTATGATATGAGTAAAAATACAATCCTTATGTATCGATTCAAAATTTATTTTGATTACAATATTTAATTTAAATTTTCAGCAACTATTATGTCGTTTTGTCTCACTCTAGCCAGGATCACATCTCAATACAAATTAACAAGAAAAGAAATTGGAATTAAAGGAGTGGGTTCAAAATTCTGCTATCTATACGCCGTAATGATTTATAAGTATATAAACATTACATCTCACAAACCGTCCACACGGTAAACTAATGTATGCCTATTATTTTGCATTTAAAACATTTTCTAAATTTGCTACCTCGCATAAGTTAAACGTTGTATAAAAAGAGAAGATGTATCTCGTGGACTTACCACTGTCGTAGTACATGAGCCTCATCGACAGCAACGGCACAAAGTTTACTGGAGTATACTTCGTTGCTCAGCATACATCGCCAGCGCTCATTCACTAACCATGCTTCGGGCGAACCATAGACAATTGAATACTCTCCCCTCTCTATTTTAGCATGATCTACTTCAGCATCTGACGAAATGTTCACGGCAGACACAGCCAGACTTCGTAAATACTTCACTTGGTCTTCCATTAGACTTATTAGTGGTGACACAACAACAACGATGTGACCATTCTCACTTGAAACGTGGTCAAACACGAGAGGAAGAGCCTGATATATCAAGGATTTGCCAGTTCCTGTTGGCAGGTTCACAAAAAGATCTTCTTTATCGATGACAATTTTTCGAATTGCTAGCTTCTGATAAGCATTCAGCTCGGAAATTCTGAACTTTGAAGACACCTGAAGAAAACTTTCTTCAAGCGCCGCCATCTTGATTGTAATATTTTTACACGGGAGCGCCCAGCGATGTAGATATAAAAAACGTTCTCTGATTGGCTGAGTCTCAAAGGGCTGATTTGCCGCGAGAGGGTTCTTGAAAATGGAACCCATCCTGTGATTGGCTGATAGCGGGAAAGGAATGTTGTTCGGATGTGAGCAGCCGCTTCTTTGGGGGGAGCGTTGCGTGACGTCCCAAAAAGCGGCTGCGAAGGAGACTATATGACTGATTACTCAAGAGCGCATTCAGAAATTTAGTAATTTTGCCCTCTATTTCATTAACAAGTAATCGCAATGGGCCCTCGTAAAATTAAGGATTAATATCACTTGTGTTTTCCGAAGTTGCTGAAATTGCCCGAGTCGCTGCGCGACTCGGGCAATTTCAGCAACTTCTGAAAACACGCGTGATATTAATCCTTAATTTTACTCGGCCCCATGCGATTACCTATACTTATACTACTACACGAGAAGTTTCTGTAATTTGATTGGCTAAGAGCAGTGGTATTTCTGCTTAATTTGAAATACCTACATGTGAAAATTACAAACCTTTTGTGAGTAGTATTATAAACAAATAATAGCATGATTTGTACGTGATATTTGGCATAAATACCACTCGAGATATTTCAAAATTGTCTCAAATTTCACTCGCCTAACGGCTCTTGAAATTACGTACAACAATTTTGAAATATCTCTCGTGGTATTTATACCAAATATCACTACAAACCATGCTATTACCTATACAAATTGTTATTAATTATTATCAGGTGACTTGCTGCTCCGAACATCTTATCACTGACAAGAAAAATCTACCAAAAAGAGCAAGTGTTTTCAAAAAGAAATTATACAATCAATAAAGCCTATTGATTGATGTACAGCCAAACATCAAATTTTGGGTCCAAGTACAGCTGTCGAATAATGCAACAGTAATACAAATAGCATAATGGGAATCTGAAATACTACAATAGTACATAGAAACAAAACAATCTAGTGTAATCAGCTAAAATTTTGGCCCAATCTCAATTGTAAAATGGCCTATCTTGCTTTCCCACTCTAAATCAGTGAAACACGCTTTATTCTGATCTGTCTGATCGAAGCATTTTTAGTTCTGTTTTGCTCCCAGTCACTTAAGATATTCAGTTCATTTTTTAATGAACACCTCTGTTTTGTGAATCGGAATTCGAGGTTCCTCTTCACGAGTTGGCTCGGTCAATTCGATTTTCCCTTTTCGTTCGACTTTTGTTTGGTTAAAGAAACTTTCTTCGGATTCACAACAGCAACAATAGTGTTACATTATTCATCGAAGGCGAAGTGATGATCGGTGAATATTCACCGATCATCACTGAGCCTGAGGCGAATAATTGTCTTAGTATAAATACACAGGTGATTATTTCCATAAAAAAAGAAAAGAAAAAGCATGGTACAACACGAAAAAATTTTATTTCATCAAAAGCGCGCGAACGACTGGCAGCCATCTTGTTCGTCGAGGTGATTATCGGCTGATAATCTAGAATAGCGAACCAATCAGAGCGTGCGATTTTGTATAATCACCTGAGTATTTACACTAATCGCTGATAGTTTACGTAAATGAATGGTAACTTTTTACTTCCCGCCTTTCTGTCTCAGTTTAGCTGTAAAGAGACGATTATTTTGGTAAATTAAAGATATTTTGACTTTTTTCTAATGCACATTAATCAGGTCAAGTGCCTTTAACTCAAAACGTAATAAGATGGTGTGATTCAGGTAAAATCAAGTTCTGCATTGGTATCATTTTAAACTGAAAAACAGAAAATAAGACTGTAGATATCTTTTCTGTTGTTGAATATAGAATAGGAAATTAAAGATAATGAGTGGACGAACCGTGCATGGACCCAATCGTGGCCCTCGATCTCCTATGTCCAAAAAATCAAGCAAGAGACTGTTTTGTGTTTGTCTGTACTTTTGTTTTGTTGTTGTTGTTGTTTCCTTTTTTCTCTATTGAAATCTGGCACTGGAGATTCTCTGTGTGAGATATCTCGGCGTACTATGGCGAAGCGTATAAATATAAATGATTCAACATAAGAATGCATATGAAATACAACCATGTTCAAATAAGGAGCTTTTTCGACTCATGGATATGGACAATTTGTTGCCACCAGGCATTGGGCTCCTGCCCTATTATATTTTTTGCTACGTTCCTGTAACACCTCATTTGCAATTAAAATAACGGCAGCCACCAAAACAGCTCAGAAATGGTAAAGAACGTGTTTCTTTAAAAATCTGATTGCACGTCTTAACCTGACAATGGAATTGTTTGGATTACTTAAGATGGGTGAAGCACTTTTTTAGCTTTTCACAGAGTTTCCATAAACTGGTGAAAAATCCCCTCCAAGCCAAAACGGTCGAATTTTCTAAGAACTAAAAAGTACTGTTTCCCTCAAAATCTAAGAAAACAATCAAGCACAGTGCTATATTGTGACCTAGAGTGACTGCTCTGAAACATTTCACTGTTCAAAAAAACTAGTAACGCCCAAGATAAAACTATGTGAGCAATGTGCAAAACGCAAATAGATTCCATTTCCGTGTGTCCTTTCAGCTTCGTCTTCTGATACTCACGCATATTTCACGACTGAAGTAATCTTCAATGATTCTACGCCATCGTGATCAGATGTTGCCACTGAAGTTACCTGTCCCACAGATAGGATTTTCATACCCCATTGTTGGTATTTCGGTGGCTGAAGACTTTCCCCTGCGAAGCCGTTTCACAATGAACACAGTAACGCAAATAATTGCTAAGGCAACCGAACCGCAAACACTGATAATGATGATCAGCTTAGCAGGCAACTTGGCTTGTTGGTTTGCTTTCTCCTGTGTGGTATCTGATAATAGATAAGACGACAAATCCCCTTTTACAACGTTGCATCTTAAATGCAATAGACAAACCAACGCTTAATTAATAGACAGAGAAAGATGATAAAGAATTAGTAATTTTACTGACCAAACAAGCCATTAACGGAGAAAGAATGCTCTCGTGTTGCAAATCAAAGTGCACCATTGCAGTAAGTGTATGAATGAAATCCAGACGAAATCGATTTTGGTTCGAGTTAGCGCGAGGTTCGGGCGCGATAGGGTTCGAGTTATCGGGATTCGACTGTGCTGAAATTTGGTCCTTGGATTATATTTCTTTCCCCAGCTAGCCGAAATCGCTTTAAATTGGCTCCAAAGACGACGGGCAGACAACAAAGATTCTGATTCTCTAATATAAAATTAAAACAAGTTGAGGCTCCTTTTTTGAAGCTAGCATTTTTCAATGTTTGTAAACTTTTCAACCTCTTATCACAGAACCGTTGCATTCTGTTGAAAAACTGTTCGATTACCGAACTGGAATCTTGCCTAATATAACAACGCAACCTTCCGTTACCTTGCTCCTCTTGTTTACGTTCAACAAATTGGAAGGGTCCTGCAGACACCTTATGCTCGTAAACCCCGTCTTCAACCTCGTTGGTATCGCGTCGTTTTCGAAAACCGCAACCTGCGTCACAAAGTGTCTGGCATACTGAGGACGAATTGTCAGAAAGACAGGCGTACAGTCGACAGTGCAACCAGACACTACTTCGTCGGCCACCGATTTCACCTCCTGCATAACGGAAGGCTCGGAAAGAAAAGTCTTCAGTGTCACTGGTTTGGCTGTTGCAGATGTAGCTGAGTGTCGAATCGTTTCCCGTGTCACAGCTAAACAAAGCAACAAAACCAAGAGTATTGTTGATTCCACTCTAAACAGCAGGTTTAAAAAACAGAGCCATTTTGTAGCAAATGGTTTAGGGCTCTAGGCATTGTGGTGTTGAGAGTTGTTGTATTGTGTATAGTCAGGCTCCTGGTATTTTACTGTAGTGTGGTGTATTCTTTTATTGTAACCACGCCGAGATGGGATCACAAAATTAAATACAAAATAGGGAATGGCACTTGATAAGTAGAATGAATATTCTTAGTTTGAGAGTGGTAGGCATGCCGGGTTTGTCTAACTTGCATTTTACCTGTTACGAATCAGGGTGTATTCATCATTTATTCCTCCTTCGTCTGAGGAAGTGTAACAGTTTTCCAGAAGGATGTCAATGTCTTCTCCAAAATCATGAATAACCTTCACACGCACATAGATAAATTCATCAAGGTAGACTGTGCTGGTTACTAGTTGAGTGCGGCTTTCATCTCGGTACAGGTTCAAGCTGACCACAAATGCCGTTGTTTCTGTACCAAATAAATTAAATCAACGATTAATGTTTATTTTTTTACCAATATGACGAGTGTTTTTTGACAAAAGTACTCTCAAGGAAGAAGGGAGATGAGACACGTTTACGAAGGAAAGTCAAGAACACACCTAAAAGAATCATTGATGCTTTGTATTTCTGAATTTTTCATTAACATTTATCCGGAATGGTTAATGTCATTTCGCAGGGTGAATCAATTTGGTATAGATATTTGTGTTATCAACAAACTTAAAACAAGTACTTTCGCATTTTTCAAAGTTCTCGTGAATCTAAAATCAATTCTTTCAGTTCTGTTTAGGACAAAATGGACACTCTGAAGGCTACGAAGGAAACTAATTATCCACCACGGCATTATGTAAATAGCTCACTGTGAAGAGCAAATGAGAACAGAAAGCAACGGTAATGGAAAGAAGGCACTCTCTCTCTCTCTCTCTCTCTCTCTCTCTCTCTCTCTCTCTCTCTCTCTCTCTCTCTCTTTCTCTCTCTCTCGCTCTCTCTCTCTCTCTCTTTCTCTCTCTCTCTCTCTCTCTCTCTCTCGCTCTCTACTGGTTTGTTCTCCTTTTCAAAGTACATGTCTCCTCTCTCTCCTAATTCAACTGTGCTATTTTAACTCCTTTGGGAGGGTAGATAATTTTAATCAAGGCAGACGAGAGGGATGTGAATGTAGTTTTGTGGCTCAAACCAAAGCTTAGGCTTGCTGATATTTTTATTTGGTAAGCAGGTATGACTTGGCCTGAGCTTCAAGGCAGATGAGTGCCATGCCTAAATATGCCTTTAAACCTGCAAGTCATGAGGCTTTGCTGCCTTTGTCCTGTCCAGTCAAAGCTTCGAATCGTTGGCAGGCCCCTTCTTTGAATTTAGACATATATAATATACTCTTTTGCACTTAAATTTATGAAATGATAAGTAATACTGTATTGTTCAATATTAACGACGGGGAAGAATGATACAGCCTGTGTTGTGTCATGGAAGCTTCTTTTAGCTTTATGATAAAATGTGTTATCATCGGAGACCCTCATGCTCAAATCAGTTATATACACAGCCACCGTTCTGGAATTAATTTTTAGTTGCTGGTTGTCAGTGGCCTACGTCATTTTACTTAACCACTGTTTTACCGCGGCCGTTTTAGTGACTTTTAATAATAAATGATTTTTTTTGTGCGTCCTTAGTTACAATAAATGTCCCGGTTTTCCTGGGCTTTTTGACAAACCTAGTCATAATGTTCTCCTACGGGAACAACCACGATGTCTATTTGATAGAAATTTATTATAAACAATGAACTAATTTTGTATAAAGTAGAAAAGTAAACAACGACAAAAATATTTTCTCGAATAACAAAGGCTTGGATAGTTTATACTATGACTCACCTATTGCATTGCTCTGCAGCTCCTGCAAAGGCTGGAAAAACGAGTTAACACTGCCATCTCTATTATAATTGCAGGTGATGAGGTAGTTATGATCATACCTACGGGTCGGTGAGTTTCCAGCAACTTCTGCCGTGATCCGAAATGTGTAAATCAAGAAGTCGGTTGATGACGTAAGATTGGCACACTCGCCCCCAACCAAAGGACCGTATGTCGCCGTATTTCCAGAGAACGATGGACGGCAAGCGTCGGAAACTCCATCGTTTAATTTCCATTCGTCTTCTAATCCAATCCACTCTGGCAGGTCAGGGATATCAAAAATCGTGATATTGATAAAAGTGCCATTATAACCACAATCAACAGTCGCTGTTGGACATTCAAAGTCTAAAAGACAAATCATGACACAAATAAACGTTAACAAAATAGAGGCCTCGGTAAAACGCCTAACCATGCAGTCTGTGGGGATGAGCTTTAATTTTTGCAGCATTCGGTCAGGCGTGGCCTAATTTTTCCAAAGGACAATACATCCTCTGATCAAGTGGGTCTAACAGTTATTGGAGAAATATAACAAACGTACCGATAATATTGATATCAATACCTCAAGCAAAACGTTGCACGCCCTATCTAACTCATTCAACAGTTTAGGTTATTAGATTATTGCAATAAACTAACATTTATTCAAACCTGTATGATTATTAGTAGCTGTAAAAATTAAAAGTGTGGGCTGCCGTCTTATAACTAGTCATGTTTTTACACGGTGATAGAAGTTACGGTTCGCATTCCGACTGTATGGTTTTTGTTAACCACCTAGCTTTACTTTGAAGAGATATTTATAAAAAATAAAAAAAAAAACTACAAAATGGGTAACCTTAGTTCAATATCTCTTCGCCCATTGAGGTTCATCAGAAACCCCACTCGTTTGCCTTCTTTATGTAGGCGCCCATTTTCCATGGTGTTATATCTCTAATGCCATGTTGCTTATTAATGCAAATGTAATTATGTTATTTATTTTCGAGCAACTTAATTACGAGAGGCCGTGCCTTCTGAAGCAAGGGTATACTTGGGTGCTATTATAAAGAAAGTAAGAATCCATTCAGGCCGTGTGGGTTCCCTGTGGCACTGATAAATTTAAGAGTCCTTACCTGTATATACGGCGTACACTTGTGATTCGCTTAACGCAACGTCATAAACCCTGACCTGGGTGATTCGGCCTGTAAAGTTAAACCCAATCTCAAAGAACTGCTTTTGTGTTTGAAGTTGAATATTAGTGGGCAATGTTTGCGTTTCCACCACGGAGCCGTTAAAGAACACGTTAGCTTCACCAGTAGCATTATTATAGGAAACACCAACATGTGTCCAGGTAGAAGCTGGCAGGGGAACAGTTGTGTTAACTTGAAATATTTGAGAGCCGTTCCTTGAGGTGATGTGCCAAGAAACATATTGGCGTTCATAGACGAAAATAGCTACGCCGTAACCCCCAGTGTCATTATTATCACATTCACAGTCAAATCCAGAACCATAGTACCCCAACAAATCTTCAATGTCATTATTCGGGAAAGGGTCAGGATACGCCCATAATAGGAGGGTTATGGAATACTTGACATCCAGTACTTCACTGGCGTTGTTGTCGTCAACATCTAGGTAGGCGAGGCCATCAAACTGGTATGAGCCGTTAGGATTACCAAATCGGCCTGGGGCTAGGAACGCGTCTCCATCTGCTGGGGATGTACGATTTTGAATTTCTCCATCGAGATGCTCGCCGTCAAGTGGATAAAAAGCTATTGGCTCTGTATCACAAACTGCTACAACTAAAAGGAGAAAACAGGGAAGTATTAACTGGCAGTGGTTAGAGATATATGTAGATGGTTGAAGAGTTTTTCTTCATAAGGGACGGACCATTAGAAAAGTGATGGGGGGGGGGGGGGGTTGGGGAAAAAAACAAAAAAAATTCATGCAGGGAAAATGCCAAGAAAAAAAATTCATGCAAAGAAGAAGGTAAAAAAAAAATTCATGCAGAAGGAAGGTCCAATTGTGACTTTTTCACACGTAGTAAAAAAAATTCGTGCAGAGGGTTTTACCTGAAAAAATAAATTCCTGCACAAGCAGTGAGCGAAAAAAAAAAATTCGTGCAAGCTGAAAATTCCCCACCCCCCCCCCACTACTTTTCTAGTGGTCCGTCCCTAATCTTTCAAAGCTCAAGGTTTTCATTCTTTGCGATCCCCTTGGAGCAGACGGTGGCTGGATTTTTGACTGATGCATTACTGGATTTCAGTTGTTTTCATAGCCAATACATCCCTAAATATATAGGGATTCGTTTCTTATCCTTCTGGGTAACTTCTTACCAGTAGTGTTCAAGAGTTCCGGGGTCATGCCCGGTGTAATATAATTTATTCATTTTTAGCTCATGAATGACGTAGTCATGCAATGAGCTGTAGGAATGGACCGCGAATTCACTCGATCACTCGCTCCATTCTGTTAGACAATTAATTTATGCATTAAAATTTGATTAAACGCTTCTTACCGAACCTCCCCTACAAGGTATTCTATATACCCAATGTTGTGGCGTTGCTATCTGGGCAAAAACTTTGCGGGTAGTACTGTGGCAGAAATTTGCTCAATCACACAAATGAATGCAAAATCATACAAAATGGCGTAAATCCAATTCATTCATGAGCTGGCTCACAGGAGCCTTTGATCTTGGTTAGTTAGGGTTAGGTACATTGTTAAGAATGCTTTGTGTCCTTTGTCACGTACGTTGTGTGAATAAATTCTGTTACACCGGAGACGAGACGAATTCCACGATTTAGGGAGAGAAAATTGTCTTGTTGACAGCAGAAGTACAGAGGTGGGAAAATTATAGAGCAAATCCGTCATGGAGCACAAAAACAAATATATTTGTGATGAAATTGCCGAAAGTGCAAGGCCGAACGGACAACGTAATGAACTCCTTTGTTAATAGCAGCTCGCGAGATAAGTTTACTGAAGGAACGAGCATGAAGCTGACAGAAAAAAACATGTTAGAAAACAGTCCTAAGAAAGTACGCGGGCTGATTGGTTAGAAATCGTGTTTCTATAACTCGATAGAAACACAGAACTAGCACGAGCTGTTGACGTAATGATGACGCGAGCAAAGAGAATTTACATTTCGATAATCAAAGCTAACAAGTTGCTTTTCTTTTTTTCGTCGCGGTGTTTTCTAAAAGAAATAGAAAACATGTTCTTCGTGTTTCTATTGAGTTATAGAAACACTCGTGAAAGTTTGGGAGAACTCGAAAAAGCTGTGGAAACACTCGCCTGCGGCTCGTGTTCCCACAGCATTTCTCGTTCTCCCAAACTTCCACTCGTGTTTCTATAACTCGATAGAAACACGGTACATGTTTTCTATTTCTTAACTAAAGTATTACCTTGTGGAACTCCGAATTGAGAAATCAAGGTTAATGAAACCAGGCCAGCAATATGCCACATGTCTCTGAGATTAACGTATTATCTTGAATGTTAGTTTTGTAGTTTCTGTCTAAAATGAAAACAGAGAGAACTGCATTTATACAAGGTTAGCACAATCAGAAATTTACATTAAAAAACTATTTTTCTACATACTTTTGTACATGATTCTCCCCCCACCCCCCAAAAGAAAAAGAATTAAAAAAAAAACACTTGGACTTAAATACAAACCCTTTCAAATCAGGAGCTTGGGTTGTCTGTACCTTGTTAACGATGTTCATTTAGGAAATTTTAAAGTTTATCGCCGTATGACGTAACCACCTCAGTGAAGGCTATTGGAACCCAAGTGAGTCAGAGCATAACCCTGACCACGCTAGCAGCGGTGAATCCGCGATTGAACAACACGCAGAGTCCACGGGTCATAACATCCATCTGAGAGATGCTGAAATCAGTTCTCGAGCGCTACATCACAAAATACAACAAGAAAGCGATTTTTTATCCTAGTATCATGACACTCTGCAATGGGAGCGACTGCAGGATACCCCAGCACCGGAAGCGAGGGTGTCAAAAATTATGTGCATGCTTACTGACTGAGTGGGAGGACCGGACAGAAAAAATTTGGCTTGAAGTCATGACTTACGGACCGAGCGCCTGTATCTGAAGCAAACGTTTGCTAGTTCTTAATGAATGCACAGTTAATGTCTACTAATTTAAGGAACAAAGTTTGGATTTAGAGCAAAAAACATATTGACAAACCTTATCAGCCGAGAAGGTTCCAGAAGACCAAACAGCGACACCTCACTGTGTTTTTTTATTACCACTTTATAGAATATTTGTTATCAGGTTTTAGTTCATTTGTGCAAACTTAGTTGGCGGTCATGTTTCTATTGAGGCTGTGTGCTGTTTACACGCTTCTATTACATACAATTTTTGCACTTTTGCTGAACACAGTTTTTCGCTCTATATATAAACTGACCATGGCGTAGTCACTTTTCGCACTAAATAATATCGACAATTAGTAAAGATCTACTAGTACACTAATGCAAATGCCGCAATCTGATTGCTGAGCTAATGCACACTATCAGTCAATACTAAGATCCAATACAAAGTATGGCGAGAGATTATTTTCCGTTTGTGCACCAACACTTTGGAATAGCCTACCCGATCATTTGAGAATTGCAGCTGACCTCTGCTTTTAAGCGTGATCTTAAGACTGGCCTTGTTTCGTGAGTATTTTTATTTAGCTTTTTTATCATCACTTGCTTTAAGATGTGGACTTGTTATATTTTTATTTTTAGTATTCTTGACTAGTACTTTTTCTTTTAGTTTGGATTTCAGTAAACTTGAAGTACAGCGCCTTAGAACTTTAGGATCATGTGCGCTATATAAGTTTTAACAGATATACTAGAGAACTGTGTTTTGATGTTGCAAATCTGCTCGGACGTCAGCGACTGAATTTGGCATTTGAATTACTATTCAGAGTTTCCCCTGTTTATCGTAGATGAAATTATTCTAAAATCTAAACAATCGATCCATACTAGAAAAAATGTTCATGTAAGCGATGGAAACGACGCGAATCAACATTGAGTGACTATCGCTATGAATGATTGTAGCATTATTGATCATCATTGCATCTTCAGTATGAACAATCTATTCCATAAACAATGTTTGGGTCCGCTGCCGGAAAACAGATCTATGCAGAGTTTATCGGCGTTGGACAAAATTAAATTGCGCAAGTTATCAAGCTGGCCATTGTTTGTTGTCGAGCTTAATTTCTCTACGCAAAACATAGACTATAAATATACCAAATGAAAGCATAGTTATAATAGATCAAGAGTACCTAGCGGAGCCGCTCCTCCAAATACCCGCTCCGCAGACCGTACTGAGCTGGCTGCGAAATTTCTGTTTGAGCCAGAACCTTGCTAGCTTTTTTCTGAAATACCGATAAACTTGCTCGCATATTGCTCGCATATTGAATAAAAACTTGCTGGGAAAAGAATGGCATGCTTTAGTTCTAGCTGATCTGCAGCCTTTTGCAGTGCTCTCCAGCTAGAGATCTCTAATCATGTAATTTAGGAGTCATGTCACACACCAATATGACAAATCCAGGCTACAGATAACAAAAACTCAAACTAGATGTTGGCAAAAAGCAACTTCTAAATAAATTTCCTGGCTGGCAGATATGAAAAGTCAAAGTAAGCCGCTGGCAAAGCAACGCAATAAAAATCCTGGCTGGGAGTTTTTCCTTGGAATTGAAAGCTTGCTGGCAACAACTGAGTAAATAGGCCTTTGCTTGCTGGCTAAAATAATTGAATAACCGTTGCTTGCTGGCAGTGAGGAGCGGCTCTTTTTTTCCCACGCTAGTTAATTATTAACCAAAAACGACTCCGCAGATTGCAAAACATCGTAACATGCAATAAAACACCTTTCTAGAAAAAACATTCGTTGAGCACTCCTGATAGATTAACTATTAACTATGATGAAAGTCAAGGGGTGCATAAAGTACGGGTTATGGAAGTGTTTTTCAAACGTGCTTACCTCTAGCTGCTGTTACGCTAACCCCTACTGACCTGTACTGAGTTCAAACGGTAACTGTTTCAACAACAGGTGGGTTTTAATCTTGCTTGAAAACATTTGATGTTACGGCTGACTTACTGAATTCAAAGCTGACAGCAGTAGATAAAATATGACTGTCGGAAGTAAATAAAGTTAGTATGCAAATCATTAGAAACATTTTTCTCAAACTCATTAGTAATGCACGTTGGAAAGACAAAGGAAACGGTGTTTGGATATCTGATGAAACACGGCTCCTTTTTGTATCGTTAATTCCTCCTTCTAAATAATTTAGCCGGTTTGAGAAGCTATATCAGACACTCGATTTATTTGTTTCATCACATATCAAACACCTCCAGCTGCGCCTTGTCGTATTTTCAACTCTCTCTCAGTGTGTGATATATGAAACACCGTATCTCATGTTTGATATATTACTTCTTTTTCTCAGTTGTTGAATCACCCTGCAGATAAACGTGAGCTCCTCCGAATATTTCCTTACAAATGAGAAATTGGTGTAGACGATAGTTGAAATTTGACAAAAGCATTTACCCATAGTTCTGTCAACTATGATTTACCCAACCTTGAAACCATGATTAGCAAACAAGAAATAGTGACAAACGTTTTGTAACAAATGTCTGATTTGTTTTCTAATCAAAGTCTTTTAATGTGTGAAGCAGAGTAATCAAAGTGTAGATTCAAAGCCAAAAACATACTGAACCATTCCACTGCGAGGGTTTCACGGCTGGGATGTTTTAACCAGGACGCCTCGCTGTGATGCGGCTTTTTTCACGACAGCGCCTGTCTCGCTAAACATTCCTGAAGGTGTTTTGTTTACAGACTCCGTTAAGCGACTTAAAAATGATAGGTGTTTTCACGAGTAAGATTAAATTTCATCTTACAGTAATTTGAGTGGACCACGCGCGCGAATTAATCAATTTGAATAATATGGCGGGAGATTCAAACGAAGCTCGCTTGTTCGTCCTTCTTCTTTTAATCCCGTTTTATATGCGCTTAGTTTTCTTTCGACGAAGGAACAGATTTCAGCAAAGGCTGAGACTGCTTGCACTAAGAGGCAGGAGAAGAGTAATGGAGGCTTACTTTTATCATCCTCGGAGAAAGATATGTCGCAGAAGGAAAGTTGCGTGGGTTCTGGAAAGGCCACAATTTTGGTTTGAGAATCTGGCTTAAAACCAATACGCAGACAACATTTGGAAAGAACGTTTCCGAATCTCGAAACAGACCTTCCAGTTTGTCTGCAATTTGGTTGGACCGCATTTAGTTCGACAAGACACAAACATGAGACGTGCCATTCCGGTGGAGAAGCGAGTAGCAGTTGCTTTGTGGCGGCTTGCAACAGGAAACTAAGGGGGGCGTAAGGGGGGTCCGAAAACCGCAAAACCGCACAAAAATACGCCAAAAAACCGCAAACCGCATCGGATTTTTTCCCGAAAACCGAAACCGCACGTACAGGGAGGCCACAATATGAAAGCTTACGTCGGCAAGACTTGTGATACATCCTGATAACATTGTAAGTTAATATTAAACATACCATCATAGCATCATCGAAGCATGATTGGCCAAAACGACCAAAACGGTTAATCACATTAAGTATTAACTCGAAAAGGCTGTTAAATCAGAGTTAAACTGTAAGCTGATATAATGAGCCCTGATACGTTGTAAAACGAAACACTTGGCTCGCGCTTGCATGACAAACAGATGCCGACCGCCTGCCAACCGTTCTAAAGAGTGTTATCACCGCAGACATTCTTTTTCACCGAAAACCGCGACTTAAATGTTGTAATAACCGCAAACCGCTTAGTGTCTTGAAACCGCAATACCGCGAGTTAAAATGAAAATTACCGCATAACCGCACCAAAAATAACGCAAAACCGCATCACCGCAAACCCTTACGCCCCCCTCGAAACTCATACCGAACTACGGGACTTGTTTTCGGAGTTGGAAGATGCACTGCGCTCAAATTAAAAGATGAATTTTGCTCAGCACTTCTGACGACCGCTAAAGGTTATATAAAGTTCCCAAATAGAAATAGAAATAGAACGCGTGTTGTATTTCCGATTTGACGGCCTTGTCAGATGAATGACCGCAAGTTGCTTCCCATTGGTGGAAATTAATTGCCGACTCGCTTAAGCTACCTGGTTTGGTGGCTTAAATTTAATGAGAATTGCACTGAAGTTTGCCGACCAGGAAGAGCAACTGTTTTCACGAGATTTCCGGTTGTCACTCGCTAAGCGACCTGAAATCTGACCGCTCGTGAAAACACGGCCAATTGAAATACATATATTGAGCAATAAGTTCATTTGGACGTACTTAGTTGGTGGTAATTTTAAAATGCCTCCACTGTATGCGGCAACAACAAAAAGCACAACAACACAATCTTGTTTAACAAGCTCACATTTTCGCTGAGCTTAAATCTTAAAAGGGCTCGTCTCGCTCTCTTAAGTTAAATCAGTAAAACGCTTTATTCCGTGATCTGTCTGTAGAGTTCTGAAACTTTTCAGTGCTCCCAACTATTTTAGGAATATGTTTTACTAAACACCTCTGTTTTGTACAGTGGCTCTCATCTGTCAGGGAAAAACTTACTTTCTTACGGCAAAACTTACTCTCTACTTTAGTTTACATCCTCTCTCGATCTGTAGTTTCGTGGCGGACAAGGATAAGAGTTTCGTGTATGTTCTGCTTTTAGTTATTGTTCTGTTCGTATGCAAAAATACCCTTCAACTGAGTAGGTAGGCGGTTAGATTTCCATATAACTGCATACTTTATTATGCATGCACCGTCCATTAATTCCACAACGCTGATAGTGAGCTTAAGAAAGAACGACGACGACGCCGAGGAATCGAGGTATTTTATGTATCTTGGCTCATTTACATAATATTCCCGGATCATTTTTAAATTTAATCCACTTTAATCCAGAAAATAAATTTAATCCAGGTGAAATCAAATTTGTCTTAAAATTGGATCCATTTCTAATCCAGACTCTAAACGTAATCCAGAAAACCATCCATCCACCAACAAGCTCTCAAACGCCATCCACGAAAACAAATAAATTTAAAATCATTTTTCACACTAAATATTGTTGCAAGCGTGGCCATTTGTTCTTCGGTGGATTGAAGACTCCAAGATCAACTGTAACCAAACATTTATTGTTCTTCTTTCACTGACATTCGCACACACTAGAAGTTACACGTGGCTATGAAATATATACATGGTGGCTGATGCAATACAGCCTCGATTTAATGTTAATTTGAATGACATTTCCTGTACGTAAATACTTCCGCTTTATGTAAGTTGGGTTTGCATCCAACACCCCCACTCAATCACAACTTTACAACATTTATGGAAGTAGTCTATTAAGTTTAACCCTAGTTACAGGCTTAGTAAAAATGTCTGCAACATTATTTTCTGTTGGTACATATGTCAGCTTGAGGTTTCCATTCTGGATCTCTAATCTTAAGAAGTGGTATTTAACATCAATATGCTTTGATCTCTTATGATGCACAGGATTATTAGCCAGTGCTATTGCCCCTTGATTATCTACATACATGCGAATAACCTCACAAGGGGGACCCACTAGATCAGCTAATAGTTGCCTAAGAAATTTAGCTTCCTGGGTAGCCATGGCTAATGCTACATACTCAGCTTCACAAGAAGACAGTGCTACCACTGACTGCTTTGCACTCTTCCACGATATCAGTGAGCTTGCACTACATAACTTAAAAGCATATCCACTGATGCTTCGTCTATCACTGGATGTTGCCCAGTCTGAATCACTGTACCCCTCTAGTTTCACTTCAGGCCCTTTTACAAACTTTAAGCATCTATCTTGAGTACCCTTTAGATACCTCAGCACTTGTTTTGATATGGCATAATGTGCCTTCATTGGCTTTGATAGATGCTGAGAGAGATATGTGACTACATAACACAAATCAGGTCTTGTGCATGTCATGAGGTAAATCAAACTTCCAACAATCTCACGATACAAACCTACATTTTCAAAATTGCTTTCATTAACTGTACTGCCCTTAGTTACACCCAGCTCACATGGGATTGCCTTTGGCTTGCATTCTGACATGTTGAACCGAGACAAAATCTTTTCTATGTACTGGGTTTGGTTCATTTCAACATACCCATTTCCACACTTGAATTGGATGCCTAGAAACCATGATAGAATACCCAGATCTTTCATTTTGAATTTCATCATAAGACATTCTTTAAATTCTTTCAACACATCTGTGTTGCTACCTGCAATAATTATGTCATCAACCCATACAATTAAAATTACTTGACCACTTTCAGTAGTCCTGACATAAACACAAGGATCCACTAAGGATTGTACAAACTCTTCTTGTGTTAGATAGTCATGTAACATACTGTTCCAGTTTCTCCCACTTTGTTTCAAGCCATACAATGATTTCTTTAGCTTGCAAACAAGTTTTTGTCCATTGGGCCCTTTTTGTTCATAACCTTCAGGTTGCTCAACATACAACTCACAGTCAATAGGTGCATTCAAATAAGCAGTCTTAACATCCATTTGATGGATAACCATACCTTTTTGAACAGCTAATTGCATTAACATTCGAACCGAAGTTAAACGAGCAGTTGGAGAAAATGTCTCATGATAGTCTATACCTGGGGCCTGGGAGTAACCCTTTGCAACAAAACGGGCTTTGTACTTTTCCTCTCCATTGGGACCTAATTTGATAGTATAAACCCACTTTCCCCCCACTGAAGTTCGACCCTCTGGTAGGGAGGTGAGTTCAAATGTGTCATTATCCCATAGTGAACTTAACTCTTCATCCATAGCAACTTTCCACTTCCCAGACTCTGGGGATGTGATGGCACATTCATATGACTGTGGAACATTTCTAGCTGTGTAACAGTAGTCAACTGTAAAATTTGCAAAATCATCAATTGCATGATCAAGTTCCTCCCCTGTTGCATAGTCATCAAGGTATTTTGGTCTGACATGCTCCCTGGTAGGGTAACGCTTAACACTTTCTACCTTAATCTCAGGCTTTTGCATTTCGGGTTCTTTGGACTTGGCTGAATCAGATAACAATTCAACACTTTCCTCTTTATGGTCGAATCTCTCACTGAATTTGACACATCTGGCTTTCTTGATGGTGTTTTGATCAGGGTAATAAACAAGAAATGCAGGACTGGACCTATCATAACCTATAAAAATGCCTTCCTTAGCTCGAGCATCTAATTTGGTTTTGTTCTGTACATAAGCGTGACACAATGAACCAAATACATGCATGTTGGACAAATTTGGTTTGGTACCTGTCAAGCACTCATAAGGTGTTTTACCTGTTCTGGAATTATAACACCTGTTGCGGATATGTGCTGATGTCATGACAGCATAGGTCCATAACTGTTTAGGTAACTCTGCTTCGATTAACAGACACCTTGCCATATCAAAAAGCGATCGCCATGCTCTCTCAGCTGTCCCGTTTTGGTGGGGTGAATAGGGAGCTGTAAGCTCATGTTTGATGTGATTATCTAACAATAAGGATTTGAATTGATCACTAACGTATTCACCCCCATTGTCAGATCGTAATCGTTTGACTGTACCAAAGGGTGCAGTATCAGCCAAGAACTGCTTCATTGCTGTGATGGCATCACTCTTGTTCTTTAGGAAATATACCCCAAAGGCACCAGAAAAATCGTCCACAAAAACCATTGCATAATTGTGACCATCCCTTGACCCTGGTGTGACAGGACCTGCTAAGTCAGTGTGTACTAACTCCAGAGGTGCAGTTGCACGACTATCTGGCTCTCTGTTTCGAAACTGTGACATCTTTCCCTTTACACAAGTGTCACATTCAGGCTTACCCTTGGGCTTTGTTGTTATTTTCATCCCCTCAACAACATTTTCTAGTTTAAAAACATCATGCATGTTGCAATGCCCCAATATTTTGTGCCAAGTTTCCGCACTGTGCGCACCATTACTGGAATCGGCATAGTTGAGGTAATACAACTTCCCATATTTCTTCATAGCAAATTTGGTGTCACCTGGTGTACTTAGCTCAGCAGAATCTGGTGTCAAGTGTATGGAATTTCCCCTATAAACGGCAGATTGAACAGAAAATATGTTCTGTTTATAACTAGGTATATATAAAGCGTCTTCAAGAAAGACTTCATAGGGAACACCCCCTACATCATGCAGAGTAACTTGTGCCCTGCCCCTGGCAGACACAACACCACATGCCCTACTGCCATCAGCTAACTCTATGTAATGATTTTCGGGTTTGAAATCATCATCAAAATGTAAAAACTTGGACTTATCATTGAGAATATGAGCAGTAGCTCCTGTATCTACTAATAAGGAATTTTCTCTTGTTACGTTAAGAGAGTCTACAGTCACTTTGAACGCAAATGAAGCGCCCCTCTTATCGTCACTCACGGTTTTCGCTGTGTCCTTCTTGCGACAAACATCTGTGTTGTGTGTCTTGGACTTGCAGTGTCTGCACCATCGGTGATTAATCTTCTTCCTTTGTTCCTTTATGCGACATTCACTTGATTTGTGACCAGGTTGACCGCAGGAGTAACATGTTATATGTCCGTTCGATGCTGAATGTTTCTGTTTACAGTTCATAACATTGTCCTCTCCAATTTGTGGCGGCATATGAGATCTTTCGGTCTCTTCATAACTCCTAAGGGCTACTTTGAATTCTTGAAACTGAATCTTGTCGTCGCGCTGCGAAACAATGGCGGAAAAGGTTTTGTATTCCACAGGTAATCCTTTCAGTACCATGGCAATCAAAAGGCTGTCGCTCACTGTCTCCCCGGCGGATTTGAGCGATGCAGCTGCTGTTTCAGCACGTAGAACATAATCTGTTATGCATTCGTCTTGGGCTTTCTGCAGTGAAGTTAGTTCTGTATACAATGCAAGAACACGTGGTTTGCTTTTTCCCATGTAATGGTTCCTCAATATTTGGAGGGCTCTTCTGCCATCGTCCCTCGCATCCCTCATAATTAAGGACAGGCTTCGATCGTCCAGGTACTGGATCAGTTGAGCGAAGGCATCAATGTTCTTTTCCGTTTCTGTGTCATCTAGCTCACCTTCGGCTAGGAGAACATCGTACAACTTGTGAAGTCTCATAAGTCCCAGGAATTTTACTTCCCAAAGTTCGTATTTCGTAACATCACCGTCGAACATGAGCCTTCTGCTGGGCCCATAACCTGTTGCAAGCGTGGCCATTTGTTCTTCGGTGGATTGAAGACTCCAAGATCAACTGTAACCAAACATTTATTGTTCTTCTTTCACTGACATTCGCACACACTAGAAGTTACACGTGGCTATGAAATATATACATGGTGGCTGATGCAATACAGCCTCGATTTAATGTTAATTTGAATGACATTTCCTGTACGTAAATACTTCCGCTTTATGTAAGTTGGGTTTGCATCCAACAAATATATACTCGTATAGCTTAGTTCCTTGCCCCCGAGTGGGGGATAGGGCCGGAGATCAATGCTCGCCATCTGTCCCTATTCTTGGCCACAGTTGCCGCTGCGGCCCACGATGTAAGCGCGTCAGCGCGTTCCTTCTCCACAGTTCTCCGCCATGTTTCCCTTGGCCGTCCTCTACTTCTTTTTCCACTTGGTGCCCAGAATAATGCCACGTGTGGGTTTCGGCTTGGTGCCATACGCAGAACATGACCTATCCACTTCCATCTCCTGCGTCGCACTTGTGTACTGATCTTTTCGATTCCCGCTCTTCTCCGAATTTCATCATTGGGCACACGCATGGGCCAATGGACTTCAAGATTCTTCTTAGGCATTTGTGAAGAAAGGTGTCAAGCCTTTTTTCATCCACTTAATATACTCGTATGCCTACCGTAAATACCCTCTAATCCAGACTCTAAACGTAAACCACAAAACCATCCATCCATAGCCAATCCCTCAAACGCCTTCCGCAAAAACATAAATAAGTTTTAGATCCGATTCTAATCCCCCGACCTCCAATCAAAATCTAATCAGATCTTAAAACAACCAATTTAAGTCCAATCAAAGTCCAATCAAGTCAATCCACCTAGAAACCGCTAAGAAATTTTTATCAAACCAGTTATCGATACCAACTAAACCAAAAAATTTTTATGAAACCAGTTTGAAACCAGCTAAACTAGAATTATCCTCCATAGAGCCTACTAAAAATTTTTCGTAAGTAATTTAGTGTAGGTACGTATACTCTCCACATCGCACCTCGTTTAAACCAGCTAGGTAGATTCCAATATCCACACAAAATATAGTATATCTTAAATAACTTTTCAGTGATCCATCTAAAATCGATTGAATAACCAATTTTAGATGACAACAGCAGTCGGTGAAGACTTTGATCCAACTCGATACTCACGCGTGCCTTACAGTTTGAAAGCTGAATCGAAGCTCTATAGCATCACATTAAACTCACCATCTGCCAATCCAAGTGAAACTCTAGATATTTATATTCCACAGTTATGAAATGTAAAATCTACCCAAATTAACCAAACCCCAAAATCGGATCAAAATCATAACAAACAGTCTGATTAAAATCAAAATAAAAAAAAAATCAGATCAAAAATCTCAAAAAATTGGATCTAACAACTCCCAAAAACTTCCAACAAAATCATGCTTAACCACACAGAGCAAAATCGGATCAAAATCAAAATTAAAATCCCAATCAAAATCTATCTGACCGACCCCTGACAACCATCCGACCACCATTTCGACCAATTTTCGTTGAATATCTACAGATGGCATATAAATATTCCACCATCGTTGTCTTCTTAACCACTCGTTCATCCAACCCACATGTTGTTGGTACAAGTTAAACACATCATCTAACATAAAATAAAATCGATGAGTGTATCAAAGTTTATATGACTGCAGCCGTAAGCGAATAGACAATAAACAATAGACATGGTCGAATACCGTATGGTTTAAAAGCAGAATCTACTCTTCACAGCACTACGTTTAATCTGTCCACTGCCAACCCAGGTGAAACGTTAGAAGTGAAGATTCCTAGTTTACACGAGGATGTTGTTATAGTTCCAAATAGTGCATTTCTGATCTTCAATTTAACCGTGTCGGTTATACCATCGTCAGTAAGTAAAGGTAATCATACGGTTTCGAGTTCAATTTGGAATTAATTTGCACGAGGGAGTTTTTCGAAAAGCTGAAATTGCACGAGGCGCTTCGGCGAGTGCAATTTCAGCTTTTTGAAAAACTCACTCGTGCAAATTAATTTCAAATTGAACGAGAAAAACCGTATGATTACTTATTAATAATATTAACATAAAAAAAATTCGCCTGGAGGAAGTACCGGAAGATCTCATTGCGGACAGGAAGTGAGCATTTGACGCAGATCTGACACTTAATTTACTGATTGGCTGATGAAGATCAGCTGATAACGCTTGGAACTCAAAGCGGTTCGTTGAAAAATAAAGAATATCATAATCCAGAATATCGATGTGTAATTTGCACTGGTGTTACACTTGAACTGCACTGCTCTCGGCCAATCATAATCGAGTAATTTTTTCATGTATATTATTATGTCGGTAAAATGTGAGTCAGTTTTGGTGGTGAACTGCTTCAAGATGTTTATACCCTTCAAGATCTACCCTCACCCGGACGATCAAACTATACGAGCTAATCATTCGCATGCGCGCCGCTTATATTATAACCATAGAAAACTATATATCATCGTAAAGCTAATAAAATGTTGAATCAGAAAAAATAATGTTTTTTTAAGATTTGATATAATGGTAAGCGCGCGCAAGCCTTCAAACGCAAAACTGACACTATTTGTTAAACTGAAGTACCTGCCTTCTTGCTCGCAAGTACGACCAAACAAACTGCACAATGTCAATCAGTAGGTGATAGGCCACAAAAGGGTGTGATGCGTTTTCGATATTTCGATTGGTTGCCGAGAAAATCTATTTTGAAGTTGGCGAATGGAATATTTGCCGATCTTCGTCCCATGAGACCGCGTAAAAGGAGAAGTATTTGGAATATCAAAAAAGCCTCACACCCTTTTTCGCACTGATAGCAGTAGTATAGTATAGTAGTATAAGTTTGTTTGAAATTTCTTTGATCAGATCTTCACTTTGAGTGCGAAAAGTTTGTTTTAAATGCCTTTGATGTTATTCTCAAGGGTTAAGATACAGTCTAACATGATTTTAGCTTCTAAACATGTGTTTTTCGGTCTTAATTCATTTTACGGTTCATCTCTGACTACGGTCAGGCTGGATGCCTTCATTTGCGTAGTAGTCTTGTACGTACTGTTGTTTCTGTTCTGGTGTGGTGGCCCAACTCGGGAATCCAGCAAATTCCTGTTCGATCTTGAGCCAGGTGTTCACATATTCAGCAAAGAGACCCTCTTGTATCTGCCCCTCTGGGAAATGCCACACCTCGTGGATGCCAATTAATTCGTACCCTGTGCTCCACTGCTTTGACTATTTTGGGGGTACGCCTGGTCCCTTTGAGTACAACTGTAAAGCTCTTCACCAATCAGTTGGTCTTTCCAGCCCAAGAACATAACATACTGAAAATATTCAAAGTGATCATTTTCTTCCTCTCTTTCAAAAAGGCGATTTTCAACGTATCCAATTTTGTCTTCGGGGCCTGGGGACACACGATAGCAAATCTGACTCCCCATCTCTACTTTCTGGCAAATAGTACAGAATATCTGAGACTCCAGGCACTGCGTCATTTCTTGATTTCCTTATTCGATGTGTGTTCCAGTGCTCTTTCACGGAATCCAAATCATTTTGTAACAGTCCCGCAATGCAGAACCACAGACAATCCTTCTGAAGGCCATCACTTGTATTGAGGGCACCAGTTTCAACAAGAACTTTAAAAAAGTTGATCCACCGAGTGGATCTGTTTCTCCTGTACTGGGACCAATAACCCTCAATCTTTTGGTTAAGTGGTGATGCAACATACCTGTGGGAATTTTCATCCTCGCGGAAAAAAGCTTACGCTGAAGCCATTGATTTAGTTCTCCGTGCCTAAATCAGTTACCGGCTCACCTGGACACCCACCATACCTCTTGACTGCACTTAAGAAATAAGATCCAACGTTATCAGGGGAGTTATTTGATCGTGTGATTACGAGCCACGGCAAATTCCTGCTCCAGCCGTCAATGCATCCATGGATAGGAAAATCATACGGTTTGAGCTTATCATATTCGTCGGCTTGCTTTACAGCATTTGGATCAGGATTACAATACTCGCGTCTTATTAACTCGTGTTCCTTCCTCTTTTAGCATCCACCTGGATACCGTTCTCTGAGCAAAAGCTCTACCACTTGTCTAGGGCCTTGGTATCCCTTCAAACGCAGACTATGCCATACATGCCTATGACCAAAAATACACTCACGGGACCATCTAACACGGCTTGAACCTCGTTAACTACACTGCGAATATCGTACTCTGGATTTCTTCTTGCTAAACCATACATCCTCAGCCGTCTGTGTAATGTCCTTTCACTTACTTCAAGGTTGTGATAGGTCACTAGGAAGGCCAGGATGTCCTTGTACTCGAGGCCGCGATAAAAGTAACATGTTATGACCGTTTCCTCATCTACGGTGTGAACGCCGGCAGTGGAAATCTTAGTTTTAGGTCTTTCCTTCGTTTCCAGCTCTCATCTGTCTATTTGCCGTGAAAGATGGCTCATCTCCGGTGTAATATAATTTATTCATTGTTAAGAATGCTTTATGTCCTTTGTCTTACGTCAGTTGTGTGGATAAATTATATTACACCGGAGATGAACCTCAAAAACTAACTTGGACTAGCAAGGTTTGCCGTGGCGGATGTGGGCCACCGTACTGTGTGCGTAGAAAATCGAAGTTCCCCTTATCCCGCGCCTGACCTGAATATGGAGTCGTTTATTCAAGATCTGGACACTTCATTATCCGCATTACCTGAAAACATTGATTTGATTTTACTCGGTGACTTTAATGTTAATTTCACAGACTCGAGCTTGAATAATCATGATAAAGCCATGAAACGTAAATTGCTTCAGGTAACAAATTCTCACGAACTTGACCAGCTTATCAACGAACCGACACGGATTACTGAAAGATCATCTACTCTGATTGATCTATTGTTTTCAAATACAATGCATCAAGTGACTGATCACGGAGTTATTCATGTAACAATAAGTTCTAATTCCATGATATTCTGTGTCGTTAAGTCAGGTGTCACCAAAGTACCAGGGAAAACCATTGAATATCGTTCTTTTAAAAATTTTTTCAAAGAATATTTTGTAAATGACTTGAAGGATGTTGACTGGGAATCTGTTGCAAACAATGAAGATGTGGAGTCTGCTGTCTCCAAATGGAACAAACTGTTTATATAATATTATAATATTGCTGATAGACATGACCTTATGAGGAAAGCAAGGATATGTGGAGTCCGCTGACGCACATGTCCCTATGAGGAAAGCAGGGATACGTGGAGTCCGCTGACACACATGTCCCTATAAGGAAAGCAAAGATACGTGGAGTCCGCTGATGCACATGCCCCTATGAGGAAAGCAAGGATACGTGGAGTCCGCTGACACACATGTCCCTATGAAGAAAGAAGAAAGCAAGGATACGTGGAGTCCGCTGACACACATGTCCCTATGAGGAGAGCAAGGATATGTGAAGTCCGCTGACACACATGTCCCTATGAGGAAAGCAAGGATAGGTGGAGTCCGCTGACACACATGTCCCTATGAGGAAAGCAAGGATATGTGAAGTCCGTTGACATATATGTCCCTATGAGGAAAGCAGGGATACGTGGAGTCCGCTGACACACATGTCCCTATAAGGAAAGCAAAGATACGTGGAGTCCGCTGATGCACATGCCCCTATGAGGAAAGCAAGGATACGTGGAGTCCGCTGACACACATGTCCCTATGAGGAGAGCAAGGATATGTGAAGTCCGCTGACACACATGTCCCTATGAGGAAAGCAAGGATATGTGAAGTCCGTTGACATATATGTCCCTATGAGGAAAGCAAGGATATGTGAAGTCCGCTGACACACATGTCCCTATGAGGAAAGCAAGGATACGTGGAGTCCGTTGACACACATGTCCCTATGAGGAAAGCAAGGATACGTGGAGTCCGCTGACACACATGTCCCTATGAAGAAAGCAAGGATACGTGGAGTCCGCTGACACACATGCCCCTATGAAGAAAGCAAGGATACGTGGAGTCCGCTGACACACATGTCCCTATGAAGAAAGCAAGGATACGTGGAGTCCGCTGACACACATGCCCCTATGAAGAAAGCAAGGATACGTGGAGTCCGCTGACACACATGTCCCTATGAAGAAAGCAAGGATACGTGGAGTCCGCTGACACACATGTCCCTGTGAAGAAAGCAAGGATACGTGGAGTCCGCTGACACACATGCCCCTATGAAGGAAGCAAGGGTATGTGGAGTCCGCTGTCCGTGGACGAGCTCGCGGTTATCACAAGATTAGAGCCAACGCGATTATCTCCATATCACATCCACTAAATCTAACTTACCCCACCTCTGTTCATGTTACAAGAAGCTTAAGAACAATGTAAACAAAGAAATACAAAAGTGAAAAGCAGAGTACTTCTCTTAACTAATCATCCGAAAACAAGAGCAATCCAAGTGCATTGTGGAAAACCTTGAATGAAATCACATCACGTAAACAGAGCTCCCCAATCTCTTGTATAGAAGCCGATGGAGTAGCACATTGAGACAATCCATCTATCGCCAAGATCGTAAATGTTCACTTCTCTACAATTGGTACACAGCTCGCAATGAAACTGAAATCCTTCATTACCTTACCATCTCCTCCTGCAAGGTCTACAGATTTGCAAAAGTTTGTTTTCAAACCAATCACCGAAGAGTTTGTACGTAGCCAACTTAAACAACTTAGAACTAACAAAGCAACTGGCAATATCAGATTTGGCTACAATTTCCAACTGGCTTTCGAGTAATCTGTTGACCCTAAATATTTCTAAATGCAATTTTGTTATTTTTGGCAACTCACGGAAGCTTAAACTAGATAGAGACGTCTCTCTTAAGGTAAATTCCACTGCTATTGATAGGTCGAACTCGTTTAAGTACGTTTAATGTCTTGGTCCGAGCACATTGATACTATCAGACCAAAGATCAATCAAAGGATTGGAATGATAAAGAGAATACGATATCGTTTGCCTCTACATGGTAAGCTAACACTATACAATTGCTTAATCATTCCAGTGTTTGATTATGGAGACAGTGTGGGGTGACAAAAATAAAGACACGCTTGTGGGTCAGCTGCAAGTTCTTCAAAACAAGGCAGCCAAGGTCCTACTTAATTTACCACCAAGAAGTTCATCAGCCGAGGCAATATATCGTTTGGAACCCCTTAGAGAGACGACACTTCCATCACCGTGTTATGATGCAAAAATATCTGCTGGGGGAAATTGATTTTAAATTTGACGTCAGACGCAATAGTAGTTTTCATTGTTATCTAACTAGTAGACGCAATGATTCACACCTTCCTCGCGTGCGTACCAATTGGGGCAAGCAAACTTTCATTTATCAAGCCTCTAAGGACTGGAACCTCTAAGACAATGACATTAGAAACAGCAGTGAATCATTGTCCCTCTTAAAGGCAAAGCTTAAAAGTTTGTAAATAATGCGCTATCTAATTGTTTAGCTATTCTAAAATTAGTTTGATACTGTGATGTCAATTTTTAGGCAATTTTATGTTATATATAATTTATAATTTGCAGGCGCCCACTGAAAACCGCCAAGGCGAGTGGGCTCCCTGGATAAATATTGTAATTATTGTTATTGTTATTATTACATGTATTATTGTTATTATAATTATTGTGTTGGTCAGTTCGATTTTCCCTGTTACTCCGCCTTTTGTTTGGCTTAAGAAAACCTGTTGTTACCATGTTCTGATACAACACTAGAGCGAAAACAGCGTTAGAACGCCAAATTTATTCGATGATTGATTTACACAAATAATGGCTTTTAACTACCAGCTAACAGCTAATCGAGGCGGACAGCGAAAAGAAAACAGAAGAAAATATTTTAATGCTAAATAATTGAATGAATAAATTGATTAGATAATTAATGCCCGTGAGCTAAACTTTACAGAAAAAATACAAACATGACAACTTCCTTTTTATTTTTTACCAGGTTACTGGCTTGTAAAGCATTCTAAATATAACTAGGTCTGTGAAGATGCTCACTCAAAAGGAAAGTCTGGGGTTCTTCGCTCCGGCATGAATGGTTCCTGCCAAGTGGTAAACAATAGAATAGCATAACCAATTTTATTGGTATAGGTAATCAAAAGCATTTGATTTCTTGTTAATAATATACATGTCAAAAATTTAATTTCAAATTTCTGCGCTTAATTTCAACTTTCTGCAATGTTTGGGATTAATTGACGTGCTCGGAGCCAGTCAGCACATGGAAATTTTTGTATGCCATGATTATAAGATGAAAAATGCATTATTCGCATAACAAATAGAGGTTTTCCCACAGTGCTAATTTTGGCTGAAGAAAGAAGCGATCTGGCACATTTCGAATGAATAAAAAAATATGAATTAGTATTAAGTACACTATCTGACAATTATTTTACCAACTTCAGTCAGGTTTAGCCGAAGGGGCGAGTTACGGATCAAAGTGACGAGTTGTTGGCTTTGCTTGGTGGAGAATTGACTTCCTGTCAGTGTGATGATCGACGTGGTTGCTTGAATCGAAGAACCCCAAGTGGTGAGGTGGCTGCACTTCGCCAAGTAAAACTATAATGCCATGTGGACAGCTGTTCGTTTGTCTGTTCAGTGTAATGTCTGTTTTCTTTCTCTGATGTATCAATAGTGAATAATACACAGCAGATCTAATGGTGACAGGTCTATTACCGTTTTTGTTTTAATGATTTTGTTTCAATGTCTGGAGCTTGGTCCGCGTCTGAGTTACATTCAAAAAGAAATGAATGAACTTCCAGGGGTGTAATATAATAGACAACGAGTGAATAAGGTTAAGCATGATAGCGAGAATAAGAAAGCAGTCCTAAGAATATACGCGCGCTGATTGGTTAGAATTCCTGTTTCTTTAACTCGATAGAAACGCAGAACTAGCACGAGCTGTTGACGCAATGATGATGCTAGCAAAGAGAATTTACATTTTGGTAATCAAAGTTAACAAGCTGTTTTCCTTTTTTTCGTTGCGGTGTTTTCTTAAAGAAATAGAAAACGTGTTCTCCGTGTTTCTATCGTGCTATAGAAACACTCGTGAAAGTTTGGGAGAACTCGAAAAAGCTGTGGAAACATTCGCCTGCAGCTCGTCTTCCCACAGCATTTCTGCGTTCTCCCAAACTTCCATGTCGTGTTTTTATAACTCGATAGAAACACGGTACATGTTTTCCACTCCTTAATTATCAAGGTTATCTTCAGAAGCCGAAGGCTAAGAGGATAACACAATCCAAGGTCTTCATGATTCTCGTTATCACGCAAAAACCGAATCCAATCGTTGTTTTATTACGCAACACCCGAGTGCCGGCAAAACCAAGAGCGCCTACTAGAACTCAGAGGTCACTGGACAGCACATTGAACTTGTAACCAACTTTATTTTAAAGCTGTTGCCATAGGTACATCACATCTACAAGTATGGAAATTATCTATTGTCTATAGGCATGACGTCACTTCTAAAGATATGAACGCAATTGTCTGCAGCTATGATGCAACGAAACAGTTCCAGCAAGAATTAGCTAGGTGCTTCTAGCTTATCAAAGCTGAGTTACTGACACCAATGTACAATAATATAAATATATCCCGAATTCATCATAATCAATGTGCACCTCTAAAAATCTGATCATACAGCACTCTATGTACAACATTATTCTTATATATGAATTGTATCAATTGAATGTTTAACCCTTGGTACCATATAAATAATGGTGAATTGAAAGGTACCATCCCATAAATCCCTTTAGAGACCGTTCATTTTTTACGAGGGAGGGGGGGGGGGTGGTGGCTGGTGCAATTTGGGAAGAACCATTTAATAACTGTGTGACCCCCCCCCCCCCTAAGCTTGCCAATATTTTTTATCCCCTTAAAGCAGCGATGTCATTGATGGGCTCCTGTTAAAACATTATGCGATATCAAAGCATTGCAAAAATATTTCGGGTTACCCCCCTTTCCCTATTTTTTTTGGTATGCCAGCCCCGGAAATTCGTTTTTTTCGCATGACCCCCCCAAAAAAAACCCACCAGCCCCTCTCCTCGTAAAAATGAACAGTCCCTTTATACCTCATAGAAATTTGAAGCACGCTCTTGCCATAAAATGTTCCCCCTGCTTTCAGGTTGGAAGGACTGTATGTTTTGAGTACCTCAACAAATAAACCATCAAAGAAAACTTGTTTTCTAAAACTCTGGACCAATACCTCAACTAGATCCTTGACAAGCTTTTGACTGTGCAATATACAGTCAGCTTTCCGCACACCATTAATTTTACTTCATTTATGACTTGAAATCAAGAATTACGCATTTAATGTTTGTTGCAGACAATTAATACATTTAATCTGGATTGGTCCCCCCAAATCAGCTTTTAAATAGCTCTGCCCTTTAAGAGCTAAAGATCTCTAACAGATTTGCAGCCCTCAAGTAAGCAAATTCATAATTCATTGGATCCTAATATGTGACTGACTGCTCCACTATTTTCAGAGCAAGGGTTGTGAACCGATGGCATGAGAGTTGATGCCAACTGAGGGGTCAGCCACAATCTTGGCTTCTCTGGTACAATAATTAGAGACAAATAATGTCCCAGTTTGCATGAACAAGATCGTAATCTACTGATATACTGTACATGCCAAGAGCTTACAAAACAAGGCTCATTTTACTCTAACCACCACTGTCTCACTGAAAATCAAAACACGGTAAATAGCTTTACTTGTCTGGATTTTTTTCTAATTTAAATCAACCCTTTGCTCTCAAATGTGGGGATGAACTGTACATGCGTCAAGCAGTCTAAGAAAAATTATCAACTTGAGAACAGTTGACTAATGCAACACCAGATTCTATAAGCTAAAGTAAAAGGGAATGTTACATGTATTTGTGGTCAGTACACTGCAGAGATCTTGGGAGTGAAAGGATTAATGAAACAACTTTATTACTGTATATCTCTCAGTTAGTACGTGTGCTGTGATTGGTCAATGTAGTGGGCCGTACTTCAGTGTATGGCCCACTAAATTCAAAAGTTTGTTTTTGTCACCAAAATGTCTCCAGAGATATAATAAATATCTTACAAACCTCGGTTTCTACAGATCAAGTTTTGTCTGCTTGTGGATTTATGGCCAGCGCGCTTCACGCTTGGGCCTCGAACTCCGTGAGTAAATGGTATGTATGCTGTAGGTTAAAATGAATTTCAGGTCAAAATGGTTTCAAACTAGTTTGATTTGTTTTTTACTTTTGTTTCAAATTAATTTCCATGATTCTTAAATAATCTGAAACAAAGGAAAAAAAAAAAACAAATCAAACTAGATTGGAACCATTTTGACCTGAAATTCATTTTAACCTACAGTACAACATGTACATGTATAAATTGAGAATGTTTCAACTTGATGATAAATGCATTACAAGGGAATCAAAGCAGTTAGACATACATTGTGGTCATCAATATATTTGGTACTATATTATACAGGGTTCGTGCTGGGGTGACTAAACAGAATTTAAGGACTTTTTAAGGACCAAAATACAGTTTTTAAGGAGTATTTTGTTTGTTTGTTTCTTTGGAAAAAAAAAAAGAAATAACTGCCATTGTTTCTATTTATTATTCATGAACAATATGCTACTCCTGTACAACTGAATATAAATTTAATAATAATGATGAAACAGAAGAAATATTGTGAATAATGTGAACATAACATCATTAAACACGACATGGAACTTCCCCAAAAATGTATAATGTCAATGAAGGTATAAACACCATCTAACATGTGAAATGTTTTCTGCTAAAAATTAATGTTTAAGCTTTGTTAGACAAGAAATAAGGAGTTCTTAAGGAGTTTTTGCTGAATTTTGTAAATTTAAGGAGTTTTTAAGCGCCTTTTAGAACATAAAACAAATCTAAGGAGTTTTTAAGGAGTTTATAAGGAGTAGCATGAACCCTGATTATAGTACCTTTGTTGAATATTAATAAATAAGTTACTGAGCTAGAGAGTTTTTAATTTGTGCAAAGCTGACAATTAATATAAGCTTCTTGTTTAACTCTTTCATTCCCAGGCTCCTGAGGTGAAAACTAGAGGGTGAAAACTCCCTCCACAAAAAACATTCACAAGTTTCTCAATAAGAAAAAAAAGCTTACACATTACATTTCAAATTGAAGCTTTAATATTTCTCTAACTGATGGTAACCTTAATACATGATCTGGAGTCAAAGCTATTATTAATTTTTATCAAATTTAAATAAAATTAATTAAAATGTAATTAGCAAAAAGTATAATTTTGATTTTTCAATGCATGGATAACAAACCAAAATCTGAAAACTTTGGACAAAAAGCAATTATACACTAAGCTTATCTCCAATACTCTAATTTGCTGTAGTAATCTCTCCAACAATTCTGTTCTTTCTGCAAACATAGATAAACATTGCAGACACTGCAAAATACACTCGGGCGTGGCACATATGGCAATGCAGGTCTTCTAGCCTTAGGGACATCCTTGTACTGATCATTGAAGGATTTTCTGATCTTTTTGCTGCAGACTGCACAATTGCCTCGATCAGTAATCATTTCTGGCATGTGCACTCCCACATTTGTGAGTCTCAGCTCTTCATTCTGTGGAGGCCTTATGGCTTTCATACTCTGGTGTGTGTCCCCAATTAAATATTCTGCCAGCTCCTCTCTAAACTCCAGAGCATTCCTAATAGCCCTGTTAGTACCCCCTCTATCATCACATTCAATCACAAAAGAATTGTGAATTGCTACTTCTATCTCATGAAATAGGATGCGGCGATACCACTTTACGGTCTTCCTAATACATGTATAGTATCGTAGCATTTGGTCAGCTTGATCTACCCCACCCATAAAACTATTGTAATCTTTGAGGAGTGGTGGGCAAGACACCTCACCACTTCTTCCTCCCCCTCCCACTCCCCTACGCCTCACAACCCTAGCTTCATTACTTGCACGAATTGGAAATTCAGGCGGGTGAATAGTTGACAAAAAATACACAGCCCTCTTGTCAACCCAAGCCACAGCAAGAAGAGGACCGCACATTCGCCACCTATAAGTGCCTCTTGATACCCCTCTTGTACTTTCAAATACGATTTCCTTTGGAAAAAATTTTCTAGAGCCCTTGATTGTACCACAGGCATAAATTTTGTGCTCGAAAAGATACTGATACAAATCTACACTTGTATAAAAATTATCAGTATACAAGTGATGGCCAAATTCCTCCAAACCAGAGCACAGCTCTTTCACTACTCTAGTTGCCAATCCAACTTCTGCCCTTTCCCCTGGATTTCGCCCTATGTAAAGCTGCTGCCTATAAATGTACTTAGTTTCTGAATCAGCCAGCACCCATACTTTAATGCCAAACCGGATGGGTTTGTTAGCAATAAATTGTCTGAAAGACAACCGCCCCCTCCATGGAATCATGCACTCATCTATGGCAATATTTTGATGCAGATTATATGCCTTTTCAAAATTAGGGAACAGCAACCCTAAGAAAGGCTTAATCTTATGCAATTTATCATACCCTGGCTGTCCAGCAGGAATTATAACAGCATCATCCGATACATGTAAATACCTCAATATCTGGAAAAACCGATTTCGAGACATCACCTGTGCAAAGGATGGCACGTTTATCAACCACTTCTTTTGCCAGTACATTGTAGTTTCAGGCATTTTAACTATACCCATAGCAATATTCAGTCCAAAGAAAGATTTCATTTCTTGAACTGTTACATCTTTCCATGTGCCACCATCAGCTCCACCAGCTCTCCTTCTCTGAGCATTCAAGTTTGTCATTGTCACAAGCAAATTCCAAACATTTTGGTCAAAGAAGAGTTCAAAGTACTCCAGAGCAGTCTTATCCCTTCTTTCACCTCTGGCTGTCGGTCCACCACAGTTGTTGAACAGCTTTAGCGTTCTTCTGCTTGCTTGTTCAGACCAAACATACTGCTGTCCGCCATCTTGGATTTCAGCAGGTTGTCGAGCAGCATGTGTGCCTCGAACTCTCCTCGCTCTTCTACCTCTTCTACCTCGTCTGTGTGCTCCACGATTGTTAACAGTGTGCTGTCGAGCTTGTCTTGCTCGCTCGTGACGCTGATTTCTTATGTTTTCGCGGCGATCAAACTCAATTTCCGTAGACGAGTCATTTTCGTCCCCTGAGAGGTCAGAGTTTTCGCCAACATCGCTTTCTCTGCCTTCTGAAAGCGCTGGAAACGTTGCTGACACGCCATCATCTTCCAGTTCAGACTCGGACGATACAACATCGACAGAATTGTGGTCATTTTCATGGCCTAAGAGCTCCAAAACCTCGTCTAGAGTGTACGTTCTCCTTTCCTTAGCAACCGCCATATTTAAATACCCCGAAGGTAAACAAGAGAATTAAAAAAAGTACTAAGTATCTCTTCCAAACTCGAAAATTACACACGTGTACGAAGGAAAGCAAAACAAAATGCTTTCCTTCGCTAAACTAGTGCTCAGACTCCAATGGGCTGCTATTTCAGCGAGGGAGGCCTGCTTGATTTGATCGCGTGACGCAGGTAGCCCTGTAGGGCTATTTGGGAAGGAAAGGGTTAAAAAGACATTAAATAGAAGGGTTGCAACAATTACATTATAAATGCCCAAAGTGGAGTAGTTTGCAACTTTAAGTATTCTGCAATAAACAGAGAAATCATAATAAGTCACTACAGCCACATATATATGTAGGGTAACAAGTAACAATATTATTTTGTAAAACTCATAAACTACAGTGGTTTGAACCCTAGTTATGTTCAATTTTCATGTTACTTATAATAACGGAAGTTTTTTGACAATACTTTGCCTTTGGTCCAGTGACTATAACCAAATATAATGTGATTGCAGCTGTTCAGTAGCTGCGTTCAGTTGTTTGGGTTTAAAATTGGATTGGATTTTGTTCATTATCTACAACCAGTTACTGGAATGGGTGTTTATAAGTAAGACTGCAATTGACAAAAAAATCTTGTTTTCACATCTGGGATTTCAGACTTTCCAGTACATTTCAAAAGTAAACACAAAAAAACAAGGTACAATTGGTAAAAGGTGACTGAAGATCTTACCACGTTATTAAATAGAGGATCACAGTGATCACCAAGCATCTTATTATTGTTCTCATTATAATACAATGTAACATAACATTTATAGATTATCTAAATTTAGAAAATATCCCAAGGAAATTATGTGCACTGCTTGGTCAAAAATCGTGCTTCTATAACACAAAAGAAACACAAAACTTGTCGTAGTTACAGGCATATGGGCTATTTTCTAAAAGGAATAGAAAACATTTTCTTCGTGTTTCTATCGAGTTTTAGTATAAATCTCCTAGCATTCTATCACAAGCATTTCTCGTTCTTGCAAACTTCCACTTGTGTTTCTATGACTAGATAGAAAGACGGAAAATGTTTTCTATTTTTTAAATAGCAATACGTAAATTATAGTAATACATTTGACTCTCTCAAAGCAACCACTTGTCATGAGCAACCACCTCCTGTATCTGCCTACAGTACTTTGTAAATAACTGTTTTGTTCTCAGTCAATTACAGTTTCAAAAACTCTCATATACAACCACTACTTATCGAATTTCTTAAGCAACTGCAACCACTTTTCAGGCCAATCTGACATACTCTTTTGTTTTCTGTTTCACGTATGCAACCACCTGGCATGATCACATATGATTGTAAGAAAATCTTATCATATCTCTCAGTTAGTATGTTTGCTGTGATTTATGGTCAATTTAGTGGGCCGTACTTCACTGTATGGCCCGCTAAATTCAAAAGTTTGTTTTGGTTGCCAAAATGTTGAGGAGATATAATAAATATCTTACAAAGCTCGTCTTCTCGGTCCATACTGTAAGTTACGGATCCTTTGATTTATGGCCTGCGCGCTTCACGCTTTGGCCATAAATCAGAGAGGAAAAAACTTGGTCCATGACTTACAGTACAGACTTCAAACTTGGTTACCAAGAGGTATAAAACTAATCAATGACACAGAAGACAGGTCCGTTTTTAACAGCGCTGACCCAGAGTGCTGACAGATAATAACAGTCTGCTTACCAAAATGATGGCTGCAATAAGATCTGTAGATAATTAAATTAGCAGATTGTTACAGTGATCAGTTGCAAAATGTTATGGACATTTCAAGCGCAAATGGAGCAAATCAATGCTGCATGATAAGCAAATGAAGAAGATTTGGAGTTCTGTAGGTGTATGTGTCACTAATGATTTCAATGATTAACATGTGACACCTTTTAAACTGTAAATATTGCACTTTTCCCTAATTGTGTTAGTTATAAAAAGAACAAATTAGTTTTAGGAAGAGAACACAATGTATTTTTGCCTAATTTTAGCTTACGTGGTAATATATTTATGTAATTATGTTAGCAATTCAGCTTGGGCCTATTTTGTTGACTTTTCCTGAAAGTGACCACTTTGTCGTGCACCAAGGGTGGTCAGTGTAAAAGAGAATTGACTGTATTATATAATGACTATAATTAAATATGATACTAGTTAACTGAGAGTGAGGTCACTACAGGGAAATCTCGGACAGAGGCCTTGATGTATTGACCAAGCGTTAGCAAAGCTGAGGTCTGAGATTTCCTTGTAATGAGGATGAGGTTAATAAGTTATTCATTACATGGCCTTTTTAGCACGCCCAGTGCTGAAAAGGCCATGTAAGGTCATTCGAGGTCATGTTCACTGAACCTAAACACACCTGAACATAGGATCGAAACGAGTAGAGACAGAAGAAATAGTTTCTTTGAAGATGAAACAACTTTTGTCTATATTAAAAAAAAAATGGAAAAATTTTTATAATGCCCAGTCATTACAAGAAAATAATGCTCGCTCATCAGCCAATCAGAGCTGTGTTCTTTGTACAATCATGTGTACTACTGTAGCCATATAATAATATAGTATAATCAATAGTTATAGATTACAATGGGAGGGACAATATATTGCTAGGGAAAACCCACCATAAACAAGGGTAAAACTCCACCCTCTGGTTCTGATCAACGGAACTAAACTTTTACGAGTACAGCAAATGGTACTTACTCACACAAAAACACTTTCTTTTCTTTTCTTGAGGTCATGTATATCTGTGTGGATACAGATCCTTTAATGCTCTCTTGGCTTCATGGACACCTTTATCTGCTGCCATTTGCAGCAATGGCTCCACCTCACTACAAACAGCAAAATAGAAATTAATTAAGCCCAAAAAATTCTGTTTGTTTGCATGGAATTCTTCCCATGACAAAATGGAAGGAAAGCAGGGTTACATATAGGAAATAAGGCATGAAGCAATAATCACACAAACCAAACCACATATTTCAACAAGGCAATACATGTAACATTAATGTAAGAACATTTTTACTAACATTCTAGTAAAAGAATATTACAAACGTTTTAGAAGAGCTCAGTATCATAGCCTGACAGCCAGTTACGTCATATTACTATGTCCACTGTAATTAAAATTTTCATATGTCAGGTCCAATTCAAAAACATGGCAGATTTACAGTACATTCAATACTGAATTAAGCCTTGGTCAGACTTACTGTTCTTCCACATCAGTTTCATATCCTTGTAGATGGGCAGCTACAAGATTGTAGGCGCCATGTGGGTGGCCGTTCTTGGCTGCTTCCCTGTTGGAACAAACATCATAATTCTTCATTCAGAGAGTGTTAGAACAATTGTGCTTGAATTACACTCTTGCAAAATGCACACATTTTAATCTTGTTTTAAATTTTTTAGACTGTTAATTAAGGACTGATTTTAAGACTATTAATTTTAAGACTGTTCATTTAATTTAAATTAACATTTTAAAGGGACAGTCTCATCAGCTGCACATGCGCATTAATCATCGTGACCTATTGCCCACAAAGCCAATGGCCGCCATTATGGATTCCTCCATAGGGGCGAATTATTCGTATCATACTGTGATTTAAAAAAGAAGAACCCGAAAAATTAGTTCAGTTTCGTTTAGGAATGTCAACCATAATGCTGTCAGTGTAAAAGTTAGTTTAGTACGAAATGAAAAGAATCCAGTAATCGGGGTTGTTCGTGTAAAACCCGAAACGCGTACTGTGGTTGCAGTTGTCAATGTGGAGGAAAAGACAAGCCCTGTAAGAAGAAAGTAAGTTTGAAGTGCTAATAAACATGAACTTCGCATTGTCTGTAATTCTTATGTGAACTGGTTCAAATTTAAAAACCGAACACTATTTGTATCCGTTGGGCTTTCAGCAATCACAAGGTGTCAAATCCACCCCGAGTGTTATACTAGGAATGTGCGAGCCCAAAATGCTAGCGATCAGGCATTTTTACGTCCCACCCCAACCAACCGTGCTCATGCTTGCGATAGACCGACAGAAGAGGAGGAGAGGATCAAAGAAAGTAATGATGTAAAAGAAGTCTTCAATTTCTGTGTACGTTTGCTCTTAGAGGTGCCATGTTACAGCTGTACACACACAAAGCATGTTTTCATCGCACAAGTACCCTAGTTATGACGTTGCAGTGGTAAAATTGTTTGATCAGTTGTAGCTTTGAAATGTAGTATTGATCACAGCTTCCAGAAAAAACTACAGTTGCAATTTGCTTCAAAAACATGGGTTTCATTCAGTTATTCAGTTTACAGTTACAGTTGTGTATAATAAATGAAATGTATCCTGTATATTAATTTTATTGACATCCACTACAGGCTGTTGTGAAAACTTTGCTGTAACATAAGCTTTCAGACATCAAGACGCATTATCATACAACAGTTTATTATTGTGTCATCAGCATGTTGGTCTGCTAAATGATAGCAGTGGTTGTGTAGTCAATTCTGGTACATGTACAAATGATTTTGCTTTTGAAAAACCTTAGCAAACATGTATAAAATTATAGTTATAAACAAAGACAACTGCACCCTTTCACTCTTACCCACCTATACAACCAACCACTGCAGAACTTACTGCAAGCTTGGGTGTTGTGAAATCTATATATCACAAATATGTCTTAAAAATATTATTATTTTTATCCAAAGTGCAAGGGCTAAACTGATTCAATTACATCCTATTCCACCAGAGCCATTTTTTGCTCAGCAAGTTTTTCTGGCCAGTGAACCTATTGCATTGTCTTGGATCACTTTCATTCTGTGAGATGCTTCTGGCCACAGCATGTACATCCTGAATCCTGTTATGAAACATCTTGGCAATAAGAACTTGGATGTACTTGTATCCCTTTTCTGCTTTGATAATTTTGATGTCTCATTGCCGAGTTCGCTGGTTGTATTTCCGGCAAAAGATTTCTTCCCCTGTACTCTTTGAAGCATCTGGAAGATCTCTGTGGTAATTCGAATCAATTGCCACAAGCTATTTTGGGACCTTGTATGCCCTGTAACTAGAAGACAAAAAAGTTCATATTTAGACCATAATAATAATGCATGTCTGTTACTTAACTCTGCCAACATGTTTTTTCCCTTTAAAATAGCCAGAAAGTATAAGTAAAAGTTATACCTGCAAGTGGTTATACAAAAAACATGTTGTTGTAATACTGTTATCTTGAAGACCCTTACCTAAATGGTATCCTCTTTGCTGAATTAATACTCCAGTGACAAACTACTGACACATTCAATGCCACCTGTGTGTCTGTTGAGAGAATAAGCATTTAAAAAAAATTGATGTTGCAACTGTTGAAAATGTATTAAGTTAATACTTTGAATGGCTCTCAGTGGTTGAAAAAAGAAATCATGACAGATGTGGCACTTCTTAAGTCTTCAAAATATGTATAACTCCCCTTTTCTTCATCATTTGGTTTGTTTATGTTCTCGTAAGAATTTATTACCTGAACCTCACATAGTACTTGAAGCTGTCAAGTAATTTAGCATTTAATATAATTTTTTTCAGCTCTGACAAGTCTGCATCTCCCCTATCAAACCAGGGTAGATCATCCCTCATGGCTTCCTTTTTTATGGTCACATTTTGCATTCACCCATTCATGTTTGTCACCCACATGATAAAGCAGGCCAATCCACTCATCCTTTTTATGTGAAATGGAATATAGAAAACACTATTTATATTAATAAGATGACCCGTTATTGTATAATAATGTGTTGGAAGACACAGTACTTTATTATGCAAGCCTTGTTTGTCAAACAGTATTATCATATTCAAGATCTGAAGCCTCATTGTAAATACCTATTCCAAGACACACCTGCATCTATATGCAGAGAAATAAGAATTTTGGCCAAAAATTGTTGACATTGATATAATATAGTATCTAGAATAAGTGCACTTTTTCAAATACTTAAATCTACTTTTAAATGAATGACACAACATCATATGTACCGAAGTTCAGCTTCAGAGCTTGACTCTACTGAATCAGACACTTCATTGTCAGTAAATAACGAAGAGTCCAAACTGCAAAAATATATGTTAACAAGTAGATTTTAAAGGAATACATCTGAGACTGCACTAAAAGGTAAAAGTCTATCCTTTATAAAGGATTGTCTCATCAAAAAGGGGATCTTACATTTTTGATGTATCCCTGTTGTTCCAGAACAAATCATTTCTCAGAGTTGTAGTGGCATCCATATAGTCGATTCAGTCAAGAGCTGAACCTTCCCAGACATTTTTGCAGGAGTGGAGGTACATGGCCCTGTGCAAATGACTTCAACTGAGAATTCGAATGCTACGTTCTTGTGATTTTCAAAATGTTTATTTTTGTTGCATCCAGCCTGATGTACTTTCAGTGGAGATGTTATGTTGGTTTTCGGGTTCTTCCATTGCCAAGTGGGGGTCCCAAGTGTTTTCTACATCTTACGTGAATGGATGGAGCTGCGTGTACATCCTGTACGCTCTTCTATCGATGCCCTAAGATAACAATCAAACTCTGTAAGATCATTGTGTGCAATTTGACAATAGCATGGCAAATCATAAGAAATGGTGAATAATATACTTACGTTCTCAGTGCTCTTTCGGAACCAGTGTATTTGGTCTCTAACCAAGATTTGTAAATTATTTCGTGCAAATGAATTTGTCGGCGAAATTTTTCCCATACTCTTTTCCAATACTGATGGAACTGAAGATCTTCTTTCGGCCAGCGTTAATTCTACGGCCTCCTTGCTGTCTTCCAGCTTCCGACGCCATTTTGTTTTCAGTATCACAAGTTTGAAATCATCGGCCCGACGTTTTCAAAAGTTTAGCTGATCAACTGCACATGTGCAGCGCATGATACTGTCCCTTTAACCTTGTTTTAAATTTTTAAGACTGTTAATCTAAGACCAGTTACGTAATTCGTAGATCGCATAATAAGTCCCACATCAGCTATATGTGATTGTGTCAAAAAAAAATTTCACTTGGTTCTGCTAGCTTGCTGTGTGTTGTGTCTTGGTGTTGGCAGGGCTGCTTCGGCGCATTTTTTAACAGTAAGGTCCACGACTGAAGGCTAATAATATTATATTGTCTAAATGAAGGCTACACAAGCATATACATGTAAAACTAAATCCATAAGAGTTGAAAGCAAAACTATTTTTAACTACTGTAATCAATGTCTTTTCTTAATACAATGTACTTTCCATGTCAGAGGAGTGCTTTTGAGGTTAAGAAGGGATTGTCTCCTCCCATACTTGAAAACCAGGAACCAGTTGTTCAAAGCCTGATTAGCATAAGTTTAACCCAGGGTTAAATTTTAACATGGGTTTCTTTTCCTCTTGTTAAAAAGCGTTTTCTCCTAATAATTTTCTCTATTTTATTCAGAGCATACAATCATAAAACAGGGCTAAAAATTAACTCCAGTGCTTGGTGGCCAGTCGGGTCAGTTTCCTTGAATTCTTTGTGGCGCCATCCCAAAGTGAAGTAGCCCTCGATTTTTTTTATTTTTGAGAGTCACATGGCAGTCACAAAATCAAAATGGCGTTTATATGTTGTGAATGTGGATCGCTCGTGAAATCACTGTTAAAATGACTCTGAATTTCAACTTCAGAACTAAAAATTCACTAAAATAGATGATCTTACAGTCCAGGCAAAGAAACGAAGAGAAAGGTAGTCCAGTTAATTTACACATTGAATTTTATTTTTAACTTTGTACTTTGCATAATTTACACTGCAACTTTTCGAAATTCTGTAGCATAGTCGCACATCGGGCGTTCAAACCTTAACTTTTGGTAGCCCCAGTCAGTTTTAGCTCACCATTGGTGACCGTGCGACTGCCAATTTTTAACCCTGATAAAATGTATTCAGAAAGAATTATACTGAAATTGTGCTTTTTGGGCTCTCATATCTGCATTTAAATTTCGCAGTAACCAAGGGTTACCTTAACCTTGCTTCGAACAACCCGGCCCACAACAGTTGCCTTAACAACCACAGGCATTATCAACCCTTTAAAATTCAAGACCACACAAGTACTTTTTTTCTCAGTAGTGAAAGCATGCATGCTTTTCAGAGAGTTTGGTAGTAAACTGAAGCAACATCCTTGGGTGATTAGCTTTGTTCATCAGTTCATTTAACAATTACATTCAACTAGAAGACATGGCATATTGATCATTTTTGGGGACAGGTGAAGAAGGGAAAAATCATAATTAAAGCAATTTTACCTGAACCAGTAGGCTGCCATTTTTTCATCCTTCTGTACTCCATGGCCTGAGTAATACAATAATTATATAACCAAGTATTAGAATAAGACCAATTAATATCTTTATCACTGATACATAGGGTGCTTAAATTGAGTTACTGCACATGAGAAACCCAACAACAATAAAGTCATTGATATGTGGTACTCAGGAATTTAAATTTAGCTAAATGACTCTTGCACTGTAGTTTCCTATACAAATGAGTTTCATAACGTTTTCGATCTCAACATAATAACTATTATTATACAGACTTAAATTACATTCATACAGCTGTAAGCCATCCTTCAAACAAAGCTGTTTGGGTTGTTAAGTTGATTTAGATGACTAAAACCAGAGTAGAATGGCAAAGCCTGTGTTTACTTCTTTTCTGATAAACAAACCTGAGACAAAATCCATGATAAGCGCTGTTCATGCAAACAACATGAAAACAACAATACTTGTCATCATTTTTTGGTATTGCTCAATTTGTGTCAGTTATTTAACCCTTTCACTCCCAAGAGCGACTTGATAGATTTTACTCTGTCTAACGCCAGACGATTTTACTGGTCAAATGGAGACCCCTTGGGAGTGTCTTAAAGGGTTAAGCACAAAATTCAAATAGCTGTAAAGGAGGAAAACAACTTCATAAATGTTTACCATCAATGCAATGCTTACATTTTCTATAAAAGTGGCCTTATGTTGGACTACTTAGTTGCTATCACTTGTGATTCCTCACTCTATTTTTTTATGCTACAATATCAATAATAATAGTGATGACAAGACATACTGCAATAAATGGCCAATTACAACAAAGCAACGTTCTCACAGTGTCCACAAGCAGTTTGTGTTTGTATGTGAATTATTGCTCGAGTCAATTGACCATAACAGCCATAATTTACACTTACATGTATTGTTTGCATCACTCTAATTTTGTGATTTTTTTGTATAGTGAAATTTGAAAAATTAGTGTGTTGCAAAAATTTCATGTAATAATTAAGGTAAGTTCTTTTGACCCAATGCAGTACTTAACATCACATGAATCACATACATTAATAACTTTTGTATTGTTAGTAGAACTTATCCCAGTATTATTATCAAATTCCGGATGGGCTATTTCAAGATTAACATATCCAACAACAATAACTTCAGTGTGCTAAAATGGCTACCAGGAAGTTAAAATTTATGACAAATTGAACAACAAAGACAGAGCAAATGCAAAGAGGGCAAGATAAAAAGGTCTTGAATTTTAAAGATTACAATGGAAGAATAACATCTATGTCTGTCTACTACATTTATAAATCTGAATTGTTAATAAATGTACCTAACTCCACCTACACCATTCCCCCCCTCCCGCCAAAAAAACGGAGGGTCAGCTTGCATGACATGCAGCCCTCTAACTGCAACATTATCTACGTAAACTGTATCAAGTTAGAACTAATAGCAACTGGAACAACTCTATCTACATAAGTTGTATCATGTGGTAGCTACATCTCTAGCTCCAACTCGCCAGGTAAATGCTTAAATAACAAATGTATCTTACCATTTAGATACTTGTGTGCGACATGATGCTGAGCGTGCGAAACACCAACATTGGCGTAAGCATTGAGGACGTGAAAATGCAGATGATCCATATAAAAATACATATAGACGAAAAACAGTAAAACACCGACCACCACGGAAACCTGCAACCAAAATGTGTGAGAAATCAATGAGAAGAGACAGGTTACTGAGACGATAGTAAAAAAAGCAAACTGTCATATGTGTGAGCTATACATCGAGCACAAATACAATAAACAAAGAAAGTTCTCGACAATTCAACGGCATATTCCACGTCTTATCGCTTGGGTGAACACAGGGGCCGGATATTAAGAAGGTCCACGCTAAGAATCAGTTTAGAATAACAAGCTACATTTAGGCTACATTCTTACTCTATTGCTTTACAAAAGTAGGGGACTTCGCTAGGTCGCATAATGGAGGACGCACCTCGATCGCCGTTACCCACCACGGGTCGGGCTTCTTTTTTCTCGCTACATAAACGTTAGGCCCATATGGAAGTCTTGGATCGTAATCGGGTCCTCCAGGGGCCCAAGAAGGAACTTCTCTGTTTCGTTTTCGTACATCGTCTTCTGGCTTTTTCTCCGCCATTAGGTCAACTACAGTGTGCATTCTGCAAAAGGAAAAATCTATGGGCATATCTAATATATGGCGTCTTGTGATTGGTTTGTAACATGCATTACCCAATCAAAATGTCTGTTATATTTCTAGCCAAACCACTTCTTCGGCAGGTGGAAAACGGAGTGTAAACCAATTGTGTAAACCAGGTTTCGACCACAGACACACAATTATGAGATAACAGAGTATACTTATTTTAACAAGAAAAATTAACAAACCTTCCATACCTGGCAACAGTGTGCTTTCAGCTTCGAAGAAAAGATACCCTTGCAGAATTTTAATAATCTCTTCAAATATGTTTCAGACAGTGGTGTACATGTACGGTATGTCGATATTTTGCACGTCGCCTAAAGAACCTGAAATATCATAAATAAAAAATGCATATTAAGGCTTCGTTGTCGTCACAGCAATGTTCAAAACATTCCAGTTACGCCATTAGACAAGTAGAAACCTTAATTACTTATTTTACTTCCCAGGCGAACAATTAATACCTGCAGACTGATAATAATTTTAAGAAAACAGTCCTAAAAAATACGCGCGTTGATTGGTTAGAATTCATGTTTCAATAACTCGATAGAAACCGAGAACTTGCACGAGCTGCTGACGTAATGATGACGCTTGCAAAGAGAATTTACATTTTGGTAATCAAAGTTAACAGGTTGTTTTCCTTTTTTTCGTTGAAGGGTTTTCTCCGTATTTCTATCGAGGTATAGAAACACTCGTGAAAGTTTTCTGAGAACTCGAAAAAGCTTTGGAAACATTCGCCTGCGGCTCGCGTTACCACAGCATTTCTCGTTCTCCCAGACTTCCACTCGTGTTTCTACTTAAACAATAGAGTGTTTCTGTCGAGGAACTATCGGCTGATAGTTGTCTTATTGTTTACCACTAAATTCCTTTCGCGCGCCAGTTGAAAAACAGTCAAAACCCACTAACATGCAGGTCTATCAAACATTTATCCATGCGCACAGCCTGAAATTTCAATAATTTCTAACGTACATCGCCTAAGAAATACTTTATAACTGTGAGAAAATTCATTTTTACGGACGGGTACTATCCATCCGGGTATTTTCCACGGAAGGGCACATTAGTGTGTCTCTAACCTGCGATCAGGCGATTTTTTTTTTGGTTTTTGGTTTTTTGTTTTTTTGGCGGGGAAAAGCAAAAAACCAAAAATAAAAAAAAATCGCCTGATCGCAGGTTAGTGTGTCTCCGCGGAGGAACACTATCGCATCACGTGATCAATTAAAACCAATAAGAATAGGAGTTCAGTGATTCTCGGTGAATATTCACCGAGAATCACTTAGCCTTCGGCGAATAATTGTTAAATAATACAGGACATAATACAGCGCAAGAAAATCGCTCAAGAGTAAGAGGGTCCTGATTTTAATGGCCGTAATTAAAACCAATAAGAATAGGAGAAAATTTAGTGGTGAACTATAAAACTCGATAGAATAACGTACATGTTTTCTATTTCTTAAACATCACATAAATGGAAGTTTCAAAGTCTTGGACACATGAATAAACAAGCTTCCCTACGTAACTGCCCAACATCGAAGACTTCAAAAGCGAGTCCAGTGACTAACATCAAGGGGTTTAAGGACTCTTAAGCAAGTACGATAATGACACCGAGGAAGAAACCTGTGAAAAAAAAAATGAAATTTCGACGAACGAACAAAATGGCTTCCAGTCGTTCGCGCGCTTTTGATGAAATAAAATTTTTTCGTGTTGTAAAATGCTTTTCTTTTCTTTTTTGATATAATCACCTGTGTATTTATACTAAAACAATTATTCGCCTCAGGTTCAGTGATTCTCGGTGAATATTCACCGAGAATCACTTCGCCTTCGGCGAATAATTGTTAAATAATACAGGACATAATACAGCGCAAGAAAATCGCTCAAGAGTGAGAGGGTCCTGATTTTAATGGCCGCAGTTAATGGAGCTAGTACTTATTAACCGAGAGTGAGGTCATTACAGGGAAATCTCAGACCGAGACCTATAGCGAGATCAATACAGTCAAGGCCGAGGTCTGAGATTTCCTTGTAATGACCGAACAGACGAGGTTAATAAGTTTTTTATTACATGGCCTTTCTAGCACTGGAAAAAGAAAAACAGAAGGGTTTTTCAATATATGCTTGCACGCGCCTTGCACCCGACTTGTCCCTGTGTTTAGAAAACTGTTCTATTAACATGTATGCGGATGATACTGTACTATATTTTACGAGTCCTTGTACTTCGGAGATCCCTGAGGTAGTGCATGATGATTTAAATCGAGTTGCAAAATGGATGGAAAGTAACAAGCTTATCCTAAATCAGAGTAAAACAAAAACAATGCTCTTTGAAAGCCGGCAAAACCTTGCAAATTGCCAAATTCTTGTATAAAGCTACACGGAAAGGTTTTAGAGAGAGTACCTAAATTTAGTTACTTGGGTTTTGTATTGGACGAAACACTTTCTTGGAAAGATCACGTTGAGAATTTGAGTAGCAAAGTTAGTAGGAGGCTTGGGGTTTTGTCTCGTATACGATCACGACTTACGTTGGAAGCCTCTAAACAGGTATTCACTTCACTCGTGCAGCCGTTATTTGACTACGCTGATGTGGCCTGGGGTGAAATCTCAGAAGGATGCTGCAAAGAGCTTCAGCGCCTACAAAACCGTGCTGCTCGAATTATTCTTCGAAAAAAAAAAAAACTTCAAAAAAAACATTTCACGTGATAAACTGGTTGGATTCAGCTTGTAGAAGGAAAATGCATAAATGTATCTTAGTATTTAAGTGTCTAAATGATTTGGTACCAAAATATTTAAACCAGTGTTTTATCAGAAACTGGATTCTGCACGAACACGCAACAAGGAGGAGTAACGACCTACACGCACCAAAGCCCAAACGCAACATGGGCAAGAAAACTTTTAACTACACAGGAATGATATGTTATAATTCATTACCCACCTATGTTAAAAGTGCTCTGTCCTTAAATAATTTTAAAAGTATTGCCCCACCCCTAATCCAGGGAAAAGACCCTGGGAACGAGGTTGGTCATTTGAGGTCATATTCACTGAACCGAAACACGCATGACCATGCGATAGAGACCAGAAGTGACAGAAAAAAAGCGGTTTCTTTGATAATGAGACAACTTTTGTCCAAATCAAAGGAAAAAAATTTTTAAAAGAAATTTCATAATACTCAGTCATTACAAGATAAACTTGCCCGCTCAGTAGCCAATCAGAGCGCGCGTACTATTGTAGCCATATTATAAATTGTAATAATAATCATAATCACAATCATAATAATAATATTGAATTTGCATAGCCCTCTTTATCATATGGATATATTCACAGGCGCTTAAAACAATTCTCTTTTTTTTAATTAATTTAAATTCAACTTTTTTTTACAAAGATCGACCACAGCACCGGGGTCTACGTGCCGTACTCTTTTCGAATATTGTAGACAGTGCTGTGAGACGGGGCCTACGGTTTTTCGTCCTTATCCGAGAAGACTAGAGTGTCTAACCATTTGTAGATGTCATAACAAAGGCAGCACATTCTCCTCAGTTATTTTAAGACCTTGAGTATTGGTCCGGCCGAGATTTTGAACTCGCCATCTCCCGCTCGACAGGCCGGCGCTCTACCAACTGAGCTTGGCTGCGGTTATTAGGCCGCATGTGATGTTTCAAGGACCGGTGCATAATAATTTTGCCATATTGCCACGGCAAAGCGTTTGGCATGGTGCAATTCTGTAAATGTGGAAACTATTGGTTTGTCTTTGACACGTTTCAGTCTTCAACTTTTTCTTGGTGATTGCACAACGGACAACACCAAGAAACTGCAATGAAAGAAAGAAAAAAGAGCTTTACGAAAGGCTCTTCCGAAAATTCACCATCACTAGTTTGTGGGAGGATTCATTTATGTTCCGCTATTAGCACAACCAGCAGGGTGCGCACCAAAAAAAGTAGAATGCTCAAGATCGCATGAATCAAGAGTCGCTGTTGTTTTCATTAAATTTGTTTTTTATTGGGAAGTTTATTCAAAATATACATAGTCTAGACTCGATCAAGTGAAAACGACATAACCAGAAAGCTTGCAATGCAAGCAATTCGTTCGCTCAAAAATTAAAAATAGGTGCTCCATGAGCACATGAATCTACGGCCATAAGTAGTTTCACCTCAAGGAATGTTTAGGAGATTCAGTGAGGCAAGTGATTGGCATGACTGGACTATGTTTTGAGTGAAAGTACTTCACTGTAGGACTGTAGCTTCGTTAATGGTACTGGTAACTTGATGAAGTACGAGTCGGGCATGAAATAATGAACTTTTATTGAACAAGTGTAAGTTAAAGTGAACAGACAGTTTTTCTCAGAGAACACTAACTTGTTGGAAATACAATAAGAAGAAGCCTCAATATCGTCATCATTTACATCATCAGCAGCTGTTTCTAATGAAAGGTTATCAGTGTCTAACTCATTTGATTGTCTCACATAGCTTCCACTTGAGTCATCTGCTAGTGTTAGATTTTCCAGACTAGCTGGACGTTTTGCATATCTTTTTATCAAGCCAGAGGCAAAAATATCCTCAGAGTCATCATCAAGCTTGTTAATATAACTTACTGGCTTTAATACCTCTACACGCTCATCCTTGGGAGAGGTATTTATAAAAACAATCTGGCGAGATGCCTTTCGCATGGGAAGCTGTAATATGATATAAACTGCCTCTTGGGCACTAATTTCAACATTATTTAAAAACGTACTGCCAATATCCCTTACTTGCTGCTTAATTGTTGAATTTTGTTTTCTTGCCTCGACACAAGCTTGACGTAGAAGATCACTCATCCCACTGTGTTTGAAATATAATTCGCCATATAGACAGCACAACCATATACATCTAACAAAAACTGTATATCCATATTTGCTCTCCATGCCTTCACGCAAGCAGGATTGTAGTTATTAATCCTCAACTCATTTGGACTTCGTTTCAAGAAAACAGTTGGGGTATTTAATGATGACTGTATGGCGGAAATATAAATGTCTTCAGTGATATTCAAATTTGACAACAACTTGTTAAAAGTGATATCTAGCCCTTCCTTCATATCATTTAAATACTGTTTTATATTTTTCCATGTATCGACATACAACCCTCTTTGACTTTGGGCAATGTCTTTATCTAGAGGATAGAGAATTGTTGTCTCCTTCATTGGAGGTTGTGGGTAATTGAATCTACAAGCATTTCTCCATTTCTTGTGACATGTATGAGAATGTCTATGGATTTGCCTGTTAACCAATTTTAAAAGATCAGCATCACTTTCTGGCTTTTTGCAAGTGATTATTTTGTCAATAAATAATGTTACCTCTTCATCACTATCTTCTCCGAAAGTGGGCGAATTTTCTAACCATATCAACATGTGAATGTGAGGGGAACCTCTTTGTTGGTATTCAACTCTGTAAAACCAGTCTGAAATTTTTCCTAATGGTTCAGCACCTCTTAATAGAAATTGTCCAAGAAATTGACTTATCTGGTAGTCAAAATGTCTAGCACATGTAACTGGATCAGTTTGAATTAGTCTACACTTTTCATCCCAGTTTAGGTTCTCTATTTCACCATCAGAGTATTCCTTTTGATCAACAAGTTGCCCAAGTATTCTTAGAAGATGCATCCATTGTGTTTCTACAGATGAGAAACTACAAAACAATGAAGCTGGACCTAATTGCCTGATCATTGCACACAGATCTTTTTTGGCTTTCTCAAAATAGGGAGGTGATCCTCTCAAAGCTCTTAAGAATTTAAAACCTTCATCGTGGTGTATCAATCTTTCTAGTGCTCCTTCTTGCTTCAAATTTCCTGCCCGCAAAGAATCATTCTTTCTATTCTTGCATTTTCAAAGAGCAACATTTGACTTTCCCAAAAGAATTTTCATTTGTAACTTTTTGGCTTTAAAAAAAATATTTTCAACATTCATGGCAGCTCTCCTATCAGATCTTCTCAGCTCTGAACAATACTACCATGGATTTTGAGCTGTTTTCCCCTTGGTGCTTGCATAAGTTTTTGAAAAGCAATTCTTGGAGCTAATAATCTGCATTCTAGTTCATTGAGATCAAAGAAAGATGGTTTTTGTGGAAATACCATGCCATTGACAACAGCACATGCTGGCATTTTGTCTTTACTCAAGAACTTTTTGCATGACTTACAAAGCCATTCTATACCATCAACACTTACTTTACCACCAAGATGTTAACAAATTTCAGGTTTAACCTTTTTAAATGTATCAGCATGAACTACACTATGCTTATACCACAATTGATCACAACAACTACATATGTAGAGTGGACCCTTTGAGACTGCTTCATGGAACTTTGCTATATGGAATTCCATGTCACAAATTTGCAATTTTTTAACTGCTCTGTAATTTTTCTTGCAGTTATTATATAGCTCGTTTGTTGCATCTGACACCTTCTCTGCTCTATATTGTTTCATGTACTCTTTCATATATTCATGTTTCTTTTTCTTTTTATCTGCACTTTTATTGTTTTGTTGGTCACCTTTGTCTAACTTTCTATACTCAACCTATACTCTTTCATATATGCATTATGGTTTTTCCCATCACTTTCAGAATAATGTGCAGCATGAAGAATTCTCCTCGGTGTTGGACGGTTTTATTTATCACAACAACGATGTAGAAGCGAATCTACGGGAAAACGTACAGTAATATAAATACACTTAAAACAAAATAAAGCACGGCCGACATTGTACCAGCTGACAATGTACTTACAACTGTAATAAAACGTCCTTTAGTCCTGAAGAGCTTCTTAATAAAACGATACCAAGGTATTAGTCAACAAAATGTCCGAGTATATCGACATGGTCTGCGGACGTTCCCTTAAGGGGTGAGTCCGTGGTGTGTTCAGTTGTGTAATGTCTCATGTTGGCCAGCGGTGTGCTGGTTCGACAAACTCTGCATCCCCCCCCAGTCTGCAAGTTAACGAGCGGACTAAACATTATATCCATTTGCCTGTTTCGGGTTCGAAGCGTTTCGGCGGCTGGCGAACGCGCCTAGGACGGGGGCTGCTTGCCTGTAGGCCATGTTGCGGGGTTGGTGGTCCCGATGTGGTTAGGTCGTTTCGCGCGTCAGGGTGCGCGTCAGAAGGGCTGTCATCTTCGGGGGGTAGTGCATGGGTGGGGCGGAGCGAGAGGTCCTCCAGAGTTGGTGGTATGTCTGGTTCTGCTGGAGTGGCGGGGGGAGTTGCACGCTGGTGACAACTGGAAGGGGGGTTAGCCGGTGCTATACATGGTGTGGCAGGCGTGTATGCCCGAAGGAAGCGGCGGTTGCGTGATGTGAGACGTCCCGACCCATCCACTTTGACTACATACTGATCATGTTCCTTTTTCTCTACGACCGTGCCGGATCTATCCCATTTGTTGGGGTGTGTCCCTTGCTGGTTCTGCAGGAAAACCTGCTCGCCCGTTGACAATGGACGGAGGGGTCGCGAGTGCTCCTTTAGTGTTTCCACTGTTCTGGACAGTCTTGTTCTGAGGGCTTCCTCTTTAGCTGCCCAAGCATTGCGCCACAGTGGGCGAATGTTGGGGTTCGAGAACTTCTCCAGTCGATTAGCGAAGGAGAATGTATCGCGTAGCGGCCGTCCAAAGACGATTTCGGCTGGCGAGAGGCTACAGTCGGGATCAGGGGTGTTGCGCAGCTGGAGCATGGCCCGCAGGAAGCCATCGTGGTTAAGGCTGCCTGATGGCCCGGTGTTGGACATCAAGAGGCGTTTTGCGGTTTTGACAGCTACCTCTGCCCTCCCATTGGACTGGGGAAAATGTGCGGAGGAGAGACGGTGTCGGATTCCCCATTGGCGGAGGAAGGTTTCTGTGCATCCCGCTGTGAACTCCGGGCCTCCGTCGGTGGATATCTCTGCGGGTACCCCGAACGTGGCAAAGAGTGCTCGGAGGTGGCGAAGCAGACCATTGGCGCCCGCGAGGTTGGTGCTTGATGGAGAGCTGAAGACTTCCACCCATCCTGAGAGGCGGTCCCCTACCGCGAGGTAGTGGTGGCCTCCATAATTGAAGAAATCAGCAAACACGGCTTCAAATGGCGTGGAAGGCGGTGGGGATGGTATTGGTGGGGTTGAGGTCTGTGAGGGTGCGTTTCGATTGCAATCAGTACATCTGTCCCTTGTTATGCGGATGTCCTTTGTCATTCCTGGCCAGTAGACTATCATGCGTGCACGGTGTTCCATTGTCGAGGTTCCTTGGTGAGCTGCGTGTAGGTGCCGCAGGACCTGTGGGCGGAGTGAAGGGGGGACCACTATCCGATCCTGGTACATGAGGACACCTTGCTCGACGTAGAGTGCCTCACGGATCGGCCAGAAGGCTGCGAGCTTGGGGTCCGATCGATCGATATCCTGCTGCCCCTGCTCAATCATACTGCGCAAGCGACTCAGCGATGGGTCCGCCTCTGTCTCCTGGGCGATGTCAGCCCATGAGATGATGCCGAGCTGCTGGGCTTCACTGCGGATGGCGGACATCATGATGGTCTCTGGCGTGTCCACTGAGTCCTCTGAGACTGATGGCGATGGATGACGTGATGTTGCATCGGCTGCATGGTTTAGCTTTCCAGGGAGGTGCGCAATGTCGAAGCGCCATGGAAGCGTGCGCTGCTTGAGTCTGAAAAGGCGTGAGTTCGATATCTCATCAAGTGTGCGGTCACCGAAGATCTTTGTGAGCGGCTTGTGATCGGTGACGACAACAAGGTTGTCACAGCCTTGCGTGAAATAGCGTGTCTGTTCTAGTCCCCAGGCGACGGCCAGAGCCTCACCCTCGATGGGAGCGTAACGTTGCTCAGCTGACGAGAGGAACCTTGATCCTGCTAGGGTAATCCGCCATCCTTCTGTACAGCAATCAGGGAGTCCCGATGGGCAGTTGCAGTGTTGCTGAAGCAAAAAATATCCTATCCCACGTCGGGACCAGTCAGGGCGGAGGCATGTGCGTCTTGTTATGTCGAATATCTCCACGCCCTGGCGAATGGCATCAACGATGGCTTGCTTTGACGCTTGGAACGCGTCCTCAAGTTCTGCAGACCACGAGAATTTGTAGCGGGGGCTCAGAAACGGCTTGAATGGCGTCATGGTATCTCGTAGTTGGGCGTAGTTGGCCACCTGATTAACGAGGCCGAACCAGCTTCTGATGTCAGTGGTTGAGGTTGGAGACGGGAAGTCTCTTATGGCGTCTAAGTATTTCGGTAGCGGTTCGATGGCAGATTCAGATATCCTGAAACCCGCGAAGTCCGCACGTTTGCTGGCAAATTGGAATTTGTCAGGGTTTAGTACGATTCCGGCTTGACCAAGGTGGGTGAGTAAGTCGATCGTGCGCCACCAGTGCTGCTCTAGATCAGAATCATAATGAATCGTGTCGTCCACGCAACGTTCCTTGCGGTCAAAGCTGGAGAGGATGGCATCGAAGCGGCGGTTGTAGCCGTCACCCGACGACAGGAATCCCTGGGGTGCTCTGGTGTAGCGCCACCGTCCAAACGGGGTGATGAACGTTGTCAAGTGCCGGTCAGACTCGCGTAAGGGGACACTATGGTACCCGTTCCACGCGTCAGACACCGTTTTCCAACTGTCTCTAGGTATTCTGCGCGCTGAATGGAAGGGCGACTCGGCGGCGAATGTCTCCCGTTGGCAGAACTTGTTCAGTGGTGATAGATCAACGGTGCGGCGTGGTGAGCCGTCATGCTTTCTGGTGACGACCATCCGGTGGCACCAGGTGACAGGCTCGCCGTAGGGCACCCTTTCGATGACTCCGAGTGCTTCGTCGCGCAGAAGGTCATCGTAGACCTGCTGCTGCCAATGGAGTGGCACAGCGGCTGGGGTGTGGCAAGCCTTTGGTGTCGCGTTGGGGTCGACATGTATTTCTATGGCTGGTCCATCCATGCACGGCAGTGTCTGGTGAGGGCAGGTGTTGAATGTTGAAGATGCGTATCTGTTAAGCAGCCATTGTTTCATCTGACCATTGTTCTCAGCCCGGCATTCACAAGGGAGCTCCGACGGGCGGCTGGGTGCTTGTCTCCGTTGGGGACATGAGCAATGTTGGCCCGATACGTTACAGGATTCCCCTGTGTCTTGGGCGGTGGGGTTGCGTTGCGTGTTATAGTCGCGTGTGGGGAAGGTATGTGGCAGGATGCCCAGGCTGACGAGCGTGTCGTATGATAAATACATAGTATTCACGGCACGGCTGACATATACCATGGAGCGGCATGTGATTACCTCTCCGTCGTGGGTTCTGTATGTGATCTTGGCAAAGAACGCTCCCTCGATGGCGATGGGAGAGCGATTGGCCGCAGACATGCTGAGAGTGACGGGTGTCAGTATGTCTGGTGAAAATCCGCAGGCTAGAAAGTCGGCAAATGACCACAGATCCGACTGCGCACCAGTGTCTGCAACGGCTGATACATCGGCGCGGGCCTTTGCTGTCACGCCTGGGACGGTGGTGTGGTCAACCGCCTCGGACTCGGCGGTGATAGTGATATGCACTGTGGGTTGGGCTTTTAGACGCGCCCGCCGCCACTCGCCCTTCGTGAAGACGTGGTGATCGAGTTTGATTGGCTTACGTCCATTGAAGCTGTGTGTTGGAAATTTCCGTCTTCGGTGCCGTCTGTTTCGTCGAGGAGATTTGACTGGAATTGGTAGGAGCGCCGCAATCTGGGAGACCTGCTCTGACTCTCCATCAGCGTGAAATGCAGATGCGGAGGCCTGGGGCGTCCCTCGTGTTCGTTTGTTCCGGCGGCGAGTTCGGTAGCACAAAATGCACACCTGGTGGGGCTTTGTGTTCCAGCCCCGTGCTCCTTCCGTAAAGGTCTTGAATCGCTGCTGGCAATCCGGGCACGTGGCTTCTTTTGCCTGGTCTACTAGGGACGGTGTAGGGTTTGGTGCTGCGGTGTTGGAGTTAAGCCGAGGATTCTGTTGGCGTCGGAATGAAGACATAGCAGATAGGCTTGATGTTGGAAGTGCGTTTCGAGCCTTCTCTTTGGCCTCCACGAGGGAGATTACATCGTTCACCGCCGTCTGTGTGATGTCTCGTGTCCCGAGTACCTCACGGCGGATGTCAGGGTCGGCGATGCCGTTTAACAGGACGTCTCTAGACATGTGAGGTGTGTAGTCTACATGTTTTCCACATTCGCACTTCGTGGTAAATTCGCATGTCTCAGCTTTGCCTCGGACCCTCGCGGCGAAGGAACGGAATGGTTCATCGCGTTCCTGTTGAAGCTGAAGGAGCTCGGTTCTCAGGACGCCAGTTGCTATGGGGATGACTGCCAAGGAGCGCATGGTCTCCAAAAGCTGTGGCAGGTTGTCTGAGATGGCATCTGGGTTAGTCTTGAGTATATTGTCTCCGAGCTGAGGGCCCGCGCACTGAAATAGCTGGGCCGGTGCGGTAGCATCAGTGATGCCTGATCCAGTGCGAAACACGTGCCAACGTCTTACGAATACATTCCAGTCTTCTGTGGATACGCCGACGTCGATTTTTGGTCGTTCGAGCGCTGGCGCACGTGGGGTTTGCGTCGTGGCTGCTGGTTCGGCGCTAGGAGTCGGGGTTGTTTGATGAGCAAGCCCGTGGTTCTGTAGCAGGGCAATGGCCAGTGCTTCGGAGACGTCAGGTGTCGTAAACTCGCATGTTGGAACCGAACAGCCTAAAATAACCCTTGTTGAAGTTCCTTGTATTCGCTTCTACATGAAGAATTCTCCTCGGTGTTGGACGGTTTTATTTATCACAACAACGATGTAGAAGCGAATCTACGGGAAAACGTACAGTAATATAAATACACTTAAAACAAAATAAAGCACGGCCGACATTGTACCAGCTGACAATGTACTTACAACTGTAATAAAACGTCCTTTAGTCCTGAAGAGCTTCTTAATAAAACGATACCAAGGTATTAGTCAACAAAATGTCCGAGTATATCGACATGGTCTGCGGACGTTCCCTTAAGGGGTGAGTCCGTGGTGTGTTCAGTTGTGTAATGTCTCATGTTGGCCAGCGGTGTGCTGGTTCGACAAACTCTGCACAGCACAGTTAAACATGGTGCTTACATGAGAACTCTCATGCACCATTTGATTTTCAATTGTTTGTTGACCAGCTGGTAAAGTAGAAACATAATGCAGTTCACCTATATGTCCAACATATATGGATCTTTCATGTGACAAAGAACTTGCTCCACGAATTACAGTGATTTCAGCAAAATTTTTACTAGATTCTATTATACGAATATTTAAATTCATTGAGTCAGCTACTGCCTGTATAATGATGTTATCAGCTCAAGTTTGAGTCATGGACATACTGCTTAAATATTGCAGCCATGAACTACCAACATAGCTTTCAATAAACCTCTCAGGATTTGCTCTTAAGTACTCAACACCTGCAGTTCTAATTTCTAAATGATGACTGCAGTTCCCATACAACTGATGTGAAACAGATCTAAAAAACAATCACCACTTCCACCAACATCAAGAGGTATTAATCCATGTCTTATTAACCGTATGTTAAGTAGAATAGGAATCTCTGCAGGACCCTGGGTTTAATTCAATGTCTCCCGATAACAAAAGCTCCTTTTCTGACAAGAGGTAGTTGTTATTATCAAACAACTCGAACAAAAATTCTGGATAACATCTATAATTCCTCTCAGAAGTCAAACACTTTCGTTGTTCGAATTTCCTTAAAAAATATCGAGTAAAAAATGACTCTTGTTTATGAGCAAGCTCAACAATCCACAGTTTACCACTGGTAGCCACACTAAATAAAACAGATGAAACGGGAACACTTTTCTTCAAGATATGTTTAATTCTGACTCTTGGTTTTCTGCGTTTAACTAACTTTGAAACTTTACATGGTAATCTAGATGGTTCTCTGTCTCTTTTCCTGCATGCAGTAACTACACGCTTACATCTACCTTGCCTTATTTAGGTGTAAACACCGGAAAGATTGTCTTCCACTCCGACCATTTGCAGAAAAAGTACTATAAGTTACGTATTGCCCAGGCATAGCTTCTGTGGATGTGTTTTCCATGGTCATGATTTCGTTAAATAAAGTTTTTTGTTTCCACTCTACTAGGAGAGTCAATACTCTGTAAGAGGAGCGCTCATGTAATCGCGGTGGAATCGACTGCGTTGTGCGCTGACAACATACCGTATTCTGCATACATGTACATGTAATTCTTCGCATGGGATGCGTGCTCCCTCGAAAGGGTTGAATAATCCCTTGAAAGGGCTGAATAATCCCTGGAAAGGGCTGAACAATCCCTGGAAAGGGCTGAACAATCCCTCGAAAGGGTTGAATAATCCCTCGATAGAGATTCGAGATTCCTTGAGAGAAATGAAGTCCCACGAACAGTAAAGTCGTGATTTCTGCGCCATTTGAAGTCGGCAGAGGATGTAGCTGCCCTGATTGTAGATGCTGTTGTACATTCCTTAACAATATTTCAAAAAGCAAAGATGGATATTTGCTAAACATACTCGACATCGCTCTACGCAGCAAAGACTGCCCGCCATGGTCACTTGCTAATCTACTCGTCGATTTTATGGCGATTCCTCGTACAGATACACAAGAACTGAAATAAACTTTCTTAAAACACATCCACTTAAAGCTATCCCTAGCTGTAAAAGGCAAATTGAACAAACTCAGCTTACAACAAGGCGAACTCTACTCATCAAAACACCGCAATCTTCCTTCAGTTCCTTCCGAGATACTCCTTGAATGTTTTGCAACCAACTCCCTCTTCCGAACATTGACAGGTTTGACTAACGAGTACTAACGAAACTCTACCGTCAAATCAATCACAGTTTTGTTCCTCTCAATCGCACATTCGGTCATTAATCGGGAAGCGATCTTCGCATTTCCGAAATTTGATTAAGTACGAATATTCTTTTGTTACGCGTTTTTGGTTAACGGACACGCTCGATGACATAGAATCTACGACCCTCCGGCCGTAGATTCAAAAACACAGCTAGACATAATTTTATTGATCGTAAAGAATTCGATTTGCTGGATATGACATCCACACATTTGTTCTCAACTTACCACTGGCGCACGCGCAATGACATTCATTGTTTCTTTGTGACGTTGCGGGTTAGTACATTATCTTGACCATAATCTTTCCCGAAGGTAAATGTAAGCAGCATACGAAAGAAAACCAAATATGTAGCCGCAAAGCTAAGACGTAGTTTTGGTAATCGAGAGCTATGGCTCTTAATTGTCCACTCGAGCTTGTGGCCCTATTCATTTTGGAATTCAGTTCCATATTTCAAGGCAAGTATCATATTTTGTAGCACAGATCCTACCACTTGTTTTCCAAATTAAGGCTCAATTGTCGGAAATGCAAAATTTAATCTCACCTTGTAAACCTTGAATTTGTCGAAAAATAAAATTTAGGGAAGGCAAATGACGTACGAGAGAAGTCAAGGAAATATTTATGCAGTCCGGTTGAAGTCCGTCAATGATTGGTACACGAATCTGCAAGGTCGAGAGCTTTCTTCCACCGGCACTTTTTAATGCTTTTTTGTAAATGATTAAATATTTTAGGGCCAGCGATCGACATGAATACCCTTCCAATGGAAAACCGCGAAATGGCTATCCATGGAAGATATCCAAAAGGTAAGTTGTTTTTAGATCAAACTTTGAAGGACTTCTATTCAGGAAGACAACTTTCCGAGAAACGCGTTTTTCAAATTCATTTGTGAAGTGGGATTTCATAATTTTTTTTTGTTATCAGTTGAATAATCAATAAATCAGTCTTACCAAGTACTTTGAAAATTCATGCTTTGCTCATCAACTTTAGGCAAATTCCAAAGCGTAAAGTAGGTTGTGATGTGCGCTATAACAGGTATTTCTTGGATAGGGTCGGTAGTGACTCGGAAACTGATTTCACACCAGCTTGTAACTTTCTCTTTTTCTTTTTTCCAATAAATGCATCAAATTCCAGCTTGTTTCCAATTAGAAACAGAGGGTAAAGAGTAACACTCTGTATTGACCATTCCTTTATTTTAAATATTCAATTATTTCTTCATTGTATGTAAATCGCCATGGGATGGTAAAATATCTCTGGTTGAAATTTGCTTAGTTGTTGCTGAAAATACTCAATTATTTCAGGCTCTACCATAGAAACAGACATTTGTGATGATTACCGAATCCTCTACGTCCAACAAAATGCAAGTTACAATCCATATTTTGGGCTCAACAACCAAACCTGTGCACTCTATAACAAGATATCACTCAATACCGAAAAGGTAGGTAATATTCAAAGGAACCAATAAATTGTTATTTGTACGTCCGAACGAAAATCATGGCTTAGGCTTGGTATAATTAATTTTCTTTGTAGAGATGGTAAAATGCAAAAATGGTTTATCATCTGATAATAGCAATAATAATTATAATAATAATAATAATAATAATAATAATAATAATAAGTTGAATTTTGTCACGATAGAGTGGAGAATGATTAGTAATTGTAATAGGACTGAGTGGAGTACAATTTAGAGACTAATCGGGCGAGGGACTTGAAATTAAGAGCACGATTATCCCTGAATTGTACGACACAAGGTTCGATTACCTATTGATTATGTCAATAACAAAATGCGAGAAACTCGGGAATTAATAATGGCGTCAAAATCTAAGGAAACATATCTACTAAAAGTCATTGGACCAGTTAATTTCGTCTTTGTTTGTTTTCAATCTGCACCTGTCAACCAGCTCACTTAAAATTTTTTTCCCTTAATTATGATTGGCTAGGATGAGCTAGCTAGTTAAAGTTTATTGGCTAATTGCATGAAGTGCTTACTTTTTATTGGCTGCTTAACTGTCAGCTTTGGATTGTCCGATTACAAATGCGGGACAGGCCAAATCGGACAGTTTGGACCTGAAACAGCCAATTAAGGCATAAATAAGGGCTGTTAACAACTAATCATATTCGAACAATTTGTTATTGACACAATTACTGGTATTTAATTCATTTCAAAAGTGAATTCGCCATTGCATTGTTTTGCGATGTCTGAATATCCGATGAGCTCGAATCTCATAGCAGTTTTTTCTCAAGTAATGATTAAACTAGAGCCAAGTTGTTACTAGCTAGCTCGTGTTTTTTGGCGCTTAGCACCGACGACATGCTTTGATTCGTTGGCTGTAACAATCTCTTATGGTTTTACCGAGTGGACCCTTGGCTTTGTTTTACAACAGTCACTTTCACTGTCACCTCTCCGTGCCTATCTGATGCCACTTTTGACTTTCACTCCAGAACTTGCAAGCCACAACAGGGATATCAAAGAGTGCGACAAATAACGCATTTTAGCTTAGTAAAAATCTACTTGTAGACTAATGCAAATTCCGCAATCTGATTGGCTGAGCTACTGCAGACTATCTGCCATTAGACAGCACTTGGTTGAAGATCGTTTTCAAAATGGTGATGTCTTCGTGCTTTCGCCAAGTTTCACAAGAAGATTTAGCATTTTGGTATTTTTTTACCGACACATGATATGTTTCTTATGATTTTTACTAAAACAATTAGATTATTCGCTCTCGATCTCTATGAGATGATAGTTGATTCGGCCTTCGTTCTCGTCAACTATCACCCCATAGAAATCTCCAGCTCATAATATAATTCTTAGTAATTGGGTAAATCAAACGACTTGATTAAGTAAGTTATACCACCATAAGGTAAAACGGAGGTGTTGACGTTTCGAGCGTTAGCCCTTCGTCGGAGCGAATGAATAAAGAGATAGCTCCTACGAAGGGTTAACGCTCGAAACGTCAGCACCTCCCTTTTTCCTTACGGTGGTATAACTTACTTTATCAATTCGTTTGATTATCCCAATTTCTTGTGTTTCAATTCCCCACTGACGCAGCACCAGTTTCTTTAGAAACTATGCTCACAATACTCATAATATAATTGCTAAATATACAACACAAGTGAATAGTGGATCTCGCGCGTTCTGATTAGTTTACTCTGAAGTGATTAGCAAAGTACTATTCACCTCCGAGCAGCCGAAGAGAAACAAAACGGACTCCCGTTTAATTTCGGTTTCCGAAGAGGAAGTTATTTGAATAAATGCTAGTTATTTAGCTTGTGTGGTATATACTAAAACAATTATTCACCTCGGTGTCGGTTAAACTGGTGGATATTTACAGGTGTATTTACAGGTGTACTGTAGCCAGCTTCCTTACTTAAATACTTGTACACACGACCCCACAAGCTTTGCAGCTTTAACCCTTATCTTGGATAAATAAAGGTTATGTTATGTTATGTTACTTAAGCTGTTCAACGAGGTGAGTTATAAATCGAAAGAATTATATAAAAGGCGTTTCACTACAATTGAAAATAATACTTATTCCCTTATTCCTTCAGGCCAACATTTCCCACAGCGGAACATTTCTGATGGCAGTCAGCAAGAACCGGCAGAACCTGACGGACACTCTGGTAAGTTTGTCAGACGCTGGAACCTGGCTTTCCTGAGTTTGACTCCTTCCATCTGACAGTGTCAGGTTGACTTTGAATAGAGATATCTTTTCAACTTCATGCTCCCTCTCCGTTTGCAATTAGAGAACCGGCATGAAGACATGAAACTTGAGACACGAATCGGTTAAATTAGTGCTATCGTTTTGTTTTTTTTTCATATTCCAACAGTTGTGCGTGACTTACTGCATGGGGGATCTAAGTGAATCTGCATGCAATGAATCGGTGGCCAAACCAGTTGTAACGCAGCAGTTTTATCAAACATTTGTCAGTGAAAAAACGCCAGTTACAACTGCTGTGATGAGGATCGGACAAGAGTCACTGAACAAGGTACATTGCTTGTTAACTGGACCTAAGGAAATTATGATAATTGCAGCTAATTCAAAACCCGTTCCTTATTCAGCGCATGACTATTCTGTCAGCTAGGTAATACTATTTAAAATAGCCGTTTTAAGAAAGGTCGTTTTAACCTTTTCAATTGCAATTGTCGTAAGCGACTCCCACGCATTTGGTTTTTTAAAAGTTATTTTGGTGAATTTGGTGTCTAATAATATACATGCAAAAATTTCAGCATGCTCATTGGCTGAGAGCACGTCAATTAATCCCAAACGGTGCAGAAAATTGAAATTGAGTGCAAAAAGTTGAAATTGAGTGCAGAAAGTTGAAATAAAATTTTTGCATGTATATTATTAACAAGTAATCACATGATTTGTCTCGTGCAATTTGGGATAAATCAGCACTCGTAAAGTTTTTCAAAGACCACAAATTGCACTCGCCCTACGGGTTCGTGCAATATGGTTAGCCTTTGAAAAATTTACTCGTGCTGATTTATCCCAAATTGCACTCGAAATCATGTGATTACCTATACAAATTGATTCATAGTGTCTGAGTTGATCATTTGTGTGATTCTCGTTAGCTTTACATTGCCATGTTGTTCTATGGAGAAGTCGCATGCTGATCACTTTTGGCAGTGAAAGGGTTAAATACCCATAAAGTTACGCCGACTTTTATACACTTTGCCTCGTTAAATCTCTATACCTGAAGTCTGACAAAGGTTCTCCTTTTGTCAGAGCTTATCCTTATACCAACATGAACACCTAGTAGACTTAATGTTTTTGAAGTAGGAAAGAGTTATTCGTTGTTTCTAATTCCTGCAAATTTATCAAGAAATCGTTAAATCTTGTACTATTTTTATTTGTAGCATTCAATGTCTATAGATTATTATCTATAGGTTATCTCCATTCGCTCCGACGAAGGGCAAACTCTCGAAACGTCAGCACCCCCCTCTTACCTTACGGTGGTACTTTATCAATTCGTTTGGTTATCCCAATTTCTTGTGCTTCAGTTGTCTATAGGTTATTACCAAGACATTTCGCTTTAATGTTGCTTGTGTTACCAATTTGTGCTTTTCTAGCAGCATCAGTCATTACTGTCTCTAGATATCAGCTATTTAGTATTCTGTAGGATTATTCTCTGACGAAACAACTTCTAAGCAACGCACATATTTATGCTTTCCATATGATTTCGTTTAGGTCGTAACCTTTCTGTTTTGTCTTAACTAGGCCACTCAAACAAATTTTCATACAAATTTTGAATGTCTGTTTTTGACGTTAAACAACAGATTATTGGCGAGTTTCTACCGACTAAGATGATTCTTTTTCAATTTAGATATGCTTTGTATAGTTAAAGAGAAAATTATATGCAATTTAAGCGATATATAGAACATTTGCAGAGATTCTGTTGTTTAGATAGTCGATCGTGATTAAATAATTTTTATGAAAATTTGTTTGGGTGTTCGAGTTGTACTGTAAATGACTCACGAGGAATGGTCAATAGTAAACAGTTCTTGCTTTAGTCGAGTTCGATCTTCCAAGAGAGGGTAGGTCTGAAAAGTGTTGTGAGGATACTTTCTAAAGAAACTGGTGCTGCGTCGGTGAGGAATTGAAACGCAAGAAATTGGGATAATCAAACGAATTGACAAAGTCAGTTATACCACCGTAAGGTAAGAGGGGGGTACTGACGTTTCGAGCGTTAGCCATTCGTCAGATCGACGAAGAGCTAGGACGAAGGGCTTAGGACGAAGGGCTAACGCTCGAAACGTCAGCACTTCCATTTTACGTTACGGTGGTATAACTTATTTTCAATTTTTGTCCCAACTTCTAGGTTTGAAAAGAACTGTTCAACAAGACCAACAGTTCTTTTAAGACCTACCGCACGCGGCCAACGTCAGACGCGAATCGTCGGTTCAAATCATTTAAATTGTAGGCCGCAGTACTTATGACTTGCTTGTCTTTTCTTCACACAGTCTAAAATGTTTTACTCGCTGGTAAAGTGTGATTCTGGGCCCTTCTCGGTTGATCATTCTGGCGTGTTGAGAACTATAGGAAACCTTCGAGAACAGGAGGGACGCACTTATGAGCTGAAGGTTAGTCCGACTAGCTTGCAATGCAAAGCAACTTTTGCGATTTTACCCAAAGTTCTCAAACTTGCTAAGATGAACCATGCGAAATTAAGAACTACACAACCTCGTTTTGCATTTGTTCCTGTGGAAGAAGGACGATAACTGGGCGTGGTTCCTTCGTCTACGTTAAATCGCTGATGGAAACCGCACATCCTGAGAAGAGAATTGGAAAACCTACTACTCTGTACCCTTCCTTTGGTTGTTTTTTTCGGGTCTTTCCTTATCAAGACGAATTGTTATAACTCGGATTGTTCCCTGAAAACACGATCTAAACAACTGGGAGCAACCTGCCGATGAGCTAGACAGTTACTGTGGCACTAATTGAAATTGTGTTAGAGTAGAAGAGGAAAACCGAAATAAATAGCTACAAGCTAAGACGCCATAAAGAAAGCATAAACAACTCTTCCAGGGTTCCAGTCACGCTTCCAGGTTTATTTGCAATATCTGTAGCAAGCACTGACATAGTAGGGCTGGGCTACTACACTACATGAACCACTGTTCTCAGCAGGACTAAAAACGATAAAGTTAGGGGGCTGTTATTGTCACTCGAGACAACCAAATGCCTATTAGAATGCCTGAGTTTATTTGAGTGTCTTCGTAGCGCAACTTCACTACCAGACCTGAGCGAAACTGACTGATAAAATTTCTTAGCCATTGAAGTTACAGACACATCGTACTCAACCTTAATTGAAAGATCAGCTAAGGTTTTAATACTTGTAAAATACCCTTGTCAAATACGTTAGAGAGGTCATCGTGTTCATAGCGGAGATCATCCTATGAACTTCCTTTTTGCCTGAAATTATGCATACGGTGGCAGCAAAAATCTCGCAGCAGACGATCAATGTTATGTAAAGGACGACTCAAAACTGAATGAAAAATGCTGCTTTGTAATCTGCTTGTGTCTGTGGCTTATAGTGGCAATCACCGCAATGACCTGGGCTTCAGTATCAGGGGCCCAGTGTAGATGCACGAGAGAGACGCCTTTTTTTTTTGCTCTCTAGAGTGCGACTGAAAAACTGGGCGTGAAGTGTCTTTTATTTTCTTTCTTGAATTTGCTATTTTGCAGTATTTGTAATTGCGCTAATGGTATTAGAAGGACAAAAACCGCTCACATAGCTCCCGAAAAGTAAATGGAAATTTCTTTTCTCTGGTTATATTTTTCCAGGTGCTGACAACACAGTTTGCTTTGAATAAAACACAAACAGTAGTGAATATTCGCGTCGAGATTACCGGGGACAACGACCACCGTCCGGTATTTGATGAACCAACAGGGTACACTTTCTCCGTGCCGGAAGAGGCCCCCGGCGGTGTAACTGTCGGGTTTGTTAAGGTATTACATGTTTATTTTTATCGGGTTGTATAGGGTACGGTATACAGATGTTCTAAAAGCCTGGTAGGCGGCGAATATCTGAGAGATAAAACATGAGTAAGTAATAAACCCTATACAATAAAACACAGCACAATGCAATGTAATACCATACAACACAAACTTAATGTTTACACCCATCACCCTCTCGGTTTTTCTCGTAAAATACAACACGCCCTGCATATCCGGTTCATAGCTACTTATAATATATTTGTGGCAGTTGGCGAGCAGGCAAAATTGTACAAATCATGCAATCCAATTGGTAACGAGAGCGAGAGGAATTGTATCACTCTACTGAGCGATTTTGTTGTCAAATCAAACTATTACCTATCCAGTTATGTTGTATAATAGTGTTAAGAACGTTATTGTTAAAACTAAAACTTAAAACTAGTGTTAAAAGTGTTAGAACGGGATTCTGTTGCTTTTCTTTGACCGGGGTGTCCCAATTGCCAATTAGTGTCCAAGATAACATGAAGCTTGGTATATATAAATCAGAGCGTGAGACTCACGCTATTAGATACATAGGGTATAGAGCATCTTTACACAAAGTTAAACAAGCATAATAAAGTTTAATATCACTATACTTTTGAAAATTCCATGCGAGTAAGGTTTTCGTTTCACAGAAAATGTAAACTTCTTCCTGTTCTTAATAAATCGTAGTTCAAAACCCCATTCTCCATATCCCATACACTAGGTAATTATTGGAATTGAGCACTGAGTTTTTTGAGCATGAAAAACCGACTTTATAGACTGTCAACTTACTATTTTGTCTCAGCACTGTTAGTTGCAACAGTCTACACTTGCTTCATTGATATTCTTTGCATAATGAGAAGGAAAAATTATATTTCTCCCCACTGTCCTTCTTTCATGGCAATGTACGGTCTATGATTACCTTCTATTATTGGCATTGTATGGGACGCGCCATGGCCACAACCATGAAATCGTGCCTGCAAACTTTTTTTCTAAGTAACATTTACTGTTCATCACCCTTTAAAAGACCGCTGACTTTACTAACAATAAGTGATTTTCTTTTTACTTTTCGTCCCCAGGCCATCGATCTTGATTCTGGTAATAGTGGAAAGGTGACCTACATCTTAGCCAAAAATCATGAAGGAATTCTGTAAGTCTTGACATTCAATTACCAGTGCATTCGTATCCAAAGATTACACAAAGTGGAACCTACCTCAGAGAGAATACTCAGCTGCAAAAAAACTTTAGGTCGCTAATTTACTCTATCGAAAGGATGATGTAGCGGTTTACATGTCACGTCGAAAGTAACGGTACAATTTGCATGGTTTTCCACTATTACGATAGAGGGGATTGGCTAAAGAATCGATCAGCCAATCAGAAGTGGACTAGAACAAAACGCGACAGGGCGCACGCATCTTGATATCCCGTGTTTGGTGCTTTAAGGCATACATATTCTTTGAATTCTAATTGGCGCAAAAGACTGTCACCACCTGTTCTGTGGTTGCTTAAAGTAATTGCTGTTGTTTTGAGAACGGCTGTAACAAGCCAAGAATTCGTATCCACCCCATTCAATAAATTTTGCGAGAAGAAAGTTTTCTCTGAAAACCCATTGTCCATATCATCGCCTGTTCTTGTTTGTCTAAAATCGTGGCTGAAACACTACGGAACATTTTACGTGTTCTACGTCTTTTTTTATTTAATTTAAAAAATATCATGGTACCTGAAAGCAGCCAATATTGCTCTTTCAAAGAAACAAGTTACAAAGCACCACCTATACAGTGTTGAACCACAAACTGCACAATATGTTGCATGTTTCTTACTTCTCATGATCAACATTGTTCATGCGGTGAGCGGGGATAAGAGATATTGATGTTTAAGCGGAAAACACGGGAACTGTACAGAAGATTTGTTCTGGATCAGTGTTGTAGTTCTCCTTAATAACAAGCGCCTTACCTTTGAGTTGACCCCAATTACTCTCAATTTTGAAAGTGTATTTGTGTGGTGCAGAGATGCTGAGTACTCGGAACACTTCCACGAGGAAAACGATGGGGTTTCTTTATGCTCACTTGAGAGCCCTCCCGTAGAATTGAACAAACTTATTTTGGACGTATAACTATTACAGTTCGTGTTGTGTTTGGTGCTGTTCATGATAAAGTGAACGAAAGGTGAGAACAGAAATGCGGCTTTCAAGTTCTTAGACTTTTTTGGCAATTATCCCCCTTTACTGTATCAAAAGGCGCCCATGTTTATTTTTAATTTGCTACGTTCCCTTTTAGCTTTTTATTGAATGGCACAAGTGGTGAAATCACGACAAAAGGTCCTCTTGATCGTGAAACCGCTGACAGTTATTGGCTGACAGTCTTTGCCACAGACCACGGAGTTCCTGTGTCACTCAGCAGTAAAGTTAATGTGCGCATTGTCGTTGAAGACATCAATGATAACCGGCCGATCTTCGTGAAGGACGAGTACAGGCTGTCGCTGAGTGTGCATGTGAAACCTGGGCCTGTTTTAAGACTTAACGTAAGTCGATCTTTGACCAGCCAAATGCACCAGCTGATATTATGCAAGTATATTTTCAGCGGAGTACAAACATGCGTTATTGACCAAGCTTGTTCGGTCAAGATGGCTGCATATTGGCATTGTTCACGTTTGTGTTTTTAAACGCAAAACGTTAACGACGCCAATTTCCAGTCACCTTGACCGATCAAGCTTGGTCAATAAAGGATTTATTAAATCGCCATGTTGCTATGTTTTGTTTCGCGGGAAAACGTGATAGATAGTTCCATCTGAGGTAGCCAATCAGAACTCAGCATTCGTCTCGTCTTGCCCTCTCGCGGAACCAGCTATATAATGTGTTGTCTATAACATGTTCAAGAAATTGGGATAATCAAATAAGTTGATAAAGTAAGTTATACAACCGTAAGGGAAAGGGAGGTGCTGACGTTTCGAGAGTTAGCCCTTCGTCGGAGCGAATGAGAGGATTCCGGATCACGTACCATGTATAGAGAGAAGTTTGGAGCTATGCTATTGGTGGAACCATAGCAGCAGTGTGCGAATGGAAGTGAATAAATTAGATAAATGATTAAATGAATGAGAAACGTTCGTTGAGACTGGGATGATATCGTTGATATCGTTGATATCGTTGATAAGAGAACCGAGTTGGAAGATAACCTTCTGTTTCTAGGTTTTTACGGCTTTCTGTGTTGCCCTGATGCACGGGAAGGCCATAGATCACCATGTCTTGTGTCGCGCTACAGGTTTAGAGGTATCTTTGTCATTTTGTTCGACGGTAGTATAATTTACTTTATCAATTCGTTTGATTATCCCAATTTCTTATACTTTTTGATGACACACAGCTCATTCCGTAGCTCTCTCGCATTGGGGGCGAAGGGTATTGTTGGAGATGTTTGTATAGGTGTGTCCCGTTGCTTTGTTGACCAATGACGGGACGTCTTATAAACTGCTTTACTCCACTCTCCCCAACAAACACAGACAATCACAACCCCCTATAAACTCGTTAAGACAAAGCAATTAACCACCACTTGTTTCCTCCAAGGCAACGGATGCAGACATTGCGGAAAACGCGAAGATGGTGTTCAAAATTAAAGAGGGAAATGATAAAGGGCTGTTCTGGCTTGACGAAACGAGTGGAAAACTGTACCTCACGGACGGACTCAGGATCACATCAAATGACTCAGTGGTCCTTGTGGTGGAAGTTCAAGACACGAAGTCCATCAGACCCGAATTTAAAGATTCTGTGCTGGTGTGGATTTCTTTCCACGGTACGTGCACCTCTTTCATTTCGCGTGGTGTAGGTCAGTAGATGGAAAAAGCCCATCAACACTGCATGCCTGGATAAACAAACTCTCCAGTTGGTTCCAACTGTTTTATCTGAGGATTGAAACTTTGAAATGTGACAGTTCTTGACAACCTGCCGAAAAGTGCCGCATTGCTTTGGTACTCAGTGTTCATTTTACTATACACTGTACACGTATTTTTTTTCATCTGTCGGTACGACCATGCAGTGAGGTCTTATTTGATTGGGTGTTGTTCAGTTCTGTTGCCGTGTCACTTATTCATGTTTGGGGAGACGCGTGTACAGAGACCATTCCTCGGAACAGGCTTATTTAAAAACACTTTTTGACTTAGAAACTTACAAATTTGCAAAGAATGTTTGGCAGGTCGCATTAATTTTTTTTTGGCCGAACAAGAATTGTGCAGTTTTCACAGTCAATATCATATGTGAAGAAAGGTTAACCAGTTACCGACGTTTTCAAGCTTTTTACAATCCAGACAGAGTTCCCCGGATGACCAAGAAAAAGGTTCCGGTCTCGATAAACTAGTAAAAACACCTTATATTTTAACCTGTATTTTGCAGACTTGCCTTGTAGCATAGTTTGATAGAGAGTACGTCTTCTTTCCCTGACTACAGCACTAATCCTGACGTCTGAAATCGGGCCTAGACGTTTACGGTCTTTCGAGAATTCGCCCGCCTGGCGTGTGTTTTTCCAAAGACGCGAGAACGTTTGTGGCCGGTGTCGGGAGCAATTATCAATACTGGAGTTTGGGAAGAAAGAAGTTTCTGCTCATCACAGTATTAAGTGTAATTAAACCGGAAGTTAAGACTATCCCATGTTACATATATGCGAAAAGAGTACTTTTATAGAACGACTGGTTTATATTTTTACTATTTGCTTCTCCGGCGCGACAATTACCGTAGACCTATCAAGGGCTGGGGTGAGACTGTGTTATTATAGCATTTTGACTTCTCCATCTAAACTTGTACAGTAATGTAGCAAAATCACTATTACGTACACAAGGTATAAAGTGGATGAATCACGTGTGTAAATTCTATTGTTACATTATATGGCGCAAGAATGTGAGTTGCATGTGTTGGAAGCTTTTTTCTAAAATAAACCTTCTTTTTTAGATGTGATGTCTTTAGCTGCAAAGCACAGTTTCTTCTCCCTTACCGTTGGACTCGGTGCTGGTGGCCTCGCAGTGTTTCTTCTTGTATCCCTCTCAATTGTGTGTTTGTGGTGAGTTGTCATCTCTTGATAGATAATCGTACCCTTCAGCAGTATTGAAAAGAGACCAGAGGTACCAACGATCCACTATCGATTGCTTGACCTTCGCTCCAACAGTGAGCAAAAAATATGGATCAAATTCCGTATCGTGAGGGTCTACAAAGAGAGATCAAGATATAGAGGATAGCACGTGGCCGCGAGGAGATACGAAATTTCACTCCTGGTGTTATAAAAACATTTCACTTGAAATTTCGTATCTCTAATCGACTATGTGATTTCCTTTTTATTGTACAAAATTTATTGGTATACCGGGTGGCAGCAAATCTATCAAAGCACTATCCTACCTTTATTATTTCTTACTCAAATGCGTGCAATATCATTTTTATCAGTTTGCTACTACATAGTAAACCACTAAATTTCTAATGTAAAATGCGATCTTGCGTGCCGGTTTCAAATTTGAAGAAGTGTGTTAGGCCAAGAATCATGTGGTCTGTATTTTGTTGAGGAACGTAATTCGTAGAACCTCATTGTCCCCGCAAAACAATAAAGGGCACAAAATTGCAAGATGTGATTTTGATTTGTTTCTAGATACCTTGCTCTTCCTTTTTCGACAGGGTAAAGTTGAGGGCTAAAAGTACGTCTCGATTTGGCCGAAGAGAGAAGCTAACGACTTTAACCTCCAAACAAAACTTAAGTTCGAGCATTATCTTGGACATGCCTCAGATGGAATCGACGGTTTTCGTGGATTATGAATTGCCTTCTAAACAACGGCCCCATTTTACTCCTTATTACACCATCGGAAGACCAAATGTATTGCGTCAGACAAGATCGTTTCCAACGTTGTACTCGCACTCGAAAGAAGGTAGTCGGCCGACATCACTAGCACACAATGGGCAATCAACATTTCTGGAAAATGATACCCAGGTAATATTACCGGTAGAAGTCACGGAGACGGCATTAGAAGGAGATGATACACAGCCGGAATTACTGAAAGAAGATAGCCAGCCAGAATTACTAAAAGAACATGGCCAGCCAGCATTACTGAAAGAAGATAGCCAGCCGGCGTTACTGAAAGAGGATAGCCAGCCGGCATTACTGAAAGAATATAGCCAGTCGGCATTACGGAGAGACGACAGCCGACCAGCATTACTGAAAGAAGATAACCAGCCGGCATTACTGAAAGAACATAGCCAGCCGGCATTGCTGAAAGAAGACAGCACGCTGCCATTACTGAAAGAAGAAAGCCAGCCAGCATTACTAAAAGCAGATAGCAAGCAGGCATTACTGGAAGAAGATGGCCAACCAGCATTACTGAAAGAAGATAGCCAGCCAACATTACTGGAAGAAGATAGCCAGCCAGCTTTACTAACAAAAGGCAGCCAGCAGGCATTACTGGAAGACGATTGGAAGCAGGAATTACTAAAGGACGAAAGTCAACTATCATGTATGGAAAGAGATTGGCAAGCGACTTTATTGGCGAAAGAGAACCAGCCGGCGTCAATGGAAAAAGATAGCCTTCCTGCATTACTAGAGGAAGATAGGCAGACTGCTTTAGTAGAAGAAGATAACCAGCCTGCATTATTGGAAAAAGATGCGCAGCCGACATTACTGGCAGAAAGTAGCCAGCCGGAATTACTGGAGGAAGATGGGGAGCTGGCATTAAAAGAGGAAATCAAACAGCCCAAGTTGCTGAAGGAAGATAGGCAGCCGGTACTACTGGAAGAAGATGGGAAGCCAACGTTGGTAGAAGACACGCAGCCGGCATTACTGGAAGAAGATGGCCAGCAGGCAATACTGAAAGAAGATAGCCACCCGGCATTACCGAAAGAAGTTAGCCAGTCAATATTACTGAGAGAAGACAGCCAGCCGACATTACTGAAAGAAGTAAGCCAGCTGGAATTACTGGAAGAAGATGGGGAGCTGGAATTAAAAGAGGAAGTAAAACAGCCCAAGTTACTGAAAGAAGATAGGCAGCCGGCACAAGTGGAAGAAGATGGGCAGCCAACGTTGGTACAAGAAGACAAGCAGCCGGCATTGCTGGAAGAAGATAGCCACCCGGTATTACTGACAAAAGACAGCCAGCCGGCATTACTGAAAGAAGTTCGCCAGTCAACATTACTGAGGGAAGATAGCCAGCCAGAATTACTGAAAAAAGACAGCCAGCCGGAATTACTGGAAGAAGATGGGGAGCTAACATTGAAAGAGGAAGTCAAACAGCCTGAGTTACTGAAGGAAGATAGGCAGCCGGCACAAGTGGAAGAAGATGGGCAGCCAACGTTGGTACAAGAAGACAAGCAGCCGGCATTGCTGGAAGAAGATGGCCAACCTAAATTGCTGAAAGATGATAGCCAGCTGGCGTTACAGAAAGAATATAGCCAGCCAATTTTGCTGAAAGAAGATAGCCAGTTGGCGTTACTGAATAAAGATAGCCAACCCACATTACGTAAAGAAGATAGCCAGCTGGCATTACTGAAAGAAGATAGCCAGCTAGCATTACTGAAAGAGGATAGCCAGGCAGCATTACTGAGTGAAGATAGCCAGCCAGCATTATTAAAAAAAGACAGCCAGTCGGCATTACTGGAAGAAGACTGGAAGCCGGAATTATTAAAAGAAGATTTTCCCTTAGCAGGTTTTGCAAAAGATTATCAGGCGACATTACTGGAGAACGTTAGCCTTCTGGCATTGCCAGAAGAAGATAGACCGCCAACATTAGTAGTAGAAGAAGATAGCCAGCCTGCGTTATTGGAAGAAGATGAGCAGCCGATATTACTGGCAGAACGTAGCCAGCCGCAAGTACTGGGAGAAGATGGGGAGCTGGCCTTAGAAGAGGAAATTAAACAGCCCGAATTACTGAAGGAAGATAGGCAGCCGGCATTAGTGGAAGAAGATGGGCAGCCAACGCTGGTAGAAGTCAAGCAGCCGACATTGTTGGAAGGAGAGAGCCGGTCGGCTTTACAGGAAGATAATAGGCAGTTGATATTACAAGCAGCATCACTGGAAGAAGATGGACAGCCAGCAATACTGCATAAAGACTTTCTACCGGCATTTTTGGGAGAAGGTAGGCAGCCGACATTAGTCAAAGAAGATGAGCAGTCGGGAGTACTGGAAGAAGATAGGCAGGCCGCATTACTAGAAAAAGATAACCCGCCAGCATTACTGGAAGAAGACGGGCAACCAGTATTACTTGAAGAAGATAGCAAGGATTTACATCACCAGGAGAATAGAAATGTTTGGATTCAGACAGAGACTGGCTCAATGGTATATTTCGGGAGAGAATCGTCAATTCTCCTTCGGCAGGACCCACTGACAACAACATCTGGAGAAAATGAAAAAGACTCTTGGACACTGTCTGAAGTTAGGTCTGGACCTTCATTATGGATAGCATATACAGATAGCTCCTCCGAATCTGATACGGAAGATTGTAGGCAACTAGCATCAGTAGAAAAAGACAGGTGGCCGCAATTACTGGAAGAAGATAGCCAGTACACAAAACATGAAGACAATGGGCAGCCCGCATTACTGGAAAAAGATAGCAGGCCTATATTACCAGAAGAGGATATGCAGGTGGAATTGCTGGAGGAAGATAGGCAGCCGGCATTAGTGGAAGAAGATGGGCAGCCAACGCTGGTAGAAGTCAAGCAGCCGACATTGTTGGAAGGAGAGAGCCGGTCGGCTTTACAGGAAGATAATAGGCAGTTGATATTACAAGCAGCATCACTGGAAGAAGATGGACAGCCAGCAATACTGCATAAAGACTTTCTACCGGCATTTTTGGGAGAAGGTAGGCAGCCGACATTAGTCGAAGAAGATGAGCAGTCGGGAGTACTGGAAGAAGATAGGCAGGCCGCATTACTAGAAAAAGATAACCCGCCAGTATTACTGGAAGAAGACGGGCAACCAGTATTACTTGAAGAAGATAGCAAGGATTTACATCACCAGGAGAATAGAAACGTTTGGATTCAGACAGAGACTGGCTCAATGGTATATTTCGGGAGAGAATCGTCAATTCTCCTTCGGCAGGACCCACTGACAACAACATCTGGAGAAAATGAAAAAGACTCTTGGACACTGTCTGAAGTTAGGTCTGGACCTTCATTATGGATAGCATCTACAGATAGCTCCTCCGAATCTGATACGGAAGATTGTAGGCAACTAGCATCAGTAGAAAAAGACAGGTGGCCGCAATTACTGGAAGAAGATAGCCAGTACACAAAACATGAAGACAATGGGCAGCCCGCATTACTGGAAAAAGATAGCAGGCCTATATTACCAGAAGAGGATATGCAGGTGGAATTGCTGGAGGAAGATAGGCAGCCGGCATTAGTGGAAGAAGATGGGCAGCCAACGCTGGTAGAAGTCAAGCAGCCGACATTGTTGGAAGGAGAGAGCCGGTCGGCTTTACAGGAAGATAATAGGCAGTTGATATTACAAGCAGCATCACTGGAAGAAGATGGACAGCCAGCAATACTGCATAAAGACTTTCTACCGGCATTTTTGGGAGAAGGTAGGCAGCCGACATTAGTCGAAGAAGATGAGCAGTCGGGAGTACTGGAAGAAGATAGGCAGGCCGCATTACTAGAAAAAGATAACCCGCCAGCATTACTGGAAGAAGACGGGCAACCAGTATTACTTGAAGAAGATAGCAAGGATTTACATCACCAGGAGAATAGAAACGTTTGGATTCAGACAGAGACTGGCTCAATGGTATATTTCGGGAGAGAATCGTCAATTCTCCTTCGGCAGGACCCACTGACAACAACATCTGGAAAAAATGAAAAAGACTCTTGGACACTGTCTGAAGTTAGGTCTGGACCTTCATTATGGATAGCATCTACAGATAGCTCCTCCGAATCTGATACGGAAGATTGTAGGCAACTAGCATCAGTAGAAAAAGACAGGTGGCCGCAATTACTGGAAGAAGATAGCCAGTACACAAAACATGAAGACAATGGGCAGCCCGCATTACTGGAAAAAGATAGCAGGCCTATATTACCAGAAGAGGATATGCAGGTGGAATTGTTGGAGGAAGATAGGCAGACAGCATCACTGGAACAAGATGGGCGGCTGAAAATACTGGAAGAAGATAGGTGGCTAGAATTACTGGAAGAAGCTGGGAAGCCAGTTTCAATGGAAAAAAAAAGCCAGCTGGCTTTAGTAGAGGATAGGCAACCAGCATTACTTGAAGATGTCGGACAGCCGGAATTACTGGAGGGAGATACACAATCAGGATTACTGGAAGAAGATATAGATACGCAGTCATCATTATTGAAAGAAGATGACCAAGCGAAATTAGTGAAAGAAGATAGCCAGCCGACATTACTGAGAGAAGAGAGCCAGCTAGCGTTGCTGAAAGAGAATAATCGTACAATATCGCTGAAAGAAGATAGCAAAATGGTATTACTGAAAGAAGGTAGCCAGCAAACATTGCTGAAAGAAAGTAGCCAACAATCATTAGTGAAAGAAGATAAACAGCTGGCATTACTGAAAGAAGACAGCCAACCGGCATTACTAAAAGAAGTTAATCTGCCAACATTACTGAGAACTGATGGCCAGTCAGCATTTCTGAAGGAAGATAGCCAACCTGCATTACTGGAAGAATATAGCCAGCCAGGATTACTGAAAAAAGATAGCGAGCCGGTATTACTGAATGAAGATAGCCAGCCGACATTAGTGAGAGAAGAGAGCCAGCTAGCATTACGTAAAGAAGATAGCCAGCCCGCATTACTTAAAGAAGATACTCAGCCGACATTACTGAAAGAAGATAGCCAGCCAGCGTTACTGAAAGAGGATAGCGATCCAATATTGCTAAAAGAAGATAGCAAAGTAATATTGCTAAAAGAAGGTAGTCGGGGGGCATTGCTGAAAGATGGTAGCCAACAATCATTACTGAAAGAAGTTACCCTGCCAACATTACTGAGAGAAGATAGCCAGTCAGCATTACTGAAAGAAGATAGCCAACCGACAATACTGAAAGAAGATAGCCAACCGACATTACCAAGAGAAGATAGCCAACCAACATTACTGAGAGCAGATAGCCAGCCAGCATTAAACGAAAGCCAGCTGGAATTACTGGAAAAAGACCGGAGACCGGAATTACTGAAAGAAGATACTCAATCAACATTTGTGGAGGAAGATTGGCAAGCGACATTACGAGAGAAAGAAAACCAGCTGGTATCGATGACAAAAGATAGCCTTTCGGCATTACTGGAGGAAGATAGACAGTCGACATTAGAAGAAGAAGATAGCCAGCCTTTGTTATTAGAAGCAGATGAGCAGCCGACATTAGTGGCAGAAAGTAGCCAGCCGGAGTTACTGGAAGAAGTCAGCCAACCGACATTACTGAAAGAAGTTAATCTGCCAACATTACTGAGAGACAATAGCCAGTCAGCAATACTGAAAGAAGATAGCCAGCCCGCACTACTTAAAGAAGATAGCCAACGAGAATTACTTAAAGAAGATACACAGCCGACATTACTGAAAGAAGATATCCAGCCAGCGTTACTGAAAGAGGATAGCGATCCAATATTGCTGAAAGAAGATAGCAAAATGGTATTGCTGAAAAAAGGTAGTCGGGGGGCATTGCTGAAAGATGGTAGCCAACAATCATTACTGAAAGAAGTTACCCTGCCAACATTACTAAGAGAAGATAGCCAGTCAGCATTACTGAAAGAAGATAGCCAACCAACATTACTAAGAGAAGATAGCCAGTCAGCATTACTGAAAGAAGATAGCCAACCAACATTACTGAGAGAAGATAGCCAGCCAGCATTACTGAATGAAGATAACCAACCGACATTACTGAGAGAAGATAGCCAGCTAGCATTAAAAGAAAGCCAGCCGGAATTACTGGAAAAAGACTGGAAACCGGAATTACTGAAAGAAGATACTCAATCAACATTTGTGGAGGAAGATTGGCAAGCAACATTATTGGAGAAAGAAAACCAGCTGGTATCAATGGCAAAGGATAGCCTTTCGGCACTACTGAAGGAAGATAGACAGTCGGCATTAGAAGAAGAAGGTAGCCAGCCTTCCTTATCACAAGAAGACGAGCAGCCGACATTACTGGCAGAAAGTAGCCAGCCGGAGTTACTGGAAGAGGTCAGCCAACCGACATTACTGAAAGAAGTTAATCTGCCAACATTACTGAGACTGAAAGAAGATAGCCAACCCGCATTACTGGAAGAAGACTGCCAACCGAAATTAGTGAAAGAAGATAGCCAACCGGCATTACTGAAAGAAGATAGCCAGCTAGCGTTACTTAAAGAAGATAGCCAGCCCGCATTACTTAAAGAAGATAGCCAACCAGAATTACTTAAAGAAGATACACAGCCGACATTACTGAAAGAAGATAGCCAGCCAGCGTTACTGAAAGTTGATAGCGATCCAATATTGCTGAAAGAAGATAGCAAAATGGTATTGCTGAAAGAAGGTAGTCGGGGGGCATTGCTGAAAGATGGTAGCCAACAATCATTACTGAAAGAAGTTACCCTGCCAACATTACTGAGAGAAGATAGCCAGTCAGCATTACTGAAAGAAGATAGCCAACCGACATTACTAAAAGAAGATAGGCAGCCAGCATTGCTGAAAGAAGACAGCCAGCCGGCATTACTGAAAGAGGATAGCCAACCAACATTACTGAGAGAAGATAGCCAGCCAGCATTACTGAAAAAAGATGACCAACCGACATTACTGAGAGAAGATAGCCAGCCAGTTTTAAAAGACAGCCAGCCGGAATTGCTGGAAAAAGACTGGAAACCGGAATTACTGAAGGAGGATACTCAACCAACATTTGTTGAAAAAGATTGGCAAGCGACATTACGAGAGAAAGAGAACCAGCTGGCATCAATAGCAAAAGAAAGCCATTCGGCATCACTGGAGGACGATAGGCAGTCGGCATTAGTAGAAGAAGATAGCCAGCCTTTGGTATTAGAAGAAGATGAGCAACCGACATTACTGGCAGAAATTAGCCAGCCGGAATTACTTTAGAATTACTATTAGAAGTTCGGAATCCGACCTCAACGGAAAAGGACAGTCAGCCCACATTTGGAAGAGGATAGGCAACCGGCGTTACTGGTAAAAGTTAGCTAGGCGGCATTTACGGAAGAAGATGGGCAGCTGACGTTAGTAGAAGAAGATAAGCAGCCGGAATTACTGGACTGAGATACACAATCAGGATTACTGGAAGAAGATAGGGATAGGCATCCAGCATTACTGGAAGGAGAAGGGTAGCCTAACTATTGGCGTAAGGCAGCCTGTCAGCATTAGTGGAAGAAGATAGTCATGCATCATTAGTAGAAACGGGCTGCCGGCACTACTGGCAGAAGGACGCCATGCAGCATTTGAAAACGGCCTCTTGGCAAACGTGAGGCAACCTTCACTGGTATCTTAGGGGTAGGATCCCTTGCTTTAGAAAGTGAACTATAGAACGGCCCAGGCTAAAACAGGGGCTATGAACAACTTTACTATTACGTTACTATTACTTTACTATTGCAACGTACAGAGGTTGCACTATTTATCCAACATTTATGTCACTGACATTGGTCTGTCAGTGTAGGGTAATAGCGTGTTCCTGAGCAGAGCTGAAATAGCTAGAGAGGCCAGAAAATGGTGCGACGTCTTTCTGATATCATAAAGAAATTAGGTAGACAAATTATTTCTTTGAATTAGCTAATTCATTCATGATGTATAAAGTAGATTAACCAACCTTTAGTGTTCCATATTACCCTGTTATTTACATCCGCAAACCATTTAATACAGCTGCAAGTTCATTACATCTGTGTTATTTTGTTTCATTGAGCAAGCCAGTCTGCGGTCCTTTCTGCGCGTACTTCACTAACCGACCCAGATGCTGAGATCACTAGAGCAGTTTCAATTAAATGAAGAAAGTTAAATCAAATTTGCTTTGGTTTTGCCTTCCAATGTTAATTGATTATCCACACAATATCGTGCCTTTTTTTTAATCAAACAAATATAAGGCTAAAGCAATCTTGACTACAATCGTAGCCAAGAACTTTGGGACGCTTTGCAAAACCAGGTAACCCAAAAGCAGTATCTCCCCTCTCCCCCACATTCAATGTTGATTTGTTGCCATGAATGATGACAGTGGCTATCAACATTGTTAGGAGAAGGGGGGTGGTTGTAATAACAGCAAAAAACCTGCGAACAATGTTTTCCAGGCTTATTATTTTAATCACTTTACATATCTGCATCAAAGGCGGCTCATTCCTTTAGTGTCCCAGATAGTTTTAACCAAGATTGTCTGAATTTTCCAAATACGTTTGCGGGAATTTCTGCGGTAAATGCAGTTAAAAGTCCAAGTGTAAGCACAATATCTGTATAAAAAGACATTTTGCTTTTGAACTACGCTGAAATTTGGCGTTTCAGTTGAATACAAAGTGCGCGAACTCGCGTGTTAATGTGGAGTCCCATGTGTCTTGTAACACAAGAAACCAAACGATGACGTAACTTGTTGAATTGTGTTACAGAACCTAATATTGCTCTAAGCAAGGGGATAATTTAACATTTCCTCTCCGATACATACTTGACTTATTTACATAATATTCGTTAATAAGTTTCTTGAATTGATGAATTGAGTTGATTGAGATGAGTCTTAAGATGGCTGGGGAGATTGTTCCAAATTTTAACAGTTCTGGGAAAAGATGAGTTTGAAAAGTGTTCCTTGCGGTGGGAAGTGTATAGACTGAAATTGGCTGGGTCGAAGTTACGTGTGGAATAAGAGGAATTTACAGAGTGTTTAGAAGATACCAAAAGTAGCGTTAAGTAGCCCGATTTTATATTTGAATAGGAGAGTCAGATCCTGTATATCTCTATGATATTGCAAAGGTAGTAACTCAAGTATTGTTAGTCTATCACTATAAGTAATATCTCTTTGAGGATAGTTCAGTAAAAATTTAGCAGCTCTGCGTTGTATGTCTTGGAGTAGACCCTTGTGTTTTGCGGTGTAGGGAGAGCAAACAGGTGACGCATACTCTAAGAGGGGTCTGACTAAAGCAGTGTATAGCAGTTTTCTGGTCTTAATGTCAGTAATGTCTCTTGCACACACTCTTTGACCAAGCGCAGAACACGGTTCCCTTTGGCACACAGTTCTTCAATATTTCTGCTCCAAGACAATTCTTCAGACACTGCGACGCCCAAATCCAAAGTGACATTGGCAGAACACAGGGTTTTACCAGAATGCTGGTAGGGGTGTGAGGGGCTGATAATATTCCCCTAGGAAAATATTAGAAGTGATTATCCCCTAGGGAAATATTACTGTAATATTCCCTTCGCAGCACACACACCTGCATCACATTTAACGCACTGACAAAAAAGACCCCAACTTTACTCCAACAGCGTTCCATTTATTCTATTACCTTATTCGTACTTAATTTCGTGCGTCTTTAATTTCGCACGTCTTTAATTTCGCGATTTTTGCGGTTGTAAAAAAATGGCGAAATTAAAGCCTCGCGAATAAAAATCCTCGTGAAAGTTACACACGCGATATTATTAAATACCATGGCGAGAAGTTTGAATCACAAAATACTTGATAAACATGATCAACAACGACATGCACGGGCTATGTATCGACATAAATAATAAATTATTCACTGGTAAGCTCCATTTTGCATCTTGTCTCGTGATTAGTAAAGGCAATTGGCAAAGATTTCACATGAGTATATCGAGCAGAAAATCAAACTAATCATCTTCATCTGAATCACTGTCTACGAGCAAATAACTTTCAATAAATTTCCATTATTTGGTTCCTTGTAATTCTCATTCACATATGTCTTGTACCGTTCCAACACTGAAACATTCTTCGAAGTGGAGTCGAGTTCGATGCAAACAGTGACAGGAATTTGAAAGCCACCCTGTAAGAGAGCGGATCGGCGATACTTAGAATCAACTACCGTTACTTTAACGTTTTCTCCTCTTGGAATAAGAAAACACGTGTACCTTGATGTTGTAAGTGGCTCAAAGAAACTTCCACCGGAGCATCCCTTTGAGACCTGGATGTTTAGGAACATCGCGGACTCCAGGACAATATGTACCTAATCTTAACTTCTTCCAGTTTGTTAAGAAAGGTTATAGTTTAGGGGCCGGTTGTTCGAAGGCCGATTAGCGCTAACCCAGGGTTAACTTTTAACATGAGTTTCTTTTCCTCTTGTTGAAAAGCGTTTTCTCCTCTAACTTTCTCTATTTTATTCAGAGCATACAATCATCAAATTGTATTAAAAAAGGATTATACTGAATGTGCTTTTTAAGTTGTCATATCTGCATTTAAATTTCGCACTAACCCTGGGTTACCTTAATCCTGCTTCGAACAACCTGGCCCAGACTGAAAATAAAATGACGTCGACAACGCTTTCGCGAAATTTAGTTGTCTTTTATCATTTTCCCCCATCAAAATCGCGAATCGCAAAATCGCAAAAGTGCGAACGAAATTAAGTACGAATAAGGCACATTTTTAATACAGTTGTTGAAACTAAAAGCATGAGAATTGCGTTCTGGAACTCTTGCCTGCACAAAGTTAAACAGCCCTTCTTCAATAAACTTGAACGTTCTCGTTGATGTCTTCCAAATTCTTAGAGGATAGCAATTTCTACAAGTCATTGCATTGATTTTCCCAACCATTAAAACTATATTGTGTAAGAAAACGTCCTTTCTCAGACTGATTAATTCTTGCCAACTTTGTAGTAAACTGGTGAAAAAATCCAAGAGCGTACTTTCGGAATCTTAAATGTATCTGTCAAGTTTTTTTTATAAGCCTGGTTTTCACTACGACGCAAGCATAAGCAAATAAAAACGAAGAAAAACGTGTCCTGTGGGGCTTTACAAGACAAAAGGACGGAGTTTTTCTTTGTTTGTTCCTTTGTCTTTACTTTGCTTATGCTTGGTCTTATGTCGATGTCTTATGCTTATGTGGATGTCTTATGCCATACGCTTGACTTCATTCCTTTGCGTTCTCCTTTGTTTTCTGCAGATCCTTATGCTTGCGTCGTACGTAGTGAAAAACAGGCTTTAGCGTGCATTTTAGTTGTTTTGGTCGGCGTATCAAAAACAAAGAAAATAACATGTATATTTAGCAATTATTCCACGAAGTCGAGTCGTATATGAGCTAATAGCCAACGAGGCGCGTAGCGCCGAGTTGGCTATAGCTCATATACGACGAGATTGAGTGGAATAATTGTTTTATTATATCTCTAAACCCTCGCTTATGAGACACTGGAATTAGTTTGTACGACAAGAATTGACTTTGTTATTGTTTTTGAACAGAACCATGTTGTCGTCGAGCCGATGTGTAAAAAAGTTTCAAACACGAGTCCGGCTCGTTTTTAAACTTCTCTTTGATGTACTTGTCAATTTTGTTTGAGTTATCAAATTAATTTGAGAATTAAAAGTGGAAAATTAGGTAGAAATAAATAAAAACTTAGTTTACGGGCTCCACAGATCTTTCAAAATGGCGGCTGCTTGTAAGAGTTTCACTATCGTTCGTAATAAACAATTTCGCTACATAATTTGCTCACTTCCCGTCGAATCAGTCAATGCCATCATGATATTTATTTGCTTCGATAGTATTTTTTGGTACACTTTTTTCAAGCAGGACTTGAATTTCTTCCCGCCTAATTCAAGAAATCATTTCTCCATGATGGCCGTTTTCCGTACTGTATAGTATATGAGCTGATATACTATGAGTAGGGAACCAATCAGAGCGCGCGTTTGCTCATATACAGGGGCTGTAGATATAATAATATATTATACTATTATATAATATGCAAGTCCCTCTATGTCTTTTTTCGGAACCTTTTTCCTATGGTAAAGAGTGTCTGCGTGTGAGTGTGTGCGAATACCTATTTGTTTTCGGTTGGCATACGCGTGTCAAAACAATGAGGGAAAACATGTTTACCATTTTAAACAACACTTCTGAAACTTCCCTATAACGTTCTGGGCTCTATAACGTTCTTAAGATTTTTATTTTCTCTCCGTCCTGCAATCGACAACTTACTTTTTCCGCGCCCTAGGTTTTTAGCGGAGCTCCACAGCGGCTCGAAGAGCCGCAGAGCGGAGCCCCATAACTACCGTGCGAGGATAGAAATTGAGAAAACCATGCGTTTGAGTTTTCATGGTCATCGTGGCTAGCGGCATGGCTCGCGGGCGCGTGCGCCTAGCTACGACGAAGAAGTTGCCCCAACATGCGCCTAGCGACGACGACGACGACGACGTTGCCCCAACATGGTGGCCATAGTCATCCGGGATATTTAGGTCTTAAACCGAAACGAGGCTTTGTTTTTCGCGCGCTTCTCACGGCTTGCCGCGGCTACACAACCTACAGCCAGCAGTCTACAGCAGTCTACAATGTTTTGCTGAAGAAACGGATTATTCATAGCGGTTTTGGAGGAAAAGGTTTCTTCCTACAAGTTTTAAAGCGTTTTTGGAGGGACATATAAAGCATGAAGCTCTGTTCTTTCTACAAGTTTTCAAGCATTTTTGGAGGGACTGTGTGAGGAGCTCCGCTTTTAGGTTTGCCTAAATCTATTTAATATAACATGTTAATATATTCATGCTTAAGTGAGAAATGGCTAACATACACACTTGCATATACTAGGTGAGAACATTACATTCCCCTATGTGAAAAGTGAGCCCGTTACTTTTAGGAACCTCGTAGATATGTGATTCATAAATCACATATCCCTTTGTTGCCTAAAAATAACCCTTATATATCTCCAACATGCCGCGATTAAAAGAGTTCATTCTAATTACAAGACGCTTGAGGAGCGTTCACTCGGGCTTCGTATTCACCACGCGTAAAATGTGTACGAAACTGCATGCGGGATCAGGGTGGGGTATTTTCGATACCAATCACTCCAGTACCACTTTTTGACAGTTATTTATGCCAACAGTAAGTTAAATAACTGGTGTGAAAAACAATATTTTATTGACGTGTGTACAGCTGCTCACACTAAACACGAGTACATACCTTGCATAACGAGATCTGCCCTGTAGATCTGAATTGTTGTACTTTTGACACTACAACATTATGTTCACGTACATTCGTCATATTGACAACTTTTTCTAGTAAATCAGAGTCTGCGTAAGGTTTATTGTGAAATTGAGATCGCTTAATGGTCTCGAAATATTACAAAATTAGGTATAAATCGTCAGCAAATTACTCAATAAAGCATTTTCCAGTTGTAGTTAATTGTTTACAGGCTAGTTTTTGTTAGTGACATCTTTTATTAAACGAACAATGGTTCCTAGAAATTTACCTTCTCGGATATAAGTCGTTGCCAGAGGGAATGGAATTATTTTTAACCGGGCTATAGCTCTTTGGAGGAATGAAACGAGCGATGAGAATCACAAAATCGGTAGGTTAAGTTCTCGGTTGACTGACAAAAATCCGCAGCTTTTTGAGCCTCTACTCTCCCCTTCGAACTGAGGATGTCAGCGTTGTGACCCTGAATTAACAAAGATAGAATGCCTATATTAAGCAAAAGACCTTGACCCCAAAAATGCTTCCTAACTGCATCCCCCTCCTCAACCAATTTCAGCAATCCACTTTCTTTTACAATCTCTTTGTCACTAATGGATCCTGTCCATAATGACGGAATGAAGGAACATCACCAGTTAGTGTTATTGAAAACCAATAACTTAGCAATGTTTCAGTGTTTGTAACTACTCCAAGTGATATTTTGTATTCAGTAGAGGAAACGTTTGATTTTTGTATGAACAGTTCAAACCCGTCACTTATTGTTCTTACATCCTTAATCCTTTCAAACCCTTTGTAAGGAACGATTTTCTCAATTCTTATCAAGAAAGCCAAGGAACTAAAAAGGAAAGCTCTTGAGATAGAAATGTTACCCAGGTATTGTAAACTCTATCAACTCAGAATTTCACATCGAAACCTTTTCTTGTTTTCACTAAGGTAATGTCAAGACTATATCATTTCTTGTCGTTTCTTTGTGTTTCAGTTGCTCTTTTTACAATGACTTTTTTGTATTAGTAGGAATCTACTTGTAGACTAATGCAAATGCCGCAATCTGATTGGCTGAGCTACTGCAGACTATCAGCCATTAGACAGCGCTTGGTTGAAGATCGTTTTCAAAATGGAGACGTATGGGCGCTTTTAGCGAAGTTTTTTTGCCGAATTACATTATGAGCTCTAGAAATCTAGATCTCATAATGCAACTGTTAATTTTTACTACCCCTTCAGAGACACACGTCAGCAGCCTTCGGTTCTAACAATTCAAAGAGCAAATCAAACTCAGACCTGGTTACGCCTGCGTAATGACAACAGTCTTTGGAACAAGTTGCTTGGTTGATCCTGCTTCTCATTCTCTGCACTTTAATAGTCTGTCTGTGTAGCTACTTCAGTTTTTGAAATAACTTCAGCATCTGTGGGAGTTAATGGCGATACGACTTATCTTTCTCAAGGGCACATTCTTAGTTGCCACTTCATCTGCTCTAGCACTTTGCTTTCTTGACTTCTTCTCTTTGTTCTCTGTAGATGTGATCTTTGGGGCAGGTCTTTGAGGTTTACTCTTACAATCGTACTCTCTCGAGTTGGTGTAGGACATTCAGAAGTTCTGTAACCTTGTGCGAAATGATTTGAACCGACCTTCGCACTCGTTGTAAGCCTAAACTGATCATGATTAATAGCTCTAGCAAACGTCAAAATACCTCTCTTATTCTTGGGCGAGTGTAATCTTAATATTCCAACATGAGGAAGAACCTTTTGTTTTTCTGGGTACCTTCGATCGTTGTGACAGCTCCATACAGCACAATGACCGCCACTAGGCATATTTCCAATATTGTTTGTATTACTGAGCTTAGAAATAAACCAAAAACAGCCTGTACATACGTAAATACAACGGAAAAGGCTTCATCGAGTTGTTTGCTCACGATTTATACCTAAATTTGTAATATTTCGAGACAATAAACAATAAACCTTACGCAAGCAAGCTGGAAGTTTATCAGTAGAACGCGGCATCATATTACGTTATTAGCTCAAGTACGACCTGATTTCGTGGAATAATTGTTAACTATTCACCTCCTAGGAGGTGAATATACCCGAGGCTTCTTGAAAATCTTTGCGTCAGAGAGTTTTTGTTTGGAGAAAAACAAAATGGCGTCCAGGTTTGATGGGTAAAAAGGGGGATGCTGGCACATTTTCCATTACGATTTCATTACGATTTAAAAATAAGCGCGCTGCCAGCACATTTTTGTTTACATGTGTAATAAGCTGACACATTTGATGTATCCTAACATAATCAAAGATTTAACAAAGTACATGTCGGATGATCGGGCGGGCGGGTGGGTACCTCTGTGAAATTGTTAAGTTTCTGATAATCAATAAAGAGTGTAGGTAGATTGCCACCAAGCCTATGTGAAATCGACGCGGGGCTGGTTATTAGCATATTTTGTGAAACCTATAAAATTTGATGAAGGGATCTGGCACATTTTAAAAAAATGATTTTTAAAAAGAAATAAAATACTTATTTAAAAAGAAGAAATAATATATAAAATGGAACAACAATTACGAAGATTAAATGTACCGCAACTAAAATTTATTGCTAAAGAGTTGAAAATTAAAGGAAGGTCTAGAATGTTTAAAGCTAATTTAATTAATGAGTTGGAAAAATTTACAGATGTGGATATTGATAAGTTAATTACAAAAGCTATTATAATGTATAATTATCCTTGTGTGCATGGAATTAAAAAATATTTTTGTAAAGAATGTGAGGGATCACAAATATGTATTCATGAAAAAATAAAGTATCAATGTAAAGAATGCGAGGGGTCACAAATATGTATTCATAGAAAAAGAAAGTCTTACTGTATATTATGTGAGGGATCACAAATATGTGTACACAACAAACAAAAAAGTTTTTGTAAAGAATGTGGAGGATCACAAATATGTATACATAATAAACAAAAGTATCATTGTAAAGAGTGTTGAAAATTATGTTATGTAACCCTATTTAGGTTTCATAACAAAATAAAAAATGAATTATAATTTAAAAAGATAAAATATAAAATAAAAAGATGAATATAAAATTTTTAACTATTAAATATGATAATAAAGAAAAAAAGTGTTTTAAAGATTTCTTTGATGAAGTAAATAAAGATTTATCAATTTGTTTAGAAGAGAATGATAATTTAATGATTATTGCAACAAATATTGTTCCAAATAATTTTGAATCAGATAAGTGTGTATTTTTTGGTTTTAAAATTTGTTATCAATTGGGGGATAGGCCCCCAGTAATGAGAGATGGGCGATTGTATGTTAGAGAATTTACTACAAAAGGAGTAAAACCACATAAAATTGAGGAAGATATTAATTTTGATAAAGAGTATTTTGAAAAAGCGATTAAGGTTAATAATGAAAGAGAAATTAATAGTAATTTAGAAATATTTATTAATTCATTTGAGATTAGTTTTAATATAGTAATTAGAGATAAAAATAAGTTTTACGAAAAAATACAAAAACACGTAAATGAAGGTATATCTTCTTGTTTTTTTATCTCTCCACCCAATAGAAATATGTTTGAAGGTATTAAAGTAGTATCTTTAAATAATTAGTAATACAAAGTTTAATTTTATGTTATATAACCCAATAAATGGTTACATAACAAAAATTTATTTAAATCTTAAACTAAAAGTTACAGATTGTCCATTTAGATAAAACCTTTTCCAATCAGTGTCTAAAATGGTTAAATCAAAGTGATTAATCATGTTGTCATATTTTCTAATTGGAATAGATGGGTAATCTTTTGATGGAATGTTTGCTAACAATTGTGATGGTTGTATTTTTACAATTTCATTTTTACCTTTATTTGTGTATGACATTCTATTATCAACTATACTGCATAAAAGTCTCAAAGGTTCTTTTATAGTTATATTTATTTGGCTTATTTTAAATAAAACCTCCGACACCCCCAAAGAATTTTGCAAACCCTGACTAAATTTAATGTTAATTGATTTATTGTTGATTATGTAAGCAAAATTATCTCCGATAATAATTGTTATATTTTTACCCTTTTCGCTGAGCTCAATTAATATTTTTATATCATTTATGGAATATATTCCCGGATTAAATATTACTAAAGGTTTATCTTGTTCATCAGTTATTTTTTCTTGATTCTTTAAAGTTATTGACCTTTTTGTTTTAATATTACAATCTAAAAGTTGTAATTCACTAACGTTTTTCATTGGAGGGTCTAAATAAACCCGCGTTTCAGAATCATACATTGTAATGCTGAACATATTTTTGATTAAATTATATTAGTTTTTAGATTATTTATTAAAAATTAAGAAAATGGAAACTAATATACTTCAGAGGCGTATATATCTTGAACCTAAATATTTGGATAAAAATATTATGAATCATCTTTTAAAAACACTTAATAAAGTAACGTTTGGCCAATTTGATAAAGAATATGGATATATTATTTCAGTAAATCGTATAATAAAAATTTTAGATAATGAAGATACTTTTTTTGTTTTAAGATTTGAAGCAAAAACATATAAACCAAAAATTAAACAAAAAGTTAATGGTTTAGTATGTGGTGTTTATGAAGAAGGTATTTTTATTAATGTTTTTGGAAAAATGAAGATTTTAATTCCGCATATTTATTTGAAAGATTATAAGTTTAATGATGTTTTTCATTCATATGAAAATAATAATAACAAAATTGGAATAGGAGATAAAATTAATGTTGAAATAAAAGCAGTTAAATACGATAAAAATGGATTTTGTTGCATTGGGTTTTTAGTTTAAATATTTTGTTTTGATTACATTTTTAGATTTCTATATAATCAAAACATTATCGAAATAAAAACCAAGATAATAATCCTCCAGCAAGCATTAAAACAATAACAGTATTTTGATGAGAAGATGTTTCTATATTATTAACTTTATCTGTTTTGTTTGATTCATTGATATTGTTTAATTTAGGTTTCCTTGGTTGGGGATTAGTATTTAATAAAACCTTTGATGTTCCTAAACTATGAGTTATTCCAACATTTTTTGTTTCAACATTTATTGAATTATTTGCCCCGAATTTCATATCTTTTGTTGCTGTTTGCAGATAATTATTGTATCCAATAACGCTTTCTGTATTTATAATTAAATTGCTTGGCATTAACCAAACACCAGGAGCTATAGCTAAATCAAGACGAGAGTTTGAATCTTGAATCGCTGTTTGGTAGTTTTTAATAGATTCAGAAATATCATTTTCAACTACAGAGTCTTTAAATTTTTTTACAAATATTTTCTGAGTTTCATATGATCCTCCCCCATCGCCAATAATTGAACTCCTATTATCAACTTGGGCTCCCAAAACACAATGAACAAAAGTTTCAACCGATCTATTTATTCTTCCTAATCCAGCTTTTGTTAATCCATATCCAGATTCTGCTATAAACCAAGAATATTGAAAATCAACAAAATGATCATTTCGAAGCATTGATACTAAATCGCCTTTATTTTTTTTACCCCCATCATCGGAAAATCTATTTGCGGCGCTTGGCCATATATTAGCTTCTGTATCATAACCTCTTATAATTCTAACATTTTGATATCCGCCGCCCGATGCTTGCGCGTCAATGCTTCCAGGAACTTTTCCGGGGTCTACGCTTCCTTTTCCATAATCAATGAATACATCTCCAGCACCATGGTTTGCACCCCCTTTAAATCTAAAATCAGCTAAAGGTTTATTCCATCCCTTATAATCTTGATTATTACTTAAACCAAATTCTCCACATAAACGATTATAAGCATTTTTGTTGTATGGATTATTTTTTAAAGAAAAAGTTTGTTCGCCGGGTAATGGTACAGATAATTCATATAATATTCTTCTTATTGTAAAGTAAATGTGAAATATAAAAAAACTTCTAATAACTTTTGGATAACTAAAAATATCACTTAAACTTACACCGCATCCAGACGTTGCGCACCAAACCGCCATGTTTAATTGTTGCGGCCAGTGATTAATATTTGGTTTACTCAGCCAAGCTCTAGCTTCTTTACCGCTAGTAAGTTCTATAGTTTGATTTCTAAATACATTTTTCATTGGCGAGGGCATAGTGAAATAGTCTTCTTCTGAAACATATATAACTAAATTAATTAACATTTTTGTTACATTAAGAGCAAATTTATTGAATTTAATACCAGGTATTGGATATGTTTCTTTTGTAAATAATAAACTTTTTGGAAAGGAACTATTTTCTGCCCCCGGATATATTTCTTTTGTAGATGAGGAACTATTTTCTAGTCCTAAATCACGCCATAATAATGTTCTCAAATTAGTGGGAAGATCATCGGTCCATGTTTTTCCAGTAGGATCATCATAAGACATAACTGTTACCCCAGTAACTTTCCATTTAATATACCCACCAAACGAATCATTTACAAACGTAAATTTATCAGGGTTGGCTTTGGGGTACCGATTTTTGAAATCATTAAGTAAAGATATAGCGTTATTTATGTTGATAAAGCTTTTTTTTATTCTATCCATATTATTATCTATGTTGATAATATACAAATCTTTAGGTTGAATTAAATTCTTTTCTTATACCAGCAAAACAATTACAACCAACATCAGTTTTCTCGTATGAAATTTTTAATGACCTGGATTTGTTAATTCTTTTAATAGATTTTCGCGAACTTCTCTCCTTATAACAGACATATCCAAGTTTTTTTCCGAGTCTTTTCTAAATTTTTGTCGTATTTCTAGTTTTAGTTTTTGAAACTTTTCCAATTCCGCTAAAATTATAGAAAATTCTTGATCGGATATGACATTATCTTTCAAAGCTTTTGAAACCAAATCGTTAATTGTGTTTAATTTTGATTTTGCAATTGCAGCTGTTTGTTCGTGTTTACTAACTTTATTTGAAAGTTTTTTTGAAGCAAAACCAAATCCAACCGATAATCCACCAAAAACTCCGCCTACAACACCCAAAGGTATACCAACAATAGCTCCAAAACCAGTAAGAGATGTACTCAATCCACTAGCGGATAGAATAACCGAAATCATTCCACCAGAAACACTAATTTTTGTACATATGGTTCTTGCCCTATTATATTTTTTCCTTACTTCTTCGTAATGTTTAATTTCTTTCTCAAGATTTTGTAATACTTCGCTTGATTTTTGCAGTCTGAAATTAATAGGATCTGTATTATTGGGTAATACAGGGTAAATTCTATTGTATTCATCCATATTGTATTTTACTACTCAACACGAAATCTTTAGATTGGCTTTGTTACTTTCTCTTCTTTTTTATACTTTCCACAAAATATAGAACTACAGCCATTATCAACAACCAAGCATTCTTTCCTAAAAACCCAATTACTTCTCCAGCTGTTTTGAATAAAAAGCTCACAACAGCACCAACCATCCCAGGTAATATTTCACCTAGTTTTTTACCTATAGTTTTCAATCCTTTTCCCAACCCCCTACCTAATGTTGATAAACCCTTTGAAAGATTAGAAACTATAACACTAATTACTAAAGCAACAGCGGCGGCAACCGCAAATGCTGTAAATCCATATTTTTTGAATATATCTTTCACACGCTCTCTCAAAGACATTGTTTCTTGGATTCTTTCTCTTTCAGCAACATCGTTTGCTATATCTTCATCGTTTTCTATAACTTCTGTATTTAAATTTTCAATCTCCGCCTCTTCTTCTGCGGTTTTATTGGTTTTATTATCAAGAACTTTTTTTCTTTCAAGTCTTTCATTTTGTTTTTCTTTTTTATTCGCAATTTCTGTATCGAGTTGTTCAACTATTTCTGATCTACTTGGGCCTAAATCATCTTTTAATTTCCCAGGCCCAAGTTTTTCCATTATTTTTCCCGTTTTTTTATCATATCTTCTAAACTCATCATCACCCGTTTGAACATATATTCCACCCTTTGGCCCTTCAATTGCTGGTAATTCTATTCCACCACGAATGCGTTGAAAAAATGAAAGAAATTGTTTAAATTTTGCTCTTGGCCGCGCTTTTTTTATAGCTTCTTCTGCGCTTTCTAATTCTTTATTTTTATTTACTAATAAGGGGGTTTTTTCATTGAATGAAGTTTCTTGTTCTTCCTCACGATCATTATTTTGATAACTTGTTGATGTATTTGTGAGCATTTCCATATTTTCGTTAACTTCTTCATCATCAGCATCATCAGCATCATCAGCATCATCATTATCTCTTGTTAAATCTTCTAATGGTATATCTTCCGCCATGATTTTTTACTAATCAGTAAGAAATCTTTAAACGAACTATAATAATTTACTGATCGCATAACCTAAACCTAGCATTCCAACCCCAACATATACCATTTCTCCTGTTTTTTGTTCATCGGTTGGTTTGTAATAATCAGAGAATTTTGGCTCATGCATTTGCCTATACAATTCAAAAGCTTGGTTTGTAGCCGACATATTTTTTGATGCTTGATATTTATTTTCCTTTCTCTGCATTTCCCAATCAAGCATTTTTTGTCTTTTTTCCTGATATTCTGCGTAATCTCTTTGATATTTTTCCATTGCTTTATCATGTCGTATTTTTTCTGTATCAACATTGCGTCCAGATAAATATTTTGCAAGCGCATTACCGCCAACAAATGCTGTTGCATTTAATATAGCCCCGCCAATCATAATCGCTATTGATGCCATATTTAATTATTTTGGTAAAATCTTTTGATCCTCTAAATATGTTTTAAGATACATACTTCCGGATAATACAGCCACCCATTTTGCATAATTTGTAATACTTGAGGATGGATCGCTCAAAAATGATTCTTTCATTACTTTTTTAGCCACATACCCAACTCCAGCCCCCAATCCGATAAGTGTCGCTGAATCAGTTACAGTTTTCACAAGTTTGTTTTCGGTTGACATAATTTTTTACTGTATCATTAAGAAACTTTTAAATGACTTTAGTAATTATTCCATTCCTAAAGATTTTGGGGTTAAATGCAATGGAATTTTTGAAGGTTGGGGTATTTGTGGGACTTGTGATAAATCAGCTATCCTATTTTTATATTCAGTGTATCCATCTCTAGCATTTTCTCGATATCTCATAAAAAGATCAAATGCTGTAAACCCTAATCCGACAACGGATAAAACAGTAGTAAAAGATAACTCTGGTAGCCATGATTTCGCTTCGCGGGAGGGATTTGCCCGATTGGATTCATCATTTTGCTCTTCTTCACGTTTCATCTCCCTAGCTAATGCTTCTTTTGCTTTTTTATTATATTCAGCTAATTTTTTACCAGCCGCTACTTTTTTAGGATCTTTCTCTCTCTTTTTAGTATCTTTATTTTCGGGTGTGGGATCAGCAGTAATTTGTTCAACTTGTTCATTTTGTTCAGACATTGTTATTTAGATGCTGCAAATAAGTTTTTAGATTTGTTTAATATACAGTATCAACACCTTCAGTAGATTGCTTATTTTCCTGATCAGTTGTGTTAGAATTTACTGGTTCTTTGTTAAATTTAATGTGTTTAGCAACCTGAAATAACCCGCTAGCAAGTGCAGCCAGCCTTCCTGCTTTCAATGCTAATAGCCCAACAATGTTTGTTAATTCACGATTAACCAAATCATCCTTCTTCAAATCATCGCAAAGAGATTCTATATCATCAACCGGAACTAAATATGAAATAAGTTTGGAAACTAATTGAAGGGATGAATCTACCAATCCACCGTTAATTTTTTTACCCATTACCGCTTGATAACGATTAAAATATTTTTCTACATCGCGTTCCGATAATTTTTTTATATCACCCAAACTCATTTCAACTCCTAAATATTCCTTTGTTGTTCCGAGCGCTGCGAGAATGGCAAGTGATTCTTGTTTTATTTCAAGTTCATCATCTTTTACCTTTTCTCCATTCGGTTGGTCATCTTCAATATAATCTTCAACGTTTGTCATCTTTGTTAAATCACTTCGGGTATCTCTAAATAGCAATTAAATGGATAACGCAAACTCAAACATAACCTAGAATATTTTTCAGTTTTCAGGAGTTGAACAAACTTTTTACCTAATTCATAATCCAAATCACCACCATAATCTTCAAAAAACATTTTCATACCTTTCTGCGATGGATTATGGAAAGTAACAACGCAGGCTACATTTTCTCTGAATGGTTTTGCTATTGATGTTAATTGTTGAGTTAGAACCCACATTGATAAACCATGGTGCCTTCCGGAGAATGCTAAATCTATAAATTTATTAGATCTTTTCTTCAGATCAGTGGATACAGCGCAATCATCTAAAATTATTAATGTATTGAGTCCAGAAAATAAAATTTGGCAATCATTTAACAATTCATTAATCTCATCTACATTACTTGCATCGGGCGATAATACAAAGAATCTCTTGTCCCCGCGGGCAAAATTATGATATGTTTTATTTTTAGAATAAGTTGGACAAATTAAAACAATATATTCAAAAACTTTTCGGAAAGGACCCCGGAGCTGTTCAATTAGGTACTTTGTTTTTCCACAATTTGTTGGCCCAGTTATAATACAATGAAATGGGATTTTATCTCGTAAATCTTCCATGATTTTTGTATCATAACATTATGTTTTTAGATTCTCAGTACTTAATTGATCTCAAACTTGAATTCATTATTTCCATCATTGCATCAGAAACAACAAACATATAACAAGTTACTGTTTCTGCGGTATTTTTTGTATTCCTTTTAATTTCTATTTTTACACCATCATGTGTATTATTTAGAGCTAGTCCCCCACCATGAATAACATTATCAGGGTGAGTTCTAGTATCAACCCAAAGAGCAAACTTATTAGCATAAAAATCCTTTTCTTTTAATGAAATTTGTAAACCATCATCTCTATGAAAGCGTTTTTTCACGGATTCCCAAAGATCTGATGGAATCATCCCCCTAGAGTATATTCGATTTGGAACGCCATCAACATCTATATTAACAGAAGTTATATTTGGATTATAAAAATTTTCAGAATCTCTTGACCCCCCAACAAATGGTAGAGTAAACAAAAATAATACTCCAGTCATTGATCTTCTTGGTAAATTAATATGTTGATTAATAACCCCATCAGTGGCTACTTTAAATGTAAAAGTTTTGTGTAAAGTAATATTTTCATAAAAGAATCCTTTACCAACTAGGTATGCGGCTTGTGCTTCACGCGCCAAGTATTCGCTTGAAATTGAAGAATATTCTAACTCCAAGTTTTTGATTGAATATGATGGTGCTTTAGTTGTATCGGAATAAATAAGAATATCATGAAGTGAGGCTAGTGTAATCTCAAATATTAAATGATTTTCTAATGCTTTTGGATAAAAAACCCCATGATCTTTTAAAACTGGGTGATCTATTGGTATTCTATACTTTGAACCGTGAACTTTAGCTAGAGCAACTTCTTTTACATCTAAATCTGTTTTTGCATTGCCTGATTTTGTTCTATGTCTTCTTATCTCTAGAGAAGAAATACCTTGTTTTAACCCATCTTCACGCTCTTCTTCAGTTAAAAATAAATCATGATATGTTTTAAACAGATCATATCTTTGCGTATCCTGTAATGTTTCGCCTCCAAAAAGAACTTTTAATCTAGATACAAGATTCCTTCCCACATTATTAACAAGTGTATTATTTGCGTGGCCCACAACATCTAAATCAAATAGAAGAGATACACTTCCTGGCACAATCACTAAATTCTCAGAAAGTTTTGGAATATTTATGTATAATGTTTCTCCTGGGCTGGCTGTGGAAGGATTTAGAGTAATTCTATTCAAAGTTGATTCTGCTTTCAAACCAAATGGTTCTCTTGGAATTCTGTTTGGATTAATTTTTTCAGACGTCATACTTGATTTATAAGATACTTTGTCTAACCTTTAAACCCCTTTGCACTATTATTCTTTAATTTTTCAATATGTTTTAATAAATCTTCTCTCGCCTCAGGAATTAAAATCATAATATTAAAAATTTTATCGCCATCTTCCATATATAGAATTTTTTTTCTAATAATTTTTTTCATAAGATTAATTTGATATTCGCTAAAATTTTTTTCTTCCACCATTTTTTTATTTATAAAATACTTTGTTAATTTTTAAATGATGTCAAAAATATATTATTCGGCTGAAGGGTATTGGAAAGGATATTCCGCCATTCCTAAATTAGCTGAGAAGGCTAAAGTAAGTGAAAATGAGGCAAAACAATGGTTGCAGAAACAGGCAATATGGCAAATCTATCTTCCAGCTCCAAAGTATATACCTAGACCGCATTGGATAGTGGATAAACCAAATCAGATTCATCAAGCAGATTTATTATTTTTACCGCATGATAGAGTTGGAAGAAAAACATATAAATATGCATTAGTTGTGGTTGATATCGCCTCGAGATATAAAGATGCGGAGCCATTAACCTCAAAAGAAAGTCGAGAGATATCAGAAGCTTTTACAAAAATATATTCTAGAATATTGAAATACCCTAAAACATTAATGGTTGATCCTGGAAAAGAATTTATGGGTGAAGTTAGTAAACTCATGAATTACCATAATGTGGGGATACAAAGAAGTGAAGCTGGTAATCATAGAGCCCAAGCATTTGTAGAAAATGCAAACAAAATATTGGGGGAAAGATTATTTAGTCATCAATATGCGCAGGAAATGATTAGTTATACCAGATCAAGAATATGGGTGAAAAGATTGCCAGATATTCTAAAAACTTTGAATAATACACCAACTAGAATAACTGGTAAAGAGCCTGTTAAGGCTATAAAACTGAAAGAGGTGAATATTGAAACTAAAAATTATCAACGGGTTGTTGGTCTTGATGAGGATAGATTACCACCAGAGGTTAAAGTTAGATATCTATTATCTCCCGGCGAGCTTGAAGGTGGAGAAAAAAGACGCGCTACAGATCCAATTTGGAGTATTAAAGTTTATAATATTTATAAAAGTATAATTTCACCAAATCAGCCGGTTTTATATTATTTAATTGATGGGCCTAGACGAGGTTTTGTAAGGGAAGAATTACAAGTTATACCTTATGATACTGAGTTGCCTCCTAATTCTGTTTTGGCAAGATAATGACCATATGGGAGAGTATGTTTTCCATCTTTACAAATTATTCTCTTATCATCATCAGCCGATAGTGCAACTTTATTAACAGTTTCAGTATAAACAAAATGTTTATAACTTCTTATTACTTGCATCTCCCTCATCTGATTTACTTTATTTTCTAAACATTCCTTGTAATCATTAAATCTTATACTTTTTTCTACAACTGATTTTTTAATTCCTTTATCCTTTTTTATCTCTTCACCATCATCTGTTTTGAAAGAGTATAGCTTAGCTCTTAGTCCAACAAATTCGGTTATTATTTTACCACCGGTTTCATCTTTAAACTTGCCAATTACTTTTTTATTTACGTTCGTCTCAATTCCTGATGAATGATTTTTTGGATAATTGCTAGTGTCAAACATTTCTCTAACATCAGGGTTTATATCCTTATAGAAATCCTCAGTTTCTATATCATATACAAGACTATCTGTATCTGTCATAAGTAATTTAGCTTTTTCACCATATTTTGGTTTAATATAATTATAATGAAAGTTATACATCATTGCTTTACTTATATCTAAAATACACATTCCTAAGTAAATAGGTTTATTGTATTTTATATGTGTTTTATTCATATGAACGGCCATAAGATTTTCAGAAAAAATAGTTCGACGATTATAGTTAGCTTTTGATATTAATTTTTTTGCTTCTTTCTCATTAGTAACCAATCTTATATCAACCCTTTTTCTAAGATTTTCCATTGTTTTACCAAATACAGAGTTGTTCATAAGTTTGAAGAAATCTTTTTCAAAATCGTTTTTCGCTTGTGCTCTCAATTTAGTATTCAAATCTATGTAAGGTTTTAACCATTTTGACTCTTCAAATTTAATTCCTCTATGAATCTTTGTTACTTCTAATCCTAGACTTTCATATTTTTTTAGTGTTTCATGATGAACAACATAATTATTCTTATTGTTTAGATTTGGTATTAATTTCTCAACCCTATTAACCTTAATTCTTTCTGGGGCAAGCGGGTAGTCACTATGTAAATCATGAAGATTCCGTGGATATTTTAAATCAACCTCTACTATACATGGCATATTTCTCCAATTTGTTAATTCTTTTTCACTCATCCATTTTAAATCATGAGTTGGGAGAGATTCACTCATTGCCCCACCATATAAGTTGTTTGCGTCAAGATATTCTATATAATTTGTTTGTATGTTAGGATCATATTTACTCATGTATGGGTTGTTAGCTTTAGCATATCTGTTTGATATCTGAGATATACCCCCTCTAACACCTTTCTCAATCATAATTAGCATATCAATATCATTTATCATCTCCAATTCAATTTTGGTTAACTTTAACATTGCATCCCAAGCAAGTCCTGGTGCTGTATAATACCAAGCAGGATCTAATCCATAGTTATTTTGGCAAACATCTCTAAAGTTTTCAAATACATCAGCTAATAATAAAACATCAGACTGTAGATATAGATTAAGGTAATCTCGCATTGTTTTCATATTAAAAGTTTCCCATACCTTTTTTGCATGTTTGTAATCATCTTCTGAAATATCTTCACCTCTAAGTTTTGAGTAAAAAGCTTCTTTTGGTGGAAGTTGGGTTTCGTTTAATTTACAAAAATCATCAAGCCAATCATATGGGAATACTCCCTTTCTCAACAATAACTCTAATTCTTCACCTTCAAAATACTTTGTAGTTTCATTTAGGTTTTTATATGTTGGATTAAGACACCTTCCTTTTATTACACCTTTACAAACATCACACTTCCCACATTTAATAAGATTACTAGATAAATTATCAAGGCTGGATTGCATAAATTTTAATGAATCTATAAACCTTATATCTCTATTAACATCTTTCATCTCACCACTTTTTTTATCTTTGTAGGTATCAACCACAATCTCTTTTGAGAAAGAAATATACTTTTCCTCATTATTAGGTATAAGTTTTATTTTACCTTCTGTTTTTGCAAGATTATTAATAAATAAATGAGAATCATATCCTGATAAATTGTGAATTATAACAGGAAAGAATTTTGGAATCTTATAATTTAAACTGCATTCCTTATGTGCCGCGCCTCTATACTTTCCTGTAAGATGGCAATGATCTATTACCTTATCTTCACCCAATTCTTTCTCACAGATATGGCAGTTAGTAGCATTTTCATAATTTATTTCGTCAACTTCTGTCATCATTTTCTTATTAAATTTTTTGAATCTTTTTTTATTATAACTTATGCAATCTTTATAAATTTTCTTAAATTCTTCTTCTATATATTCCACAAATTTCTGCGCCACATCATCTTCTGGCGATTCAGCAGTATACCTATAAAATCTGGATTTACATATTTTTTCATTAAAACTCTTAATATAGCAACCGAACGCGACTGGTTTGTGTAGCTGATATTTATTAGTATAACTTTTATTTTTATCAAGCTGACCTGTTTGTTTTATTTTATTCAAAATACACTCAAAGTCGGCATATGCTACAAAAGGTATTTTCATTTTTTTAACAAAATTTCTAAAAGAAAGAAAACATGGGCTTCCATCTTTATTTTTTAGTATATCAATCCTTGCTTCATTGTATAAATAACAATATGATTCATGTTTTTCTAATGAGCTTTTTAAGTGAAAGTGATGCAAACAATTATCACAAAAGTACAACTTACATTTACGTTTAGTAACTTGCCTTCGTATAAGCGCACTAATATTCTTTATTAAAACAAAATGTTTATTTGGTTCTTCGTCTTTATTTTCTTCTGTTAATAAAAGTAATCTAATCAATTTAAATCCTCGTTTACTACTTCTTTTTATAGGATATACCCCTATTTTCTCATCATATCCATATATAGCAATATCATAATCATTTTGATTTTCAAAATTAACAACATCTTGCATTGTACTTGGGAAATTAATTCCATTCCAATTAAAATTCTTAGATTGTTCTATCAATTCTTTAGTTATTCTTTGTGGGTTTTTATCAGTTGGATAAACTGCTCGTGATACGCACCACTTGAAACATTCTTCATCATAATTCTTAAGGTTAATAATAGCATTCCTGTTTAACAATTCTTTTGGTAATTGAATATAAGATCCACCTAAAAGTGGAACAAAACGATCTATAAAAATGTCAAAGAATAGCACACGTTCGAATATCCAACCAGATTCATTATTTAAAAAATTTTCAAATAATATAAGTTGTTGATTTGTTAATCTATCAAATAATTCTGATAAATCTGTTGACTCAAGAACAATTTCTGATTTTTCAGAAGGAAAGGAGGCATCACTGTATGTATATATTTTATCTATATCATCAAATAATTTCTTTTTGAATCTGCATGTAAATATAAATTTAACCTTTAATGATTTTTTTGATTTAACTCTCTGTTTAATTAGTTCTATAACTTTTGGTTTTATTTTATGTAAGAATGTCTTTTCACCAATATTTTTATTTCCTTCAATCCTATAGCTTATATAATTACCATTAATAGCCGATTCATATTCTCTTGGTGTAAAATCCCCCACAATTTCTTTTTCCTTATTTCTTTTTAATATTTTTGGTCTTGCGCCTTCCTTCTCATAATCTCTTTTAGATGGTGATTTTATTTCTTTGGGCTTATTTACTTTTTTATATCTTTCTATAAATTTTTTAGCTAATTCTTCTGTTTTATTTTTTGCTTTTTTAGGAATATATGGTTTTACAAAATTCCAAAACTTGTTTAATACATTTCCTAAAAAAGGAGTTTGTTTTGTTTTTTTATTTTTTGGTTTGGATTTATTAATATTTTGTGGGGGTGTTCTCGGTCTAAATCTATCTGGCGAGCCAGGTGGTGTGCCGGGTATTGGTTGAGGAATAGTTAAAGGTGGTAAATTTGGTTGGTTTCTTGGTGGCTCAATATTTGGAATCGGAGGAGGTAAATTTGGTTGCTCAATATTCGGAATTGGAAGAGGTAAATTTGGTTGATTTATTGGTCTCATTGGTGTATTACGTAGCTCACCAACAATTCCAACAATATTATCAACTATTTGTTGTACATTATTAATTATTTCGGGTATATTAATCAATGCATTAATAAGTTCTGCTTTATTAAACCCAGATCGTCCTCGAATATTATACCATCTAACTAAAGATTTTAGTTGCGGTACATTTAATCTTCGTAATTGTTGTTCCATTTTTATATATTATTTCTTCTTTTTAAATAAGTATTTTATTTCTTTTTAAAAATCATTTTTTTAAAATGTGCCAGATCCCTTCATCAAATTTTATAGGTTTCACAAAATATGCTAATAACCAGCCCCGCGTCGATTTCACATAGGCTTGGTGGCAATCTACCTACACTCTTTATTGATTATCAGAAACTTAACAATTTCACAGAGGTACCCACCCGCCCGCCCGATCATCCGACATGTACTTTGTTAAATCTTTGATTATGTTAGGATACATCAAATGTGTCAGCTTATTACACATGTAAACAAAAATGTGCTGGCAGCGCGCTTATTTTTAAATCGTAATGAAATCGTAATGGAAAATGTGCCAGCATCCCCCTTTTTACCCATCAAGGTTAACAAAATATGGCCGCCGTCGATTCTCGGTTTACCGGTTTTTCGAAGAGGTTTTGTTAAGAAAATTGATGAAAAACCTGCCACGATGAAACGTTGACCGGTGAGTCTTTTTGTCGTAGGAATTACCCCTCAACAATCACATCTTTTCACCGGTTGAGATATCCTCGATGTCGTCGTCATGTTTTCTTAAGCTCCCTCCTGAGGTTGCTTCATTGGTATATACTAAAACAATTATTCTCTTCAATTTCGGTCAATAGCTATAATGGCCTTAGGAATATTTACCTCGCAGCTCGGTAAACATTCTGCCACTGTTCACCTCGATTTCTGAAAATAATTCCTCGCCAAGCGAGGTTACTAATCGTGTCGGTTCCGGTCAGACCACGTGGCTCGCAAGCCCGAGTAAATCGAGCCGAGAGTTTTTATATATGTATATATATATATATATATATATATATTCATATTTATTCCTCGCGAAGCGAGGCCGAAGGCCGAGCGTAGCGAGGTTACTAATCGTGTCGGTTCCGGTCAGACCACGTGGCTCGCAAGCCCGAGTAAATCGAGCCGGGAGTTTTTATATATGTATATATATATATTTATATATATGTTTATATATATCTATATTTTAAAGGTGTCCGTTCGCAGGCCAGGTTACCTGGCAACATTACTCCATGTGAAATTCCGACATTACGAATTCCTTGAATGATGTTTTGAAAATAATGCGAATTTTGTGGAAACCGATTTCACTCGTCTTGGAAGTACATCCCAGCAAGAAGATCTCCGACATATACAAGAAAGAATGGTGAGAGATCGTCGTCGAGTAAGTTTGAATGCCGCAAAAAATGCACACGGGAAGCGGCGACTCAAAGCAGAGATTGAGAAACGACGGTAGGGACGATAACAAGAGACATCGCAGCTAAGACAAGAACTGCTCGCTCAAAAAAAGCAAAGGGATCAGCAAGGAAAAGGACCAGGAATACCATCAAGTTACCATCAAGTTAGATTGGATATTGAATTTGTTATGGATAGAAACAAAGACTCGTTTTAGGTATACAGGACATGAGCAAGCGATTACATAACGAAATTGGCGAACAAAATTTAGCAAAATGACTTAGAACGGAAACCGAGTAGGAACGACTTCCAGCATGCAGACAGAATCAGGGCTCCTACTCCGTGTACCGGCACAGATGACGTAGCGCATTGTTTCATCATTATGTGTAAAATTATTCAGTAACATGTTTGTTATTGTCTGGCTTTGTTTTACGTCATCTGTGCCGGTACACGGAGTAGGAGCCAGAATCAGAAGACGAACGACAAAACAGATTACCATATCGTCGTGAAAAAAGTGCCAGGAAAGGGGAAACAGAAACCAACCGCAAAGAAATGAAAGATGACAGTCACGTAGTATTAATACTGCAATGAGAATGCAAGTAGGTATTTTTCGTAGTGAAACGTTTGCCTTCCATTTGAAAGAAATTCCCAATACAGAGATTGCAGTTGTGATAGCAATTATTTATAATTATGTGATCTGATATCATTGCAACAGTGAAAATATATTGTAGATTTGTTTGATGTAGCAGTTATGTTCAGCATTTTCAACAGAATAGATACCAAACAATAAGTTACCGGTTCTGCAATATTATCACTGTTCAATGCAATTATTTGTAAATAAAGCAGATGTCGTTACGGACTTCTGAGTAGTATTTCTCTTTGCTCTATTTCTTTGCTACATATATGTATTACGTAATTAAAAAGTTTCGTTGGGACAGACAAGTTCCATAGCCATTTCAAAATGGGTTTTTACCTTTGAGTTCCATGCATTCCTGGGAATTACTCTCTTAGCACCCACCCTTTTCCCACAAATGAAAAGTTAATTTAAGCCCTAATTTGCAAAATTAGACAACATCTTAACCTTTTTCCTTAATGCTGTTTAATTCATTTTAATGATGTCAAATACAAATATTTAATAACAACCACAATATGCAGTTGACCTTTTACATTGGAAAAACTCTACAAGGGAGAAACTAAAGTTTGAAATGCTAAAAGTTTTAGCTGTTTTTCTGTTTGCTGTTTTATGTATTCATTGCAAGGGTGCTGTATGTAATAACAAGTCTTTGAAGTTTCCTAAATGCCCTATGCTTTCAATCATGATTTTCCACACTAACTGTATGGACAAATGACTGCACTGGCATGATTGCCACAGGTCAGAAAATGGTAAGGGAAAAAATTCTTCAAGGTCAGTGAAAAGTAAGGGAATTTCAAATCAAGTCAGGGAAAAGTGAAATTTAATACTACTAATTTATTTCTTGCCAATTCAGCTTTGGTTTGGTGTGGTCAAGAATGTGACATGAAATGTGTTGGATTGGTAGAATTAAATGACAAGCTGATTTTGGGTTTCCAAGAAAATCAATCCTTTTTCCATGAATTGGTTATCGTAAGAAACTATCAATCCACGTACACTGTATGTGACTTTCTGAAAGCATATTAAATAAATGGGTGGAGAGGTTGGTTGTGAGAGGAGGTTGGAGGTCACTACCAGGACTAATTTGTGACTTTTCTAATTTAGTTGGTAAGGGAAATTTTACATTTGTCAGGGAAAAGTCAGGAAATTTAAAGATCTTATGGCTGTGGCAACCATGACTAGATTCTAAGCTTAAAAGAAGAAATGGTATTGTTCAGAGTTGAGTAATTTTTACTTCCTATGATACAAACCCTATTCACAAGAAAAACAGAATTGCATGTAGTTGTAGAGGAACAATACCTTTTCTCAGATTAGGACATACACCCCAACCCAATAACAGTATATTATGTTAAACATAAAAAATAACAATACTAATAATAATATCAATACCAGTAATAATATTAAAAATGATAATGATAATAATATGATAATAATAATCATGATAATTGCAAAAAATGAGAAAGTACAAAAAGTAAAAATAATATAATAATAAGTAAATACGTAAATTGGGGTTTTATACCTCATAGGAAAAACCATTAGGAGTCCTTTACAAACTAGCTTCGCGAGGTTTTGCGGGAGTCGTATTTCTAGTAATAATAAGTAGTAGCAATTGGCCGATTCTGGGACAAGTTGGGCGTGGTCAATTTTGTCGGGGGACTGGTTCGGCTCGGTCAGAATTTTTTTGGGTGTGGTCAAAACTTTTGAGGCTCAATCGAGTTTGATTTTTTGATCGATGATTTTTTGGTTGGGTGTCAATTTTTCAGAGTGGATCGTCGAGTGGATGGGTGGGGTCGGGGGTATGAAAGTGGGATTTTAGGTTGAGGTTGGGAGTCTAGGGTACAGCTTTGAAAAATGGCAAACAGGATGAGTTTGGGTAACATGATCAAATTTGAATATGAAAGATATTTTGATGAAGATGATGTATTGAGTGTTGAATTGAAATGGTTTAATATAGGTCATTTAGGTAGACGTGAATTCCTTGATGGTATTAAACCAGATTTAGTGCGGTATTATTCATTGTATGGAAATTGTATTGGGCCAAATACAGGTGATCTTTCTTACAAGAATAGATTTTGTCCATTTGTTGTATTTGTTGTTTGGGGCGGTGTACCTGTGCTTCTGGAAATAGATGAAATTGTGAATGGGTTGGATAATGATGAGCTTCTTAATCAAATAAATGAAAATGTTAGTATTAAAGAATGTGATTTTGATACTACTGATGAGTATTTGTACGAGAACTATGAAAGGATTTTAATTGATCCCGATGAGGATGAGATTGAATCTTTTCAAATGTTTATAGAGTTTGAATACGTGAAGTTGTTTAGTAATTGTCTTAATGATGTGGTATATGAAGCTAATAGGCGAATACACAAACGTATACACAAACGTATTTTCTTAAATGAAATTCAGGAAGAGTTAATGCTAGTGACATGGCATCCAGATAGATTTTTGGATTGGTGTGTTGACATAGACGAGTTGAAGTTTTTGAAGCAGCTTTGGGAAGTTGATTGCTAATACTAATGAATTCATTTTGTAACATGGATCGTGTTACAAAAAAAAAAAAAGATGGAGTTGATTGTCAATGTTATTACTTTAATTGCTATACAATGGATTGTGAACAGACTAAACGAATAAAACATTGTTCACATGGCAGACAAAGATATTATTGTAAAGAATGTGGAGGTGCTGGAGTGTGTCCACACGGTAGACAGAAAACTAGGTGTAAAGACTGTGGGGGTATTGGATTTTGCTTACACGGTAAAAATAAGTATTATTGTAAAGAATGTCCAGGCACTGGAATTTGTTCACATGGCAAGATAAAGTATTATTGTAAAGAATGTGGCGGTGCTGGTATTTGTTCACATAGCAAGCAAAAATGTAAAGAATGTAAACCTCATTTGTATTGTAAACATGGTAGAAGGATACATATTTGTAAAGGGTGTGGCGGTAAAAATGTTTGCTTACACGGAAAGCAGCAATATTATTGTAAAGAATGCCCTGGCGCTGGAATTTGTATACATGGCAAGATAAAGTATTATTGTAAAGAGTGTAGTGGCGCTAAAATTTGTCCAAGTGGTAGGGTAAAGTATAAGTGTAAAGACGGCGGCGCTAAAAATTGCACACATGGCAAGATAAAGTATTATTGTAAGGAATGTGGTGGTGCTGGTATTTGTTCACATGGCAATAGAAAGTATTATTGTAAAGAATGCCCTGGCGCTGGAATTTGTATACATGGCAAGCAAAGATGTAAAGAATGTAAACCTCATTTGTATTGTAAACATGGTAGATTTAAGACTAATAATAAGAAATGGATGTGTCATATGTGTAGTGGAGATTATATTTGCCGCCATTATAAGCCAAGAAGGGATTGTGAAGAGTGTGGGCCTTTGTGAGGTATCCAAAGACATTTGTAACGCGTTTCACGTTACAAAAGTTCACTTAATCATCAGACATAAACGACTATAACATTTCTCTTGTATTTTCTGGCTATATTAATAGCCGATTTTGTACCTGGTGAGTAGTAACGATAAGGTAAGGCCAATACATGCGTCACACACTCCATGATAGCTCTATTGCGAATTGGCCCAGCCGCTTTGCCATAATAGTCCCATTGAGGTTCAAATACCTTGAATTCTATTTCGTTTGCAATAGCAAAATCTCTGGCCAGTTCATCAACCCCTTCTGCACCCCCAGATACAATCAATTGTATGTCTGAGAGATCCAGCTTCCATTTCTTGAGGGCTTTACTTATTTGCTCTTTCAAGAAGAACATATCATCAAAGTATCTACTGCCAACGATTGCCAATGATGTCATGATTTATGAAGTCATGATCTATGGATTGGGTATTTCAATTTTTATCTGAATAACAACCAAGCTGTAGTTCCAACTCCAAGGATTAATACTATCAGGTTGGTTTCATGATTAGTAGCTGTTTCTTCTGGCGAAGGTTCTTTGATTTTAGGTTGAGGATCAATCGTTGGTGTTGGTGTTGGTCGTTTAGTTTCTGAAACTGCATGTGGCAACTTGACTTTTGAGGATCCCAGATTAAGGCTGATTCCCATAGTCTTAGTCTCTAGGTTTATATTATTGTTGGCACCAAATTTCATATCATCAGTGGCCTTCATGAGGTTGTTGTTATACCCGACTACACTCTCTGTGTTTATTATCATGTTACTCGGCATCAGCCACACTCCAGGAGCAATGGCCAAATCAAGCCTTAATTTAGCTTCTTGAGTGGCCAGCTGATACCTTTGGATCGAACTTGAAATGTCATTCTCGATCACGCTACTCTCAAACAGAGCCAAGAATTCTTGTTGAGTCTCGATCGCTCCACCACCAGTGCCCACAATCGAATTTCTAGTGTTGACTTGCGCCCCCAATACACAGTAGACAAAGGCTTCAGCAGATCGATTCAATCTGCCAAGTCCAGCTTTAGTGAGTCCATAGCCACTAGTTGGTATGAACCAAGCATACTTGTAATCGGCAAAGTCATCATTACGGATGAATGATATGAGGTCACCCGCTTCCTTCTTACCCTCATCATCAGCGAATTTACCACCTTCACCAGGCCACTGATCAGCCTCTTCGTCGTAATTTCTTACCATATGGACATTTTGGTATCCTCCACCTACTCCATGGTATCCAGCACCATAATCAAGGAATATATCGCCCAAACCACCGTTTCTTCCACCTTTCCATCTGAAATCAGAGTTGTTTGAGATGCCAAATTCAGCGCACAATCGTTGATATGCAACTTTGCTGTAAGGGTTGTTGTTGATTACAAAGGGTTGCTCATCAGGGAGTGGAAGTCTTAGTTCATACAGTATCCGTCTTATAGTGAAGTATACATGAAACTTGATGAAGCTACTCACGACTTTGGGGTAGTTGAGGCTCTCAAAAGGGCTCATCCCACAACCAGAGGTCGCACACCACACTGCAAAGTTTAGTTGTTGAGGCCAGTAATTCATGTCATGCACTTAGCCATTTTCGACTTTGTTTACCAGTATTGAAAGTTACAACTTGAGAGGTGAAAACATTACGCATCTTGGCGATGAATTTCTTCGTGTTGGACACGTATATGTCTAATGATGTCAGCATGCTTGTGGTGTTGCTGGTAGGGTTATCAAAGTCAACGGCGGGTATAGGGTAGTATCGTTTGGTCATGGTTAGGCTCGGTGGGAACGAGTTAAGTGTGTCATCAGTCAGTCCGAGATCAATCCAGAGTAGTAATTTCAAACCTGGTCGTAGTCCATCAGTCCATGTCTTTCCAGAAGGGTCATCATAGGACATGATTGTCATACCGTTATGTTTCCATCTGATATAGCCCCCATATTGGTCAGACACAAATACGAATTGGTCACGATCAGCTTTTGGATACCTATTTCTGAAGTCATTGAGTAAGCCCATCTTCTATCCAGAATTTGGGTAGAAGGGTTCAAACTTTTAAGTCATTACTATATGTTATAGATCCAATATGCTAAAATTGCCAATGCTGCATACTTGAGACATGTACGTAATTGGTTAATCTTTACTATTTCATCATACATTATATTACGTACATCAAATGCAAGAGTAAATTTTTCTACATATTCTGGAGCTTCGTTTGCTTTTTGGTCATCCATGTTTACTTATATTAATATTGTTTTTAAGCCTATTCGTAATCGTCAAGTTTTAGTACCTATTTCTGAAGTCATTGAGTGAGCCCATCTTCTATCCAGAATTTGGATAGAAGGGTCAATCTTTTAAGCCATTAGTCTAGTATGTGTTTTGTTATTATCTCCCGTTCAAATCTTTGAAAATATCCTGTATCATTTTCTGTCTCATTACCGTTGGACCTCCCTCATTCATATATTTTTGGTAATCAGACATAACTTTGGACTTGACATCTTTTAAATCCTTGAGTTCTTTTTCCTTTGATAAGTTTTTATCAGTGAATGTTTTGTCAAGGAAGCCTGTTGAAATCATGTCTTCAATGGTATTAGACAAGAGCAGATCCACTATAGTTCCAATCTGCTCTTCACTTAAACATTTTTTGACTTCATTGACTTGTCTATTAGCCATGGTTATGTTACTAGTATATCAACCTTTTAAGTCTATTTGGACTAGCATCTGCTTTGCTCATAAATTATAGTTATGGCCCTCCTTTTAGTTCTTTGAGGATTTCTTCGCGTACTCTCTGCCTCAATACCACGGGGTCCTCTCCATTCATATTTTTTTGAGCTTTAGTCCTTATTTCAGCCTTGAGCTTTTCGAAGTTCTTGAGTTCTTCAATGATCAAAGAGAACTGATCATCGGAGATCTTATTGTCACAAAGGGCTTTGGAAACCAGGTCTTCAATGGTGTTTATCTTGGATCTGGCCAATGTGATGGTGTTTTGATGCTTTACAGCTTTCTTGGACAGGTTCTTGGATATTTGTTGACACGCTATGGATGCGCACACAAATACACCACTCACCACACCCAATGGCACAGATGCGATGATTCCGACACCACTAAGGGATGTGCCCAACCCACCAGCTGCCAAAATGCAAGACAATATACCACAGGTCGAGCTTGCATTCATGAGTACACCCTTGGATCGGTTGTATTTTTTGAGTACTGTCTCATAGTGGCTTAATTCAGACTTTAGCTTGTCCAAAGCATTACAACATTGTTGAAGCCTGAATGATGGCCCATCAGTGGGGGTTGGAGGAGGCGCAGTGGGTTCCAAGTTGGGATATATTGATTTATAGTCACCCATTTTGGAATGAATATCGCTTATTTTTAAGATGTTATCTAAATCGTAAACTAAATGTGATGGGAGAACTCTTCAGATCAAGTTTCTTCCATCCAATGTCGAGGATGCTTAAGTCGAAGTGGTTTATGGGGCTCTTATGTTTTTGAACTGGAATGGCCGGGTAATCCTGTGATGGTATGTTGGCCAGGAGGTGGGAAGGGGAGAGCTTCACGGGTTCCCCAGATTGAGTCTTATTCACATATGACGACTTATTGTCTACTATACTACACAAAAGTCTCAGTGGTTTCTTAATCTGTATGTTTATGGGGTACAGCTTTCCAGGTATTACGGTTTCAGGCACCCCAAGAGCAACTTGGAGCCCTCTTGTAAGTTTAATGTTGAAGCTCTTGTTGGAATACAGGTAATCAACAGTGTCAGTCTCGATGATCGATAGCTTGGCATTATCCGTATCGTTCAGAAGTATTGCGTGTATATCACGTAGAGAGTATGTACCGGCTTGAATTATTAAGATGGGCCGATCCTCTTTGAGAAAGCTTTGTCTATCTTTGAAGTTGACCAATCGTTTGGGTATGATACAGTCGAGGAGTTGGACCTCCCGAACCTTTTCCAGCGGGGGATCAAAATACACCCTAGTTTCAGACTCATACATAGTAATGCTCAACATTTTGTTTGGTTAACCTTTCTTCATCTTTAAATTTCTATAATCAGCATCTGAGAGGAATCGAGTTTTGATGATGCCACAGCTGGAACATTTACACTTCATCATCGGCCTCCCTTTGGATGTTTTGGTAAAGGTTTCACTACCAGGCACACAATCAGTCAGCTTTTTCTCTTTGATACAGTAAGTCTTCATTTGATTCATTTACGTTTTCTTTTTAACTCTTCTATGAAGTAAAGCACAATCGCCATTATCAACAGCCAAGCATGTTTACTCAGAAATGAGATGGCCTCTCCAGCAGTCTTGAACAGAAAGCTTACAATAGCGCCCACCATGCCAGGCAATATCTCGCCAAGTTTCTTACCAAGGGTTTTTAGCCCATCACCAACCCCTTTGCCCAATTTCGAGAGCCCTTTGGAGAGGTTGGAGACTATGACACCAATGACTACTCCAACTGCACTCAAAATACCAACAACAGTGAACCCGTATTTCTTGAAGATGGCTCTCACACGATCACGAAGAGGCATCTTTTCACGTATCTCATCATTTTGCCTCTCCAGATCGCTTATTTGTTCTTGATTGGAAATGATTCTATTCTTGGCCAGCTCTTCATAGGCGTTAACCTTTTTGATTAAACTGTCTCGGCTTTGTTCAATTGTCTTCAAGCTGGCCAAGTCTTTCTTGTTCTTATCAATCTCGTCTTTGTATACTTTCAAATCATTTAACAAAGTTTCTGCATAGAGTCTTGCATCAACCTTTTCTTTCACTGCAGTTTCGAGATAACTCTCACTTTCAGCGATTCTGGTTTGATGTCGTTCAATTATACCTCTCAACTCTTTCTCAACGGAAACATATCGATCAATTTCGAATTGACTCGTTTCCACCACTGCTCTTAGTCCATCTAATGCATTATGCAAATCCTTAATTTCTTCATTGGCTTCATTCAAATCAACAATTAGTTTATTATTATTCAGAACAAGATTCTGAGAATCCATGCCAATTGATCTCTTGATTGTCTCCGGGAGTCGGTCATACTTCACCAAATCCCCCTTGGAGTCAATAAGTAGATGCTCTCTATTGTTGGATCGATCAGTCAATCTGACCCAAACCCCTTCATCATCGATTCTTGCACTGAATGGTGAATTTAGTGGGTCGAAATTGTAGAACTTCTCTTCTATCTTTCTGAAGGCGCGAGCCCTATTGTCTTCTTTACTTTCCACAATCAGTGGAGATTCTTCATCAATTGGATCTAGGTATATGGTGTCATCACCATCATCACCACCTGCAGCACCAGGCTCATTTAATATAGTTGGATCAAGTGTATCTTCGGAGTCCATATTAGTGTTCAAATATGGAAACCTCTAAATTAATTCAATAGTCTCGTATATTCATGTCGTTTGGGTCCCATATTTCAGCGCGGAAACCAGTCTTTGAATTACAGTCTGGTATCTTTCTAATTATAGCAATTGGTAAGACGCGCTGTTTGAGTTCACTCTTGGCAATGGTTATGGGGTTGAAATCAAATGGCCAGTCTATGACTGGTTTACTACCCATCCTCAATTGATAAGCTCTAAATCCTACCAAACGAACATATTCATGTGGGGTCATTGTGTCATCTGTTATTTTGTCGGCCATTATATCCACTTGCTGACAATATATCCCAAGGCTAACATACCGATAGAAACATAAACCATTTCTCCAGTCTTTTGATCTGAATTGGGTCGGTAGTAGTCAGAGAATTTGGGGGGATTACCGATTTGATTGTACAATCTCAGCGCTTCATCCGTCTTTGATATGTTCTCAGAGGCTTGATTCTCATCACCCTTCCTACGATTCTCAAAGTCAAGAAGAGCCATTCGTTTCTCTTGATAAGCAGTATAGTCTTTCTGGTACTTTTCCATGGCTTTGTCATGCCTCTCCCTTTCAAGTTGGAGATCAGTTGAAGATGAACCACTGATGACTTTAGCCAAATAATTTCCACCAATGAAGGCTGTTGCATTGAGGACTGCCCCTCCAAGCATGATTGCTATAGTCGCCATTTATCCACTTGTTGTTTTATTCTTAAACAATTTTCAACGCATGCGCGGTGACACAAAATCAACAGTTTGATTTTTATAGCCGCTGTATACCCTCAAAAGTTTTGATGATAGATATGATACTACGATGGTTGACAGCACTCCAAACATAAAGGATGTGAATGGGTGTGGTTTGAGTCTTTCACATTTTACAGCCATATCTTTGTATTTCGAAACGAAATCTTCCAATTTAGGCTCATCATGGTAGTTATGGTATCGATTGTCTCCCGTGTAATACCATCTGAATGCCCCTTCAATAGTATCTGGCACATCGCTAATTTTAAGTTCTCTATTGTTGCCAAATGTAGTAACTATTGAATCATGAATATGTGTCCTTAATGCATACAGGTACTCATATTTGGCAAGCTTATCAAAAACATCATTCTCTTCAGGCATGGTTAGACACTTGTGGGTAGTATCTTCTTATCCTCTAAATAGGTTTTGGCATACATAGCAATACTCAGCACAAATACCCATTTACCATAGTTCATGATACTGGTCGATGGGTCGACGAGGAATGGTCTCTTAAGAACCTCTTTAGCTAACAAACCCATCCCAGTTGAAAATCCAACTAGAATTGCAGAACTAGTAACTGTCTTTACGAGCTTATTCTCAGCCATTTACGATCACAACAGATCATCTTTTAAATCATTTTCCTTTGTTTTGCTGGCCACAGGCTGACTTTCTATAACTTTAGGCTGTGGGGATGGATTGAATGTAATGGTTGGCATATGCAGGTCAGGTATCCTATCCCGATAGTTTTTCCATAGGCCATAGGCGGCGAGGCCAATTGCACCTATGGCTAGAATAATAGTTTGGGACGACATCTATTTTGGTATCCAATCACCCCCTCCACCAACAGAACTACCCTTCTCCTCTTCCTTTTCACTCTCTTCCCTTTCCTTCTTCTCCCTTTCCTCTTCACGTTTCAAAGCCTCTCTGGCCTTCTTGTTCTTTTCTGATAACGTTTTACCAGCTTGAACTCTCTTGGGGTCTTTGACCTTTGTTTTGACAGAAGGCTCTCTAGTGATTTGCTCAACCTGACTTGTTTCTTCAGACATGTTATGAACTTATATGTTTTAAGCCTTAAGTCTCCTAGTATGTTGTATACTAGGAAACTTCAAATATTAAAATTAAGTGTGTTTCTTCTTACTGGCTGACTTAGCCACTTCCTCCTCATCATCCTCGTCCTCATCACCCTCCTCCTCCTCTTGTTCTTCCTCTTCATTCTCTTCCTCTTCCTTTTTATCATCATCTTGCAAGAATGAATGTCCGTTGTCCTCCTCTTCCTCCTCCTCCTCATCCTCCTCTTCAGACAAATCACCAAATAGGAAAGAAGTTTCATCACGCTCAACTGGTGTTAGTTTAACTTCTCTCACACGTAATCCAATAGATGCACCATATGGAGTGTTATTATGACTCCCCCAATAGATGTATTGCAAATCTAGAATTATCTTAGCAGTACACAGATCAGGTGTGTCACCCATTTCTGGCAGGTATTTGTCAAATGACTCTTCTTTTCCATCAGCGTCATAGATCTTAGTCAAACACGTCATCTTCTTACCCTTGTCTTTAGTGTTCAAATTAAAATAGGCTCTTTTGAGTTTGTTAGGATCTTTGGTGTAGTCGTATATACGTTTTAACTGCCGCTATTAGATTTTTAGAACCAGCATTCTTACAAGCGGTTTTAGTAGCCTTTGACGCTTTGAAAAATCCATCCTTCTTCAAAGCTGTAGCTACTATGCGCCTCAATTTGTCAAAAGTTTCAGAAATAGACTTTTCATTCTCTGTAGGGCTCGCCACAGTCTCCCTGCTTCTCATTGGATATGAAAATTGTAAACCTTGTATGTTGTCCTCGTTCTTTTGTTTTTCATTGAGTCCAAAATCCCATACACCTGAAATACCCCAAACATTTTGTTCAGGGAGCTCAATGCATATTGGGCGTTTGACATTGTTCTTACCCATGAAATAAACTTTTGAGTAAGCACCACCCCATTGATTGGCTTTTTCTTTTTCAATGCGGACCTGATTCCAGTCGAATTTACGACAAAGTCTGATCAAGATAGGTTTTGACAGACTAGCGTTCAATGATGAAGTTGAAGTTGAAGAAGCATTTGAGGATTGTGACATGTTTTTCGATCTCTTTCGAGTATGCCTTTAGACCTAAAAGTACCACATCCAATTTCAATTTTTTCTTCACCGAACAGTGTCAACTCCAACTTCATCTGTATTGGCTAGATCATAAAATGTGGTGGGAGGGGGAGCGGTTTCTCTTAGTTTGAAATACTTGAGGGCGGTAATGGCTATTATCAGTAACGTAGCAATCGCACCACCATGTACTACTATTGACCCAGAAGCTTCTGACAGCCACTGCTTGATCAACTGATTATTCTTCCAATCCTTTACTAAAGCATCTGGGTCATCTATTCCGCCGTAACCACTAAGACACCAGTTGACTAGTCTGACCAATAGATGTAAAGGAGGATCAATTAGTCCGTCAGCCACATTCTTACCCGACACCATCTTGTACCTCTTGTAGTACTTCTCGACATTCTTATCCGATAATTTATGGACATCGCCTAGTGTCATTTGCATACCAAGATACTCTTTGGTGGAGCCTAGGCAAGCTAGTATTGAGAGCTCTTCTCTTTTGGATTTCACATCGTCATCGCTAATGGCTGGTGTTGATTGATGACTATCCACCTCAGTTTCACCATTCATGATTTCTTCGGGAGTTGTCATGGTTGTGTCGTTAGAGTCGGTATCTCTAAATAATTTTTGAATGGATGTCTAAGGGAGAAGCATAGCCTGGCATACTTTTCATTCATAAGAAGCTTCTTGAGTGTCTTCCACGTTTCAGCATCCAGGTCTCCGCCGTACTCCTCGAAAAGCATCTTCATCGCTGTTTGTGATGGGTTATGAAATGAGACCACACAAGCTACATTTTCACGGAATGGTTTGGCTATGGATGTCAATTGTTGAGTGAGAACCCAGACTGATATCCCTATATGTCTCCCAGAGAAGGCCAAACCGATGAATTTGTTGGACCTATTCTTCAGATCCTTGAAAACGGCACAGTCGTCCAATATTATGAGCGCATTCATACCTGAGAAGAACGATTCACAGTCCATCAACAAATTGTTGATTTCGTCATGATCACTAGCATCTGGCGACAGTACAAAAAATCGTTTGTGCCCCTTGGCAAAACCTCTATAAGTCTTGTTATGGGCATATGTTGGGAAGATCAACACAATATAATCAAACACTTGCCTATAGTGGCCTCAAAGCTGTTCCACTATGTATTGGGTCTTTCCACAATTCGTGGGACCAGTGATGATGCAATTGAATGGAACCATGTTTTTGAGTTCGTTCATCATTACTCACTACATTAAACCCTTTAGATTGATGTTTCTTCTCATGACAACGTGAGAAGAAAAACATAAAGTAACCTAATATCTAACCCCATCATTCTCTGTAAGATTACCTTTTCTAATATTCATAACAGCGTCCGCAACAACGAACATGTGGCATGTAAGAACTCTACTTCCTACCTTTTCTCTCTTAATTTCTAAAGCCACACCATCACGAGTATCATTAATATACAGACCACTTCCATGAATATCATTATCTGGGTAAGTCCTCAAGTCAATCCACAAAGCAAACTTATCTCTATAGAAATCATATTCCTTAATTGAATCACTAAGACCAACCCGCTTAATTATTGATTGCCACAAATCGGTCGCCATCATACCTTTCAAATAAACTTTGTTGGGCACCCCATCTATGTCAATCTTGATTGATGTGATCTTTGGATTTGCAAACATCTCAGAATCCCTAACACCTTCCGCATAAGGGGCAATGAAAAGACATAGTATACCAGCCATGGATCTCCTTGGTACATTAATATGCTGATTTATCACAGCATCATTAGCCTCAGAGATTGTGAAAGTTTTGTGAAGAAGTACTTTTTCATACGTGAATGTCCTCCCAACATTGTAAGACGCAACAGCCTGTCCTACTAAATAATCACTCGATATGCATTGATATTCCATTTCCATGTTTATTAATTTATAATTAGCTGGTGTTTCATTGCTTGAATAAACCACAACATCAGAAACTTTAGCCAAAGTCAATTCAAATCTAAGTGGATGTGCCAATCCTCTTGGATAAAATACTCCATGGTCTTTGAGAATTGTGTGATCCAATGGAATGGCATATCTAGTGTTATGAATCGTAGCTAAAGTATTATCCTCTACTTTTGATGTATCTTTGTCACCCGCATTAGTCCTGATCTTCCTTGTGTTAACATTGGATATACCCTGTCTCACCCTATTCTCACGATCTTCACTTGTCAAGAACAAATCATGATAAGTCTTGAACAAATCAAATCTACTAAGATCCTCTACGATCTCACCACCAAATAAAACCTTATATTGTGAAATTAGATTCCTCCCCAAATTATTAACAAGAGTATTGTCATTGTGACCGGTTACAACCATATCAAAGGTTATATAGACGCTACCAGGCACAATGACTAAATTACCGCTCAATTTGGGTATTTCAATGTATAGTGTCTCACCAGGTTCGGCTGATGATGGATTCAACGTGACCCTATTCAACGAAGTTTCTGCCTTCAACCCTTCGCGAGTCCTTGGAACGCGATCTGTATCAAGAATGTTTGGTATAGAAGTCATTTTAAATGCTTATATTCTTGTTTATAAATGAGCGATGCCAACGTTTTAAATCGATTATATTATTCCACTGATGGATACTGGAAAGGATACTCAGCCATACCCAAATTGGCCAAAGCAGCCAAAGTTAGTGAAAAGGTCGCCAAAGAGTGGTTGGAGAAGCAAGCCTTGTGGCAAATTTATCTCCCAGCCCCCAAGTATATACCCAGGCCGCATTGGAGTGTGAATAAGCCTAATCAGATTCATCAAGCGGACTTGTTGTTTCTTCCTCACGATACAGTGAGAAGAAAAACATACCGCTATGCATTAGTCGTGATTGATATCGCTTCGAGATACAAGGATGCCGAGCCATTGACCTCAAAGGAGAGTGGTGAAGTTGCCAATGCCTTTCAACGGATTTATTCCCGTAAGTTGACGTGGCCACAAACATTAATGGTGGATCCAGGAACAGAATTCAAGGGTGATGTAACAACTCTTATGAATAAACATCAAGTCACAATCCAACGTAGTGAAGCTGGGAATCATAGAGCTCAAGCTTTTGTGGAAAGGGCCAACAGGACTCTCGGTGAGAAGCTATTCAGCCATCAATACGCTCAAGAGATGATTAGTGATACCCGATCCACAGTTTGGGTGAACAGATTGCCCGCCATCATGAAGACCCTCAATAGTGAACCCAAACGTATTACTGGTAAAGAGCCTGACGAAGCTTTGAAAATGAACTCAATTGGTACCAAAACTCCAGACTATAAACGACCTGTGGGATTGAAGGAGAAGAGACTACCTCCAGATGTTCAAGTCAGATATTTATATGCCCCTGGTGAAGATGAAGGTGGGTACAAACGAAGGGCTACTGATCCCATATGGAGCCTTGAAGTCTATGATTTGGCTCGAACCATAATCGAACCGGGTCAACCAGTCTTGTATTATTTGAGTGGGGGTCCAAAACGAGGATTCGTTCGCGAAGAGCTTCAATTTGTACCTCAAGACACTAAATCACCACCTTCTAGCGTCCTGAAATGACCATGTGCATAAGTGTTTATCCCATCTTCCAATATCACACGTTTATCGTCCTCGCGTGATAATGCAATCTTATTGAATTGATAGTTTCAGTATAGATATCATGATTATGACTCCTTATGGTGTTCATCTTCCGTCTCTGGGATTGGCCACTGAAAAGACAAGTCTTGTAATCCTGGAAACTTATACTCTTACTAACCACTGCTTTGTTTACACCCTTACACTTCTTGACTTCTTTCTCCTTGTCCGTCTTGAAAGCATACAGTTTGGCCCTCAGACCCACAAATTCAGTGATCTGTTCACCGCCAGCCTCGTCTTTGAACATCCCTCCAACCTTTTTGTTCACTCCGGTCTCAATCCCGGATGGATGGTCCCTTGGGTAGTTGCTGGTGTCAAACTTGTCTCTCACATCTGGACTGATATCCCTGTAAAAGTCCTCAGTCTGGATCACATAGGGGAGAGAATCTGTGTCTGTAAACAGCAACTTGGCCTTCTCCCCATACTTGGGCTTCATGTACCTGTAATGGAAATCGTACATAGTCGTCTTGCTCAAATCCAGAATAGATAGGCCTAAGTAAATGGGCTTATCAACGACCAATCTCGTTCTCTTCATGTGGAAGGCAGTCAGATCCTCACAAAAGATGTTCCTATGATGGAAGTTTGGCTTCACAATCAACTTGCGCGCTTTCTTCTCATCAGTAACCAACTGGATATCCACCCTCTTCCTAATGTTCTCCATGGTCTTGCCAAACACCGAGTTGTTCATCAACTTGAAGAAATCCTTTTCAAAATCATTCTCGGCCCTGGCTCTCAAACTATTATTCAGATCAATATAAGGCTTCAACCATTCCGATTCCTCGAATTTGATCCCTCTATGTACCTTGGTTACCTTCAAACCCAACGACAAATACTGTTTCAGAGCTTCGTAGTGTAGAATATACTTCTTCTTATCTCTCAAATAGGGAACCAACTTAACAACCCCATCAACATCCAACCTCTCTGGAGCCAATGGATAGTCATTATGCAAATCATGTAGCTCTAATGGGTATTCCAAATCCACCTCCAGTATACATGGATGGCTCCTCCAATCTACCAACTCTTGATCACTCATCCACTCAAAACCATGGGTTGGCAAAGCCTTCGTCATTGCATGACCATAGAGCCCATTAGCATCCAAATATACGATGAACTTTGTAGGCAACCTGGGATCATAGTTCTTCATATATCGATTATTGGCCTTCCCATGCCTGGTGGAAATCATTGATATTCCACCCCTGATACCATTCTCTACCATAATCAGCATATCGGAATCCCTCAAAAGCTCCAACTCAACCTTGGTCTTCTTCAATGTAGCATCCCAAGCTAATCCAGGTGCAGTAAAGTACCATGCAGGATCTAATCCATAATTTTTCATACATACCCTTCTAAAGTTCTCGAAAACATCAGCCAATAATAATACATCCACCTTAAGATACGTGTTATGGTAATTCTTGAAATTCCTCATCTCAAATCTGTCCCACACAGACTTGGCATGTTTGTAATCTTCCTCGGTTAAATCCTCATCATAAAGCCTTAAATAGAACTCCTCTTTAGGTGGAAGACTTGTCTCACTTAGCTTATCATATCCATCAAACCAATCATAAGGAAAGACTCCCTTTCTAGACAACAGCTCTAAGTCCTCACCTTCATAATACCTTCCCAAGTTCTCCAAAGACTCTCGCGGTATATTATTAACCAAACTGGCTAACCCACTAGACATAAACCTGAAACTGTCTATAAACCTTATGTATCGTTTCACCTCAATCCTCTTACCCTCCCCATTCCTAAAGGTATCCACAACAATCTCCTTGGTAAATGAAATGTATTTCTCGTCAGTAAGTGGTATACAATTTAATTTACCCTCTGATATACCAAGATTCCTCACAAATAAATGACTATCGTACCCAGACAAGTTATGAAATATAACTAGAAAGAAGTTGGGGACCTTGAATTCGAGATTGCATTTCATGTGTGCTGCTCCCCTATACTTACCCGTAAGATGACAATGGTCACGTACCTTGTCATCCACCAACTCACCCTCACAAATATGACAGTGAGTTGCATTCCTAAAATTCCTTTTGTCTTTCTTCTTCATTATAATCTCCTCTGGGCTTCTGAATTGTTTATAAATCTTCTTGATATCAGCCTCCAGTCTCTTCACGAATATTTTTGTAATGTCCTCATCTGGAGATCTTGCTGTACGCATTGCAAGCTTGGGTTCAAATATCTTATCATCAAAACACTTGATAAGATAACAGAAACCTGATGGCTTGTGCTTCTGATATTGATTCGTGAAACTATCCCTGTCGTCCGGGGAACAAGTGTCCATCTTCTCCGTGAAACACTCGAAATCTGCATAAACCACAAATGGCACTTGCATCTTTCTTCTATGGTTCTTGAAAGTAATATACTTTGGACTGTCATCCTCATTAATAGGCATCTGGACTTTGACTGCTTCGTTGTTTAGGCAATACTCCATATGTTCGTCCAGCGACTTTTGAGAATTGAACGAGTTTAGGCAGTTATCACAATAGAAACGCGCATGCTCATTCTTATTATACTCAATAAGTCTTGACATGTTTTTGATCCAACAGTAATGATTTGTCTCTTCGTTTGATATCAAGAGTAAATTTATCTTTTCCACCCCTGACTTATTACTACGCTTGATTAGGGTTGGCCCGCCATTCTCATAACCAAGGATGTTGATCCCATATGGGTTCTGTCTTTCGAATTTATCTATTTGGGTTGTACTGAGTGCTGCCACTGGGAACTCTATCCCCGACCAATCAAACTTCTCTGAATTCTCCCTCATCTCTTTGTTTAGTCTCTCAGGATGAACCTCTACAGGGAATACAGCGGATGTCACTGACCATTTGAAACACTCCTGGTCTTCATTCTTGACATTGATAATTGCTTTCTTAGCAGCTAATTTAGGTGGTAATTTAATATATGAACTTCCAGAAAACGGTTGAAATGGGTTTATGTGTATACGCAAATCAATCACACTTTCAAACACCCATCCAGAGCGCTCATTCTCGTATCTCTGCACCAATTCAACCAGTCTAGCTTTGATATTATCAAACATACCAAATATGTCTGTTGAAGCTGTCACTGTCTCCATCAGTGAATGGAAATGACCTTGACTCCGCTCAGTAACACGATTATCCTGGTTATTCCTCCTCTTGAATCCGCATGAAAGAATACACTTCAACTTGAATGGCCTCCTATATTTATACATCAAACTACGAAATGGTGTTCTAACTTTGCTAAGAAATGAAGTTGGATCATATCCAGCTCTACCATTTACTATATAAGTCCTCAAAAAGCCTCTCAAAGCCGTTTCATGTCTTTCAGGAACGAAATAATCAGGTTCCCTTCTAACCGCAGCAGCTGCCCTTCTTAATCTCTTGGTGATGGCCCTCCTGTTTGGTTCTCTAACATTAGATCTTATCCAATTTGTGGTATGAATAATTTCACGCCTAGCGGCAGCAATAGCCCTGCCATATGAAGCTCGGGCGGGCCTTGTTCTTGTAGGCCTAACTGGACTGTTATATTTCAGTTATATTTCATAACTTGTCTGGGTACGATAGTCATTTATTTGTTCCAGGGATTGGAACATTAGCTTCAACCACTCGCGGAGATCCGACGGCATTAATGAGAGCCGCTTTACGCATGTTGCCAAAACCTTGAACACCAGACTTCTTCGCTATGGTCCGTAGTATCGTCACTGTCAAATTCTCTGGTTGTATATCAGATAACGCTGTGAGCATTTCAGCCTTTCTGAATCCACGAACACTCACACCAGCTCTTTTGGCTATTGACCTCAAGTCTTTCACTGTCAAGTTCTCCATCAATTGTATTTTGAAATTGTAATCCTTAAATCAACCGCTATGACATCGAAAAGCTTGTTTAACTTTTATACTTTTGTAACACGGTCCATGTTACAAAAAGAATCCATTACAATTATCAATCAAGTCCCCACAACTTTTTCATAATATTATACTCTTCAGAAGTCTGACACCAACCCTTAATAACCCAATCAAAATACCATGTCACAGCCATCAACTCTACCCAAACACTATTGTAGTACATACGCTTGTGTATCCGTCTATTAACTTCATAAACTGTGCCATCCAAGCATTTATCAAACACCTGTCTTTGTTGATAATTATCATGGAGATACACATAGACATCAACATCTCTAATCTTGTGATTACTAAAACTAAATGGTCTAATGTAATCTCTATAACAATCACAACCAGCATCACAAAAAAGATCACAATAGATAGCTTCGTCTTCATAAACTTCCATAGCATACTCATGATTATGTTTACAATGATCATGAAAATTATTGAACATCTTTCTACTATTACCAGCACTGCCAAAAATGGCCGCACACTTAATCGGTAACATACCTATACTGTAATCGCTCCCACGATCATCCGTCACACCATATACTAAAGATATATCTTTGACAAACAATTCAATCCTTGAAACAAATTTAATTAATTTCTTTCTCATTTTAACAATAAACTTACGCTTGGTCAAGTGACCTGAATTCTTAATTGACAAGGTGAACGAATTAAAAAAGTTGTCATAAGTCTTTCTCGTCTTAACCATCTTCGCTCGATTTCAAAGCCGTGCCCTAGACTGCCAACCTCAACCCAAAATTTCACTTTACCCCCAGACCAAAACCCCCGACCCCACCCATCCATTCGACGATCCACTCTGAAAAATTGACACCCAACCAAAAAATCATCGATCAAAAAATCAAACTCGATTGAGCCTCAAAAGTTTTGACCACACCCAAAAAAATTCTGACCGAGCCGAACCAGTCCCCCGACAAAATTGACCACGCCCAACTTGTCCCAGAATCGGCCAATTGCTACTACTTAATATCAATACCAAAAATAATAATAATAGTAATGATAATAATAATGATAAGAATATAATGATAGTTCGTCTCGTTACTATATGTCATTGGTTGCAAGTTCAATAACTCTGGCTGCCATGACTTTTTCGATGAAATACCATCCTTATAATAAATCTTTCTTCTGCAGTTTTTATAACAAAAGTTTTCATATATTCAAAATACCATACTATTCTCTGGTTGGGTATGGATATTTTGCATGTTTCTGTAACAGCACAATTAAACTTTCATGTGATATATACTTGTGACTGATTGATGTTGATTTCACATTATTTTCTTACAGGAGTACGTAGTGCAGCAATCTTTTTCAACATAACTAAGATTTCAATAACTCTTTCTTACATGTATTGTTTTTATGATATGACTTAAAAATAGCACAACAACATACTATACAGTTGGCACTCACTGTTACGAAACCTTTATTCAAAGCTTTTGTAGAATCCAACTGTTTTAACCCCATTTTTTATGTAATGACATTGTATCTCACACTTCTGTTGACATGGCATCTCTTTTGAGGGAAGAGGAATTTTTCTATCTACCACTAGGGGTACCATTGCAACTGAAGAGAGTACACAAACTGTAACATGCACAATTCATAATGCTCTCAATTTTGGTTACCTAGGAATGAAATAATGACTGCAGTAGACAATTAAATATCTAATCAGAAGATTCTTCTTACAATGAATCTCATGCGATTATTAGAAAAAAACATAAACAAAAAATAATTGGAGCATTCAACTCATCCTCGGTGGAAGAACATATTGTGTTTAAAAGTGATGTACAACAAAGAAGACAACACAATAAAGACTAAGAAAATACAACTAAAAAAAAACAGGTTTTTAGACCTTGGTAAACACAAGCATTCAAGATTTCACCTTCAAAAGATTTACAATAATTTTCAATTTGTGTTAACTGAATATTATTGTGATACTTCATTGACTCTGTATTCCCTGTCAAGAAAACAAATAATTTTACTTCTATTCCCTCTCGTGCAATCTCAGTGGCAGTGAAAGAGCTAAATGAAGGTCAATTTTTAAGCCCTGTGCTGAGCAGTATACTGATCATGTAATTTGCACCAGGTGTCACTAATTGTGTACCAAACACAGCATAACAAATTAAATAATGGGGATTACGCTGATATAAAAAATGAAATAAAAAATAAAATATAAAAGTATTGTGACCTATTCAAAAACTAGCTTCGCGAGGTTTTTGCGAGAGTCGTATTTCTAGTATATGAAGTATTTATTGTACTGAACTAATTAAAAATTAGAAATTAAAGGACCCCCCTTCGGATGTTCTTCTGTTCGGGGCGAGACATTTTAATTGAGGTGTACGTGTGTTTGCAATCCGCTGTAATCCCAAACATCATGTCAACCCAAGACAATCCAACAGGTTACGGGCCCAGAAGAGATTTTCCTGGAAGATATGGACGATTAATTTTCGATGGAGATGAACGAAAATACGAGCAGTGGGAATTTAAATTTCTCGGCTACATGAGATTGCAAACCTTAAAGGACACGCTTGTATCCGAAAATGACGAAGAGATTTATTTATTTATTTTTATTTATTTATTTATTTATTAAGGTTTCCCAAACAACAAACATTTACAACTAAAAAGATTAGATATATGAGAAAAATAAATAATAATAATAATAAAATAATAATAATAAAAAAAACTAATGGGAGGATAACAGCAGGGGGAAACTGAATTCCCATATAAAAGCTGTTCTCCTAGATAAAGCTAGAATAAACAAATAGATAAAACTAGTTACAATTTAATAAACTAAGATAAGTAATATTAATATATATATGTTCATATTACTAAGACATTAAGTGGTTTAACAGCTTTTTCTTAAATAAACTTAATGATTGAGCCTCGAGGACATCACTCGGCAACGAATTCCAGTCGATTATATATCTCTTAAAAAAGGAAAACTTAAAGTAATTAGTGCGGGCATACTTAGGTCTTAATTTAAACTTGTGATTGGATCTAGTACGAGATTCGCGTACTATGTCAAAGAACTTAGCAGCATCGATGTCACAAAGTCCAAATGAGCACTGATTTCAGGAACTTAAGTACTACGTGAGCAGTCTGCTCAAGAATAAGCTGCTTAAAGCAAATATCTTTACAGGCAAAATTCAATACGATTCCGAATTACAATCAATCTGACTTGTAACGTGGATATTGCCCTGTCAAGATACTACAAATCTGGAAAGTTTCAGAATTTCAATGATTCTGCAGGCCGAGATATGATAGAATTACGTTCATTTCAAGGGCAGAGGCCTTTGTATGTAAGGCGCATGCGCAGATAAAAAGAGTCTTTTCCTCATTTTAGATTAAAATCGAATCGTGGTAATCAAAATTTTCTTCGATAACTACACCTTATAGTATACCCTACTAGCACATATAGATAAAACATTCAAAATGATTCGTAAACTCACCACCCTAGATGACGGTGCTCCTGCCCATACAATCTCTTATATCGTTTCTTGACAAAAATCTGTAAGGCTGAGTTTCTTGACACCCAGCTCCTGGTATTGTATCTCGGCTTCAAAAATGACTACAATCATGAATTAAAATCAATTTTAAACTACATTTTGAATGCTACAGTATGGTGAAAATTGGATGTTAATCACTAATCTGTGTAATGAGCACTGATTTCAGGAACTAAAGTACTACCTGAGCAGTCTGCTCAAGAATCAGCTGCTTAAAGCAAATATCTTTACAGGCAAAATTTAATACGATTCCGAATTACAATCAATCTAACTTGTAACGTGGATATTGCCCTGTCAAAATATTACAAATCTGGAAAGTTTCAGAATTTCAATTATTCTGCAGGACGAGATATGATAAAATTACGTTCATTTCAAGGGTACAGGCATTTGTATGTAGGGCGCATGCGCAGATAAAAAGAGTCTTTTCCTCATTTCAGATGGAAATCGAATCGTGGTAATCAAAATTTTCTTCGATAACTACACCTTATAGTATACCCTACTAGCACATATAGATAAAACATTCAAAATGATTCGTAAACTCACCACCCTAGATGACGGTCCTTTTGCCCATACAATCTCTTATATCGTTTTTTGACAAAAATCTGTAAGGCTGAGTTTCTTGACACCCAGCTTCTAATATTGTATCTCGGCTTCAAAAATGACTACATTCATAAATTAAAATGAATTTTAAACTACATTTTTAATGCTACAGTATGGTGAAAATTGGATGTTAATCACTAATCTGTGTAATGAGCACTGATTTCAGGAACTTAAGTACGACGTGAGCAGTCTGCTCAACAATCAGCTGCTTAAAGCAAATATCTTTACAGGCAAAATTCAATACGATTGAGAATTACAATCAATCTGACTTCTAACGAGGATATTGCCCTGTCAAGATACTACAAATCTGGAAAGTTTCAGAATTTCAATGATTCTGCAGGCCGAGATATGATAGAATTACGTTCATTTCAAGGGTACTGGCCTTTGTATGTAGGGCGCATGCGCAGATAAAAAGAGTCTTTTCCTCATTTCAGATTGAAATCAAATCGTGGCAATCAAAATTTTCTTCGATAACTACACCTTATAGTATACCCTACTAGCACATATAGATAAAACATTCAAAATGATTCGTAAACTCACCACACATGATGACGGTCCTCCTGCCCATACAATCTCTTATATCGTTTTTTGACAAAAATCTCTAAGGCTGAGTTTTATGACACCCAGCTCCTGGTATTGTATCTCGGCTTCAAAAATGACTACAATCATGAATTCAAAAGAATTTTAAACTACATTTAGAATGCTACAGTATTGTTAAAATTGGATGTTAATCACTAATCTGTGTAATGAGCACTGATTTCAGGAACTTAAGTACGACGTGAGCAGTCTGCTCAACAATCAGCTGCCTAAAGCAAATATCTTTACAGGCAAAATTCAATACGATTCCGAATTACAATCAATCTGACTTGTAACGTGGATATTGCCCTGTCAAGATACTACAAATCTGGAAAGTTTTAGAATTTCAATGATTCTGCAGGCCAAGATATAATAGAATTACGTTCATTTTAAGAATACAGGCATTTGTATGTAGGGCGCATGCGTAGACAAAAAGAGTCTTTTCCTTATTTCAGATGAAAATTGAATCGTGGTAATCAAAATTTTCTTTGATAACTACACCTTAAAGTATACACTACTAGTACATATAGATAAAACATTCAAAATGATTCGTAAACTCACCACCCTAGATGACGGTCCTCCTGCCCATACAATCTCTTATATCGTTTTTTAACAAAAATCTTTAAGACTGAGTTTCTTGACACCCAGCTCCTGGTATTGTATCTCGGCTTCAAAAATGACTACAATCATGAATTAAAATAAATTTTAAACTACATTTTTAATGCTACAGTATGGTGAAAATTGGATGTTAATCACTAATCTGTGTAATGAGCACTGATTTCAGGAACTTAAGTACGACGTGAGCAGTCTGCTTAAGAATCAGCTGCTTAAAGCAAATATCTATACAGGCAAAATTCAATACGATTCCGAATTAGAATCAATCTGACTTGTAACGTTGATATTGTCCTGTCAAGATACTACAAATCTGGAAAGTTTCAGAATTTCAATGATTTTGCAGGCCGAGATATGATAGAATTACGTTCATTTCAAGGGTACTGGCCTTTGTATGTAGGGCGCATGCGCAGATAAAAAGAGTCTTTTCCTCATTTCAGATGAAAATCGAATCGTGGTAATCAAAATTTTCTTCGATAACTACACCTTAAATTATACACTACTAGTACATATAGATAAAACATTCAAAATGATTCGTAAACTCACCACCCTAGATGACGGTCCTCCTGCCCATACAATCTCTTATATCGTTTTTTAACAAAAATCTTTAAGACTGAGTTTCTTGACACCCAGCTCCTGGTATTGTATCTCGGCTTCAAAAATGACTACAATCATGAATTAAAATAAATTTTAAACTACATTTTTAATGCTACAGTATGGTGAAAATTGGATGTTAATCACTAATCTGTGTAATGAGCACTGATTTCAGGAACTTAAGTACTACGTGAGCAGTCTGCTTAAGAATCAGCTGCTTAAAGCAAATATCTCTACAGGCAAAATTCAATACGATTCCGAATTAGAATCAATCTGACTTGTAACGTGGATATTGCCCTGTCAAGATACTACAAATCTGGAAAGTTTCAGAATTTCAATGATTTTGCAAGCCGAGATATGATAGAATTACGTTCATTTCAAGGGTACTGGCCTTTGTATGTAGGGCGCATGCGCAGATAAAAAGAGTGTTTTCCTCATTTCAGATGGAAATCGAATCGTGGTAATCAAAATTTTCTTCGATAACTACACCTTATAGCATACCCTACTACCACATATAGATAAAACATTTAAAATGATTCGTAAACTCACCACCCATGATGACGGTCCTCCTGCCCATACAATCTCTTATATCGTTTTTTGACAAAAATCTCTAAGGCTGAGTTTTTTGACACCCAGCTCCTGGTATTGTATCTCGGCTTCAAAAATGACTACAATCATGAATTGAAAAGAATTTTAAACTACATTTTGAATACTACAGTATGGTGAAAGTTGGATGTTAATCACTAATCTGTGTAATGAGCACTGATTTCAGGAACTTAAGTACTACCTGAGCAGTCTGCTCAAGAATCAGCTGCTTAAAGCAAATATCTTTACAGGCAAAGTTTAATACGATTCCGAATTACAATCAATCTGACTTGTAACGTGGATATTGCCCTGTCAAGATACTACAAATCTGGAAAGTTTCAGAATTTCAATGATTCTGCAGGCCGAGATATGATAGAATTACGTTCATTTCAAGGGTACAGGCCTTTGTAAGTTGGGCGCATGCGCAGATAAAAAGAGTCTTTTCCTCATTTCAGATTGAGATCGAATCGTGGTAATCAAAATTTTCTTCGATAACTACACCTTAGAGTATACCCTACTAGCACATATAGATAAAACATTCAAAATGATTCGTAAACTCACCACCCTAGATGACGGTCCTCCTGCCCATACAATCTCTTATATCGTTTCTTGACAAAAGTCTGTAAGGCTGAGTTTCCTGACACCCAGCTCCTGGTATTGTATCTCGGCTTCAAAAATGACTACAATCATGAATTAAAATCAATTTTAAACTACATTTTTAATGCTACAGTATGGTGAAAATTGGATGTTAATCACTAATCTGTGTAATGAGCACTGATTTCAGGAACTTAAGTACGACGTGAGCAGTCTGCTTAAGAATCAGCTGCTTAAAGCAAATATCTATACAGGCAAAATTCAATACGATTCCGAATTAGAATCAATCTGACTTGTAACGTTGATATTGTCCTGTCAAGATACTACAAATCTGGAAAGTTTCAGAATTTCAATGATTTTGCAGGCCGAGATATGATAGAATTACGTTCATTTCAAGGGTACTGGCCTTTGTATGTAGGGCGCATGCGCAGATAAAAAGAGTCTTTTCCTCATTTCAGATGAAAATCGAATCGTGGTAATCAAAATTTTCTTCGATAACTACACCTTAAATTATACACTACTAGTACATATAGATAAAACATTCAAAATGATTCGTAAACTCACCACCCTAGATGACGGTCCTCCTGCCCATACAATCTCTTATATCGTTTTTTAACAAAAATCTTTAAGACTGAGTTTCTTGACACCCAGCTCCTGGTATTGTATCTCGGCTTCAAAAATGACTACAATCATGAATTAAAATAAATTTTAAACTACATTTTTAATGCTACAGTATGGTGAAAATTGGATGTTAATCACTAATCTGTGTAATGAGCACTGATTTCAGGAACTTAAGTACTACGTGAGCAGTCTGCTTAAGAATCAGCTGCTTAAAGCAAATATCTATACAGGCAAAATTCAATACGATTCCGAATTAGAATCAATCTGACTTGTAACGTGGATATTGCCCTGTCAAGATACTACAAATCTGGAAAGTTTCAAAATTTCAATGATTTTGCAAGCCGAGATATGATAGAATTACGTTCATTTCAAGGGTACTGGCCTTTGTATGTAGGGCGCATGCGCAGATAAAAAGAGTGTTTTCCTCATTTCAGATGGAAATCGAATCGTGGTAATCAAAATTTTCTTCGATAACTACACCTTATAGCATACCCTACTACCACATATAGATAAAACATTTAAAATGATTCGTAAACTCACCACCCATGATGACGGTCCTCCTGCCCATACAATCTCTTATATCGTTTTTTGACAAAAATCTCTAAGGCTGAGTTTTTTGACACCCAGCTCCTGGTATTGTATCTCGGCTTCAAAAATGACTACAATCATGAATTAAAAAGAATTTTAAACTACATTTTGAATACTACAGTATGGTGAAAGTTGGATGTTAATCACTAATCTGTGTAATGAGCACTGATTTCAGGAACTTAAGTACTACCTGAGCAGTCTGCTCAAGAATCAGCTGCTTAAAGCAAATATCTTTACAGGCAAAGTTTAATACGATTCCGAATTACAATCAATCTGACTTGTAACGTGGATATTGCCCTGTCAAGATACTACAAATCTGGAAAGTTTCAGAATTTCAATGATTCTGCAGGCCGAGATATGATAGAATTACGTTCATTTCAAGGGTACAGGCCTTTGTAAGTAGGGCGCATGCGCAGATAAAAAGAGTCTTTTCCTCATTTTAGATGAAAATCGAATCGTGGTAATCAAAATTTTCTTTGATAACTACAACTTATAGTATACCCTACTAGTACATATAGATAAAATATTCAAAATCATTCGTAAACTCACCACCCTAGATTACGGTCCTCCTGCCCATACAATCTGTTATATCGTCTTTTTGACAAAAATCTGTAAGGCTGAGTTTCTTGACACCCAGCTCCTGGTATTGTATCTCGGCTTAAAAAATGACTACAATCATGAATTAAAATCAATTTTAAACTACATTTTTAATGCTAGAGTATGGTGAAAATTGGATGTTAATCACTAATCTGTGTAATGAGCACTGATTTCAGGAACTTAAGTACTACGTGAGCAGTCTGCTCAGGAATCAGCTGCTTAAAGCAAATATCTTTACAGGCAAAATTCAATACGATTCAGAATTACAATCAATCTGACTTGTAACGTGGATAATTCCCTGTCAAGATACTACAAATCTGGAAAGTTTCAGAACTTCAATGATTCTGCAGGCCAAGATATGATTGAATTACGTTCATTTTAAGAATAAAGGCATTTGTATGTAAGGCGCATGCGTAGATAAAAAGAGTCTTCTCCTCATTTCAGATGGAAATCGAATCGTGGTAATCAAAATTTTCTTCGATAACTACACCTTATAGTATACCCTACTAGCACATATAGATAAAACATTCAAAATGATTCGTAAACTCACCACCCTAGATGACGGTCCTCCTGCCCATACAATCTCTTATATCGTTTCTTGACAAAAATCTGTAAGGCTGAGTTTCCTGACACCCAGCTCCTGGTATTGTATCTCGGCTTCAAAAATGACTACAATCATGAATTAAAATCAATTTTAAACTACATTTTTAATGCTACAGTATGGTGCAAATTGGATGTTAATCACTAATCTGTGTAATGAGCACTGATTTCAGGAACTTAAGTACTACCTTAGCAGTCTGCTTAAGAATCAGCTGCTTAAAGCAAATATCTTTACAGGCAAAATTCAATACGATTCCGAATTACAATCAATCTGACTTGTAACGTGGATATTGCCCTGTCAAGATACTACAAATCTGGAAAGTTTCAGAATTTCAATGATTCTGCAGTTTGAGATATGATAGAATTAGGTTCATTTCAAGGGTACAGGCCTTTGTATGTAGGGCGCATGCGCAGATAAAAAGAGTCTTTTCCTCATTTCAGATTAAGATCGAATCGTGGCAATTAAAATTTTCTTCGATAACTACACCTTATAGTATACCCTACTAGCTCATATAGATAAAACATTCAAAATGTTTCGTCAACTCACCACCCTAGATGACGGTCCTCCTGCCCATACAATCTCTTATATCGTTTCTTGACAAAAGTCTGTAAGGCTGAGTTTCCTGACACCCAGCTCCTGGTATTGTATCTCGGCTTCAAAAATGACTACAATCATGAATTAAAATCAATTTTAAACTAAACTTTTAATGCTACAGTATGGTGAAAATTGGATTTTAATCACTAATCTGTGTAATGAGCACTGATTTCAGGAACTTAAGTACTACCTTAGCAGTCTGCTCAAGAATCAGCTGCTTAAAGCAAATATCTTTACAGGCAAAATTCAATACGATTCCGAATTACAATCAATCTGACTTGTAACGTGGATATTGCCCTGTCAAGATACTACAAATCTGGAAAGTTTCAGAATTTCAATGATTCTGCAGGCCGAGATATGATAGAATTACGTTCATTTCAAGGGTACAGGCCTTTGTATGTAGGGCGCTTGCGCAGATAAGAAGAGTCTTTTCCTCATTTCAGATTGAAATCGAATCGTGGCAATCAAAATTTTCTTCGATAACTACACCTTATAGTATACCCTACTAGCACATATAGATAAAACATTCAAAATGATTCGTAAACTCACCACCCTGGATGACGGTGCTCCTGCCCATACAATCTCTTATATCGTTTTTTAAAAAAAATCTGTAAGGCTGAGTTTCTTGACACCCAGCTCCTGGTATTGTATCTCGGCTTCAAAAATGACTACAATCATGAATTAAAATCAATTTTAAACTACATTTTTAATGCTACAGTATGGTGAAAATTGGATTTTAATCACTAATCTGTGTAATGAGCACTGATTTCAGGAACTTAAGTACTACCTTAGCAGTCTGCTCAAGAATCAGCTGCTTAAAGCAAATATCTTTACAGGCAAAATTCAATACGATTCCGAATTACAATCAATCTGACTTGTAACGTGGATATTGCCCTGTCAAGATACTACAAATCTGGAAAGTTTCAGAATTTCAATGATTCTGCAAGCCGAGATATGATAGAATTACGTTGATTTCAAGGGTACAGGCCTTTGTATGTAGGGCGCATGCGCAGATAAAAAGAGTCTTTTCCTCATTTCAGATTGAGATCGAATCGTGGCAATCAAAATTTTCTTCGATAACTACACCTTATAGTATACCCTACTAGCACATATAGATAAAACATTCAAAATGATTCGTAAACTCACCACCCTAGATGACGGTCCTCCTGCCCATAAAATCTCTTATATCGTTTCTTGACAAAAGTCTGTAAGGCTGAGTTTCTTGACACCCAGCTCCTGGTATTGTATCCCGTCTTCAAAAATGACTACAATCATGAATTAAAATCAATTTTAAACTACATTTTTAATGCTACAGTATGGTTAAAATTGGATGTTAATCACTAATCTGTGTAATGAGCACTGATTTCAGGAACTTAAGTACTACGTTAGCAGTCTGACCAAGAATCAGCTGCTTAAAGCAAATATCTTTACAGGCAAAATTCAATACGATTCCGAATTACAATCAATCTGACTTGTAACGTGGATATTGCCCTGTCAAGATACTACAAATCTGGAAAGTTTCAGAATTTCAATGATTCTGCAGGCCGAGATATGATAGAATTACGTTCATTTCAAGGGTACAGGCCTTTGTATGTAGGGCGCTTGCGCAGATAAGAAGAGTCTTTTCCTCATTTCAGATTGAAATCGAATCGTGGCAATCAAAATTTTCTTCGATAACTACACCTTATAGTATACCCTACTAGCACATATAGATAAAACATTCAAAATGATTCGTAACCTCACCACCCTAGATGACGGTCCTCCTGCCCATACAATCTCTTATATCGTTTTTTGACAAAAATCTGTAAGGCTGAGTTTCTTGACACCCAGCTCCTTGTATTGTATCTCGGCTTCAAAAATGACTACAATCATGAATTTAAATCAATTTTAAACTACATTTTTAATGCTACAGTATGGTGAAAATTGGATGTTAATCACTAATCTGTGTAATGAGCACTGATTTCAGGAACTTAAGTACTACCTGAGCAGTCTGCTCAAGAATCAGCTGCTTAAAGCAAATATCTTTACCGGCAAAATTCAATACGATTCCCAATTACAATCAATCTGACTTGTAACGTGGATATTGCCCTGTCAAAATACTACAAATCTGGAAAATTCAGAATTTCAATGATTCTGCAGGACGAGATATGATAAAATTACGTTCATTTCAAGGGTACAGGCATTTGTATGTAGGGCGCATGCGCAGATAAAAAGAGTCTTTTCCTCATTTCAGATTGAAATCCAATCGTGGCAATCAAAATTTTCTTCGATAACTACACCTTAGAGTATACCCTACTAGCACATATAGATAAAACATTCAAAATGATTCGTAACCTCACCACCCTAGATGACGGTCCTCCTGCCCATACAATCTCTTATATCGTTTTTTGACAAAAATCTGTAAGGCTGAGTTTCTTGACACCCAGCTCCTTGTATTGTATCTCGGCTTCAAAAATGACTACAATCATGAATTAAAATAAATTTTAAACTACATTTTTAATGCTACAGTATGGTGAAAATTGGATGTTAATCACTAATCTGTGTAATGAGCACTGATTTCAGGAACTTAAGTACGACGTGAGCAGTCTCCTCAAGAATCAGCTGCTTAAAGCAAATATCTTTACAGGCAAAATTCAATACGATTCCGAATTACAATCAATCTGACTTGTAACGTGGATATTGCCCTGTCAAGATACTACAAATCTGGAAAGTTTCAGAATTTCAATGATTCTGCAGGCCGAGATATGATAGAATTACGTTCATTTCAAGGGCACAGGCCTTTGTATGTAAGGCGCATGCGCAGATAAAAAGAGTCTTTTCCTCATTTCAGATTGAAATCCAATCGTGGCAATCAAAATTTTATTCGATAACTACACCTTAGAGTATACCGTACTAGCACATATAGATAAAAGATTCAAAATGATTCGTAAACTCACCACCCTAGATGACGGTCCTCTTGCCCATACAATCTCTTATATCATTTTTTGACAAAAATCTGTAAGGCTGAGTTTCTTGACACCCAGCTTCTGGTATTGTATCTCGGCTTCAAAAATGACTACAATCATAAATTAAAATGAATTTTAAACTACATTTTGAATGCTACAGTATGGTGAAAATTGGATGTTAATCACTAATCTGTGTAATGAGCACTGATTTCAGGAACTTAAGTACTACGTAAGCAGTCTACTCAAGAATCACCTGCTTAAAGCAAATATCTTTACAGGCAAAATTCAATACGATTCCGAATTACAATCAATCTGACTTGTAACGTGGATATTGCCCTGTCAAGATACTACAAATCTGGAAAGTTTCAGAATTTATATGATTCTGCAGGCCGATATATGATAGAATTACGTTCATTTTAAGAATACAGGCATTTGTATGTAGGGCGCATGCGTAGATAAAAAGAGTGTTTTCCTCATTTCAGATGGAAATCGAATCGTGGTAATCAAAATTTTCTTCGATAACTACACCTTTTAGTATACCCTACTAGCACATATAGATAAAACATTCAAAATGATTCGTAAACTCACCACCCTAGATGACGGTCCTCCTGCCCATACAATCTCTTATATCGTTTCTTGACAAAAATCTGTAAGGCTGAGTTTCCTGACACCCAGCTCCTGGTATTGTATCTTGGCTTCAAAAATGACTACAATCATGAATAAAAATCAATTTTAAACTACATTTTTAATGCTACAGTATGGTTAAAATTGGATCTTAATCACTAATCTGTGTAATGAGCACTGATTTCAGGAACTTAAGTACGACGTGAGCAGTCTGCTCAAGAATCAGCTGCTTAAAGCAAATATCTTTACAGGCAAAATTCAATACGATTCCGAATTACAATCAATCTGACTTGTAACGTGGATATTGCCCTGTCAAGATACTACAAATCTGGAAAGTTTCAGAATTTCAATGATTCTGCAGGCCGAGATATGATAGAATTACGTTCATTTCAAGGGCACAGGCCTTTGTATGTAAGGCGCATGCGCAGATAAAAAGAGTCTTTTCCTCATTTCAGATTGAAATCCAATCGTGGCAATCAACATTTTATTCGATAACTACACCTTAGAATATACCGTACTAGCACATATAGATAAAACATTCAAAATGATTCGTAAACTCACCACCCTAGATGACGGTCCTTTTGCCCATACAATCTCTTATATCGTTTTTTGACAAAAATCTGTAAGGCTGAGTTTCTTGACACCCAGCTTCTGGTATTGTATCTCGGCTTCAAAAATGACTACAATCATAAATTAAAATGAACTTTAAACTACATTTTGAATGCTACAGTATGGGGAAAATTGGATGTTAATCACTAATCTGTGTAATGAGCACTGATTTCAGGAACTTAAGTACTACGTTAGCAGTCTACTCAAGAATCAGCTGCTTAAAGCAAATATCTTTACAGGCAAAATTCAATACGATTCCGAATTACAATCAATCTGACTTGTAACGTGGATATTGCCCTGTCAAGATACTACAAATCTGGAAAGTTTCAGAATTTCAATGATTCTGCAGGCCGAGATATGATAGAATTACGTTAATTTTAAGAATACAGGCATTTGTATGTAGGGCGCATGCGTAGATAAAAAGAGTCTTTTCCTCATTTCAGATGGAAATCGAATCGTGGTAATCAAAATTTTCTTCGATAACTACACCTTATAGTATACCCTACTAGCACATATAGATAAAACATTCAAAATGATTCGTAAACTCACCACCCTAGATGACGGTCCTCCTGCCCATACAATCTCTTATATCGTTTCTTGACAAAAATCTGTAAGGCTGAGTTTCCTGACACCCAGCTCCTGGTATTGTATCTCGGCTTCAAAAATGACTACAATCATGAATTAAAATCAATTTTAAACTACATTTTTAATGCTACAGTATTGTGAAAATTGGATTTTAATCACTAATCTGTGTAATGAGCACTGATTTCAGGAACTTAAGTACGACGTGAGCAGTCTGCTCAACAATCAGCTGCTTAAAGCAAATATCTTTACAGGCAAAATTCAATACGATTCCGAATTACAATCAATCTGACTTGTAACGTGGATATTGCCCTGTCAAGATACTACAAATCTGGAAAGTTTCAGAATTTCAATGATTCTGCAGGCCGAGATATGATAGAATTACGTTCATTTCAAGGGTACAGGCCTTTGTATGTAGGGCGTATGCGCAGATAAAAAGAGTCTTTTCCTCATTTCAGATTGAAATCGAATCGTGGCAATCAAAATTTTCTTCGATAACTACACCTTATAGTATACCCTACTAGCACCTATAGATAAAACATTCAAAATGATTCGTAAACTCACCACCCTAGATGACGGTCCTCCTGCCCATACAATCTCTTATATCGTTTCTTGACAAAAATCTGTAAGGCTGAGTTTCCTGACACCCAGCTCCTGGTATTGTATCTCGGCTTCAAAAATGACTACAATCATGAATTAAAATAAATTTTAAACTACATTTTTAATGCTACAGTATGGTGAAAATTGGATGTTAATCACTAATCTGTGTAATGAGCACTGATTTCAGGAACTTAAGTACTACCTGAGCACTCTGCTCAAGAATCAGCTGCTTAAAGCAAATATCTTTACAGGCAAAATTCAATACGATTCCCAATTACAATCAATCTGACTTGTAACGTGGATATTGCGCTGTCAAGATGCTACAAATCTGGAAAGTTTCAGAATTTCAATGATTCTGCAGGCCGAGATATGATAGAATTACGTTCATTTCAAGGGCACAGGCCTTTGTATGTAAGGCGCATGCGCAGATAAAAAGAGTCTTTTCCTCATTTTAGATTGAAATCGAATCGTGGTAATCAAAATTTTCTTCGATAACTACACCTTATAGTATACCGTACTAGCACATATAGATAAAACATTCAAAATGATTCGTAAACTCACCACCCTAGATGACGGTCCTCCTGCCCATACAATCTCTTATATCGTTTCTTGACAAAAATCTGTAAGGCTGAGTTTCCTGACACCCAGCTCCTGGTATTGTATCTCGGCTTCAAAAATGACTACAATCATGAATTAAAATCAATTTTAAACTACATTTTTAATGCTACAGTATGGTTAAAATTGCATCTTAATCTCTAATCTGTGTAATGAGCACTGATTTCAGGAACTTAAGTACTACGTGAGCAGTCTGCTCAAGAATCAGCTGCTTAAAGCAAATATCTTTACAGGCAAAATTCAATACGATTCCGAATTACAATCAATCTGACTTGTAACGTGGATATTGCCCTGTCAAGATACTACAAATCTGGAAAGTTTCAGAATTTCAATGATTCTGCAGGCCGAGATATGATAGAATTACGTTCATTTCAAGGGTACAGGCCTTTGTATGTAGGGCGCATGCGCAGATAAAAAGAGTCTTTTCCTCATTTCAGATTTAAATCGAATCGTGGCAATCAAAAATTTCTTCGATAACTACACCCTATAGTATACCCTACTAGCACATATAGATAAAACATTCAAAATGATTCGTAAACTTACCACCCTTGATGACGGTCCTCCTGCCCATACAATCTCTTATATCGTTTCTTGACAAAAATCTGTAAGGCTGAGTTTCCTGACACCCAGCTCCTGGTATTGTATCTCGGCTTTAAAAATGACTACAATCATAAATTAAAATCAATTTTAAACTACATTTTTAATGCTACAGTATGGTGAAAATTGGATGTTAATCACTAATCTGTGTAATGAGCACTGATTTCAGGAACTTAAGTACTACCTGAGCAGTCTGCTCAAGAATCAGCTGCTTAAAGCAAATATCTTTACAGGCAAAATTCAATACGATTCCGAATTACAATCAATCTGACTTGTAACGTGGATATTGCCCTGTCAAGATACTACAAATCTGGAAAGTTTCAGAATTTCAATGATTCTGCAGGCCGAGATATGATAGAATTACGTTCATTTCAAGGGCACAGGCCTTTGTATGTAAGGCGCATGCGCAGATAAAAAGAGTCTTTTTCTCATTTTAGATTGAAATCGAATCGTGATAATCAAAATTTTCTTCGATAACTACACCTTATAGTATACCCTACTAGCACATATAGATAAAACATTCAAAATGATTCGTAAACTCACCACCCTAGATGACGGTCCTCCTGCCCATACAATCTCTTATATCGTTTCTTGACAAAAATCTGTAAGGCTGAGTTTCCTGACACCCAACTCCTGGTATTGTATCTCGGCTTCAAAAATGACTACAATCATGAATTAAAATAAATTTTAAACTACATTTTTAATGCTACAGTATGGTGAAAATTGGATGTTAATCACTAATCTGTGTAATGAGCACTGATTTCAGGAACTTAAGTACTACCTGAGCACTCTGCTCAAGAATCAGCTGCTTAAAGCAAATATCTTTACAGGCAAAATTCAATACGATTCCCAATTACAATCAATCTGACTTGTAACGTGGATATTGCCCTGTCAAGATACTACAAATCTGGAAAGTTTCAGAATTTCAATGATTCTGCAGGCCGAGATATGATAGAATTACGTTCATTTCAAGGGCACAGGCCTTTGTATGTAAGGCGCATGCGCAGATAAAAAGAGTCTTTTCCTCATTTTAGATTGAAATCGAAACGTGGTAATCAAAATTTTCTTCGATAACTACACCTTATAGTATACCCTACTAGCACATATAGATAAAACATTCAAAATGATTCGTAAACTCACCACCCTAGATGACGGTCCTCCTGCCCATACAATCTCTTATATCGTTTTTTGACAAAAATCTGTAAGGCTGAGTTTCTTGACAGCCAGCTCCTGGTATTGTATCTCGGCTTCAAAAATGACTACAATCATGAATTAAAATCAATTTTAAACTACATTTTTAATGCTACAGTATGGTGAAAATTGGATGTTAATCACTAATCTGTGTAATGAGCACTGATTTCAGGAACTTAAGTACTACGTGAGCAGTCTGCTCAAGAATCAGCTGCTTAAAGCAAATATCCTTACAGGCAAAATTCAATACGATTCCGAATTACAATCAATCTGACTTGTAACGTGGATATTGCCCTGTCGAGATACTACAAATCTGGAACGTTTCAGAATTTATATGATTCTGAAGGCCGAGATATGATAGAATTACGTTCATTTTAAGAATACAGGCATTTGTATGTAGGGCGCATGCGTAGATAAAAAGAGTCTTTTCCTCATTTCAGATGGAAATCGAATCGTGGTAATCAAAATTTTCTTCGATAACTACACCTTATAGTATACCCTACTAGCACATATAGATAAAACATTCAAAATGATTGGTAAACTCACCACCCTAGATGACGGTCCTCCTGCCCATACAATCTCTTATATCGTTTCTTGACAAAAATCTGTAAGGCTGAGTTTCCTGACACCCAGCTCCTGGTATTGTATCTCGGCTTCAAAAATGACTACAATCATAAATTAAAATGAATTTTAAACTACATTTTGAATGCTACAGTATGGTGAAAATTGGATGTTAATCACTAATCTGTGTAATGAGCACTGATTTCAGGAACTTAAGTACTACCTGAGCACTCTGCTCAAGAATCAGCTGCTTAAAGCAAATATCTTTACAGGCAAAATTCAATACGATTCCCAATTACAATCAATCTGACTTGTAACGTGGATATTGCCCTGTCAAGATACTACAAATCTGGAAAGTTTCAGAATTTCAATGATTCTGCAGGCCGAGATATGATAGAATTACGTTCATTTCAAGGGCACAGGCCTTTGTATGTAAGGCGCATGCGCAGATAAAAAGAGTCTTTTCCTCATTTTAGATTGAAATCGAAACGTGGTAATCAAAATTTTCTTCGATAACTACACCTTATAGTATACCCTACTAGCACATATAGATAAAACATTCAAAATGATTCGTAAACTCACCACCCTAGATGACGGTCCTCCTGCCCATACAATCTCTTATATCGTTTTTTGACAAAAATCTGTAAGGCTGAGTTTCTTGACAGCCAGCTCCTGGTATTGTATCTCGGCTTCAAAAATGACTACAATCATGAATTAAAATCAATTTTAAACTACATTTTTAATGCTACAGTATGGTCAAAATTGGATGTTAATCACTAATCTGTGTAATGAGCACTGATTTCAGGAACTTAAGTACTACGTGAGCAGTCTGCTCAAGAATCAGCTGCTTAAAGCAAATATCCTTACAGGCAAAATTCAATACGATTCCGAATTACAATCAATCTGACTTGTAACGTGGATATTGCCCTGTCGAGATACTACAAATCTGGAAAGTTTCAGAATTTATATGATTCTGCAGGCCGAGATATGATAGAATTACGTTCATTTTAAGAATACAGGCATTTGTATGTAGGGCGCATGCGTAGATAAAAAGAGTCTTTTCCTCATTTCAGATGGAAATCGAATCGTGGTAATCAAAATTTTCTTCGATAACTACACCTTATAGTATACCCTACTAGCACATATAGATAAAACATTCAAAATGATTGGTAAACTCACCACCCTAGATGACGGTCCTCCTGCCCATACAATCTCTTATATCGTTTCTTGACAAAAATCTGTAAGGCTGAGTTTCCTGACACCCAGCTCCTGGTATTGTATCTCGGCTTCAAAAATGACTACAATCATAAATTAAAATGAATTTTAAACTACATTTTGAATGCTACAGTATGGTGAAAATTGGATGTTAATCACTAATCTGTGTAATGAGCACTGATTTCAGGAACTTAAGTACTACCTGAGCACTCTGCTCAAGAATCAGCTGCTTAAAGCAAATATCTTTACAGGCAAAATTCAATACGATTCCCAATTACAATCAATCTGACTTGTAACGTGGATATTGCCCTGTCAAGATACTACAAATCTGGAAAGTTTCAGAATTTCAATGATTCTGCAGGCCGAGATATGATAGAATTACGTTCATTTCAAGGGCACAGGCCTTTGTATGTAAGGCGCATGCGCAGATAAAAAGAGTCTCTTCCTCATTTTAGATTGAAATCGAATCGTGGTAATCAAAATTTTCTTCGATAACTACACCTTATAGTATACCCTACTAGCACATATAGATAAAACATTCAAAATGATTCGTAAACTCACCACCCTAGATGACGGTCCTCCTGCCCATACAATCTCTTATATCGTTTTTTGACAAAAATCTGTAAGGCTGAGTTTCTTGACAGCCAGCTCCTGGTATTGTATCTCGGCTTCAAAAATGACTACAATCATGAATTAAAATCAATTTTAAACTACATTTTTAATGCTAAAGTATGGTGAAAATTGGATGTTAATCACTAATCTGTGTATTGAGCACTGATTTCAGGAACTTAAGTACTACGTGAGCAGTCTGCTCAAGAATCAGCTGCTTAAAGCAAATATCTTTACAGGCAAAATTCAATACGATTCCGAATTACAGTCAATCTGACTTGTAACGTGGATATTGCCCTGTCAAGATACTACAAATCTGGAAAGTTTCAGAATTTCAATGATTCTGCAGGCCGAGATATGATAGAATTACGTTCATTTCAAGGGTACAGGCCTTTGTATGTAGGGCGCATGCGCAGATAAAAAGAGTCTTTTCCTCATTTCAGATTGAAATCCAATCGTGGCAATCAAAATTTTCTTCGATAACTACACCTTATAGTATACCCTACTAGCACCTATAGATAAAACATTCAAAATGATTCGTAAACTCACCACCCTAGATGACGGTCCTCCTGCCCATACAATTTCTTATATCGTTTCTTGACAAAAATCTGTAAGGCTGAGTTTCCTGACACCCAGCTCCTGGTATTGTATCTCGGCTTCAAAAATGACTACAATCATGAATTAAAATAAATTTTAAACTACATTTTTAATGCTACAGTATGGTGAAAATTGGATGTTAATCACTAATCTGTGTAATGAGCACTGATTTCAGGAACTTAAGTACTACCTGAGCAGTCTGCTCAAGAATCAGCTGCTTAAAGCAAATATATTTACAGGCAAAATTCAATACGATTCCGAATTACAATCAATCTGACTTGTAACGTGGATATTGCCCTGTCAAGATACTACAAATCTGGAAAGTTTCAGAATTTCAATGATTCTGCAGGCCGAGATATGATAGAATTACGTTCATTTCAAGGGCACAGGCCTTTGTATGTAAGGCGCATGCGCAGATAAAAAGAGTCTTTTCCTCATTTTAGATTGAAATCGAATCGTGGTAATCAAAATTTTCTTCGATAACTACACCTTATAGTATACCCTACTAGCACATATAGATAAAACATTCAAAATGATTCGTAAACTCACCACCCTAGATGACGGTCCTCCTGCCCATACAATCTCTTATATCGTTTTTTGACAAAAATCTGTAAGGCTGAGTTTCTTGACACCCAGCTCCTGGTATTGTATCTCGGCTTCAAACATGACTACAATCATGAATTAAAATCAATTTTAAACTACATTTTTAATGCTACAGTATGGTGAAAATTGGATGTTAATCACTAATCTGTGTAATGAGCACTGATTTCAGGAACTTAAGTACTACCTGAGCAGTCTGCTCAAGAATCAGCTGCTTAAAGCAAATATCTTTACAGGCAAAATTCAATACGATTCCGAATTACAATCAATCTGACTTGTAACGTGGATATTGCCCTGTCAAAATACTACAAATCTGAAAAGTTTCAGAATTTCAATGATTCTGCAGGTTGAGATACCATAAAATTACGTTCATTTCAATGGTACAGGCCTTTGTATGTAGGGCGCATGCGCAGATAAAAAGAGTCTTTTCCTCATTTCAGATTGAAATCCAATCGTGGCAATCAAAATTTTCTTCGATAACTACACCTTATAGTATACCCTACTAGCACATATAGATAAAACATTCAAAATGATTCGTAAACTCACCACCCTAGATGACGGTCCTCCTGCCCATACAATCTCTTATATCGTTTTTTGGCAAAAATCTGTAAGGCTGAGTTTCTTGACAGCCAGCTCCTGGTATTGTATCTCGGCTTCAAAAATGACTACAATCATGAATTAAAATCAATTTTAATTTACATTTTTAATGCTACAGTATGGTGAAAATTGGATGTTAATCACTAATCTGTGTAATGAGCACTGATTTCAGGAACTTAAGTACTACCTGAGCAGTCTGCTCAAGAATCAGCTGCTTAAAGCAAATATCCTTACAGGCAAAATTCAATACGATTCCGAATTACAATCAATCTGACTTGTAACGTGGATATTGCCCTGTCAAGATACTACAAATCTGGAAAGTTTCAGAATTTCAATGATTCTGCAGGCCGAGATATGATAGAATTACGTTCATTTCAAGGGTACAGGCCTTTGTATGTAGGGCGCATGCGCAGATAAAAAGAGTCTTTTCCTCATTTCAGATTGAAATCGAATCGTGGCAATCAAAATTTTCTTCGATAACTACACCTTATAGTATACCCTACTAGCACATATAGATAAAACATTCAAAATGATTGGTAAACTCACCACCCTAGATGACGGTCCTCCTGCCCATACAATCTCTTATATCGTTTCTTGACAAAAATCTGTAAGGCTGAGTTTCCTGACACCCAGCTCCTGGTATTGTATCTCGGCTTCAAAAATGACTACAATCATAAATTAAAATGAATTTTAAACTACATTTTGAATGCTACAGTATGGTGAAAATTGGATGTTAATCACTAATCTGTGTAATGAGCACTGATTTCAGGAACTTAAGTACTACCTGAGCACTCTGCTCAAGAATCAGCTGCTTAAAGCAAATATCTTTACAGGCAAAATTCAATACGATTCCCAATTACAATCAATCTGACTTGTAACGTGGATATTGCCCTGTCAAGATACTACAAATCTGGAAAGTTTCAGAATTTCAATGATTCTGCAGGCCGAGATATGATAGAATTACGTTCATTTCAAGGGCACAGGCCTTTGTATGTAAGGCGCATGCGCAGATAAAAAGAGTCTCTTCCTCATTTTAGATTGAAATCGAATCGTGGTAATCAAAATTTTCTTCGATAACTACACCTTATAGTATACCCTACTAGCACATATAGATAAAACATTCAAAATGATTCGTAAACTCACCACCCTAGATGACGGTCCTCCTGCCCATACAATCTCTTATATCGTTTTTTGACAAAAATCTGTAAGGCTGAGTTTCTTGACAGCCAGCTCCTGGTATTGTATCTCGGCTTCAAAAATGACTACAATCATGAATTAAAATCAATTTTAAACTACATTTTTAATGCTACAGTATGGTGAAAATTGGATGTTAATCACTAATCTGTGTATTGAGCACTGATTTCAGGAACTTAAGTACTACGTGAGCAGTCTGCTCAAGAATCAGCTGCTTAAAGCAAATATCTTTACAGGCAAAATTCAATACGATTCCGAATTACAATCAATCTGACTTGTAACGTGGATATTGCCCTGTCAAGATACTACAAATCTGGAAAGTTTCAGAATTTCAATGATTCTGCAGGCCGAGATATGATAGAATTACGTTCATTTCAAGGGTACAGGCCTTTGTATGTAGGGCGCATGCGCAGATAAAAAGAGTCTTTTCCTCATTTCAGATTGAAATCGAATCGTGGCAATCAAAATTTTCTTCGATAACTACACCTTATAGTATACCCTACTAGCACCTATAGATAAAACATTCAAAATGATTCGTAAACTCACCACCCTAGATGACGGTCCTCCTGCCCATACAATTTCTTATATCGTTTCTTGACAAAAATCTGTAAGGCTGAGTTTCCTGACACCCAGCTCCTGGTATTGTATCTCGGCTTCAAAAATGACTACAATCATGAATTAAAATAAATTTTAAACTACATTTTTAATGCTACAGTATGGTGAAAATTGGATGTTAATCACTAATCTGTGTAATGAGCACTGATTTCAGGAACTTAAGTACTACCTGAGCAGTCTGCTCAAGAATCAGCTGCTTAAAGCAAATATATTTACAGGCAAAATTCAATACGATTCCGAATTACAATCAATCTGACTTGTAACGTGGATATTGCCCTGTCAAGATACTACAAATATGGAAAGTTTCAGAATTTCAATGATTCTGCAGGCCGAGATATGATAGAATTACGTTCATTTCAAGGGCACAGGCCTTTGTATGTAAGGCGCATGCGCAGATAAAAAGAGTCTTTTCCTCATTTTAGATTGAAATCGAATCGTGGTAATCAAAATTTTCTTCGATAACTACACCTTATAGTATACCCTACTAGCACATATAGATAAAACATTCAAAATGATTCGTAAACTCACCACCCTAGATGACGGTCCTCCTGCCCATACAATCTCTTATATCGTTTTTTGACAAAAATCTGTAAGGCTGAGTTTCTTGACACCCAGCTCCTGGTATTGTATCTCGGCTTCAAAAATGACTACAATCATGAATTAAAATCAATTTTAAACTACATTTTTAATGCTACAGTATGGTGAAAATTGGATGTTAATCACTAATCTGTGTAATGAGCACTGATTTCAGGAACTTAAGTACTACCTGAGCAGTCTGCTCAAGAATCAGCTGCTTAAAGCAAATATCTTTACAGGCAAAATTCAATACGATTCCGAATTACAATCAATCTGACTTGTAACGTGGATATTGCCCTGTCAAAATACTACAAATCTGAAAAGTTTCAGAATTTCAATGATTCTGCAGGTTGAGATACCATAAAATTACGTTCATTTCAATGGTACAGGCCTTTGTATGTAGGGCGCATGCGCAGATAAAAAGAGTCTTTTCCTCATTTCAGATTGAAATCCAATCGTGGCAATCAAAATTTTCTTCGATAACTACACCTTATAGTATACCCTACTAGCACATATAGATAAAACATTCAAAATGATTCGTAAACTCACCACCCTAGATGACGGTCCTCCTGCCCATACAATCTCTTATATCGTTTTTTGGCAAAAATCTGTAAGGCTGAGTTTCTTGACACCCAGCTCCTGGTATTGTATCTCGGCTTCAAAAATGACTACAATCATGAATTAAACTCAATTTTAATTTACATTTTTAATGCTACAGTATGGTGAAAATTGGATGTTAATCACTAATCTGTGTAATGAGCACTGATTTCAGGAACTTAAGTACTACCTGAGCAGTCTGCTCAAGAATCAGCTGCTTAAAGCAAATATCCTTACAGGCAAAATTCAATACGATTCCGAATTACAATCAATCTGACTTGTAACGTGGATATTGCCCTGTCAAGATACTACAAATCTGGAAAGTTTCAGAATTTCAATGATTCTGCAGGCCGAGATATGATAGAATTACGTTCATTTCAAGGGTACAGGCCTTTGTATGTAGGGCGCATGCGCAGATAAAAAGAGTCTTTTCCTCATTTCAGATTGAAATCGAATCGTGGCAATCAAAATTTTCTTTGATAACTACACCTTATAGTATACCCTACTAGCACATATAGATAAAACATTCAAAATGATTCGTAAACTCACCACCCTAGATGACGGTCCTCCTCCCCATACAATCTCTTATATCGTTTTTTGACAAAAATCTGTAAGGCTGAGTTTCTTGACACCCAGCTCGTGGTATTGTATCTCGGCTTCAAAAATGACTACAATCATGAATTAAAATCAATTTTAAACTACATTTTTAATGCTACAGTATGGTGAAAATTGGATGTTAATCACTAATCTGTGTAATGAGCACTGATTTCAGGAACTTAAGTACTACCTGAGCAGTCTGCTCAAGAATCAGCTGCTTAAAGCAAATATCTTTACAGGCAAAATTCAATACGATTCCGAATTACAATCAATCTGACTTGTAACGTGGATATTGCCCTGTCAAGATACTACAAATCTGGAAAGTTTCAGAATTTCAATGATTCTGCAGGCCGAGATATGATAGAATTACGTTCATTTCAAGGGTACAGGCATTTGTATGTAGGGCGCATGCGCAGATAAAAAGAGTCTTTTCCTCATTTCAGATTGAAATCCAATCGTGGCAATCAAAATTTTCTTCGATAACTACACCTTATAGTATACCCTACTAGCACATATAGATAAAACATTCAAAATGATTCGTAAACTCACCACCCTAGATGACGGTCCTCCTGCCCATACAATCTCTTAAATCGTTTTTTGACAAAAATCTGTGAGGCTGAGTTTCTTGACACCCAGCTCCTGGTATTGTATCTCGGCTTCAAAAATGACTACAATCATGAATTAAAATCAATTTTAAACTACATTTTTAATGCTACAGTATGGTGAAAATTGGATGTTAATCACTAATCTGTGTAATGAGCACTGATTTCAGGAACTTAAGTACTACGTGAGCAGTCTGCTCAGGAATCAGATGCTTAAAGGAAATATGTTTAGAGGCAAAATTCAATACGATTTAGAATTACAATCAATCTGAATTGTAACGTGGATATTGCCCTGTCAAGATACTACAAATCTGGAAAGTTTTAGAATTTCAATGATTCTGCAGGTTGAGATATGATAGAATTACGTTCATTTCAAAGGCACAGGCCTTTGTATGTAGGGCGCATGCGCAGATAAAAAGAGTCTTTTCCTCATTTCAGATTGAAATCGAATTGTGGCAATCAAAATTTTCTTCGATAACTACACCTTATAGTATACCCTACTAGCACATATAGATAAAACATTCAAAATGATTCGTAAACTCACCACCCTAGATGACGGTCCTCCTGCCCATACAATCTCTTATATCGTTTTTTGACAAAAATCTGTAAGGCTGAGTTTCTTGACACCCAGGTCGTGGTATTGTATCTCGGCTTCAAAAATGACTACAATCATGAATTAAAATCAATTATAAACTACATTTTTAATGCTACAGTATGGTGAAAATTGGATGTTAATCACTAATCTGTGTAATGAGCACTGATTTCAGGAACTTAAGTACTACCTGAGCAGTCTGCTCAAGAATCAGCTGCTTAAAGCAAATATCTTTACAGGCAAAATTCAATACGATTCCGAATTACAATCAATCTGACTTGTAACGTGGATATTGCCCTGTCAAGATACTACAAATCTGGAAAGTTTCAGAATTTCAATGATTCTGCAGGCCGAGATATGATAGAATTACGTTTATTTCAAGGGTACAGGCATTTGTATGTAGGGCGCATGCGCAGATAAAAAGAGTCTTTTCCTCATTTCAGATTGAAATCCAATCGTGGCAATCAAAATTTTCTTCGATAACTACACCTTATAGTATTCCCTACTAGCACATATAGATAAAACATTCAAAATGATTCGTAAACTCACCACCCTAGATGACGGTCCTCCTGCCCATACAATCTCTTATATCGTTTTTTGACAAAAATCTGTAAGGCTGAGTTTCTTGACAGCCAGCTCCTGGTATTGTATCTCGGCTTCAAAAATGACTACAATCATGAATTAAAATCAATTTTAAACTACATTTTTAATGCTACAGTATGGTGAAAATTGGATGTTAATCACTAATCTGTGTAATGAGCACTGATTTCAGGAACTTAAGTACTACGTGAGCAGTCTGCTCAAGAATCAGCTGCTTAAAGGAAATATCTTTACAGGCAAAATTCAATACGATTCAGAATTACAATCAATCTGACTTGTAACGTGGATATTGCCCTGTCAAGATACTACAAATCTGGAAAGTTTTAGAATTTCAATGATTCTGCAGGTTGAGATATGATAGAATTACGTTCATTTCAAAGGCACAGGCCTTTGTATGTAGGGCGCATGCGCAGATAAAAAGAGTCTTTTCCTCATTTCAGATTGAAATCGAATTGTGGCAATCAAAATTTTCTTCGATAACTACACCTTATAGTATACCCTACTAGCACATATAGATAAAACATTTAAAATGATTCGTAAACTCACCACCCTAGATGACGGTCCTCCTGCCCATACAATCTCTTATATCGTTTTTTGACAAAAATCTGTAAGGCTGAGTTTCTTGACACCCAGCTCCTGGTATTGTATCTCGGCTTCAAAAATGACTACAATCATGAATTAAAATCAATTTTAAACTACATTTTTAATGCTACAGTATGGTTAAAATTGGATGTTAATCACTAATCTGTGTAATGAGCACTGATTTCAGGAACTTAAGTACTACCTGAGCAGTCTGCTCAAGAATCAGCTGCTTAAAGCAAATATCTTTACAGGCAAAATTCAATACGATTCCGAATTACAATCAATCTGACTTGTAACGTGGATATTGCCCTGTCAAGATACTACAAATCTGGAAAGTTTTAGAATTTCAATGATTCTGCAGGTTGAGATATGATAGAATTACGTTCATTTCAAGGGTACAGGCATTTGTATGTAGGGCGCATGCGCAGATAAAAAGAGTCTTTTCCTCATTTCAGATTGAAATCTAATCGTGGCAATCAAAATTTTCTTCGATAACTACACCTTATAGTATTCCCTACTAGCACATATAGATAAAACATTCAAAATGATTCGTAAACTCACCACCCTAGATGACGGTCCTCCTGCCCATACAATCTCTTATATCGTTTTTTGACAAAAATCTGTAAGGCTGAGTTTCTTGACAGCCAGCTCCTGGTATTGTATCTCGGCTTCAAAAATGACTACAATCATGAATTAAAATCAATTTTAAACTACATTTTTAATGCTACAGTATGGTGAAAATTGGATGTTAATCACTAATCTGTGTAATGAGCACTGATTTCAGGAACTTAAGTACTACGTGAGCAGTCTGCTCAAGAATCAGCTGCTTAAAGGAAATATCTTTACAGGCAAAATTCAATACGATTCAGAATTACAATCAATCTGACTTGTAACGTGGATATTGCCCTGTCAAGATACTACAAATGTGAAAAGTTTCAGAATTTCAATGATTCTGCAGGTTGAGATATGATAGAATTACGTTCATTTCAAAGGCACAGGCCTTTGTATGTAGGGCGCATGCGCAGATAAAAAGAGTCTTTTCCTCATTTCAGATTGAAATCGAATTGTGGCAATCAAAATTTTCTTCGATAACTACACCTTATAGTATTCCCTACTAGCACATATAGATAAAACATTCAAAATGATTCGTAAACTCACCACCCTAGATGACGGCCCTCCTGCCCATATAATCTCTTATATCGTTTTTTGACAAAAATCTGTAAGGCTGAGTTTCTTGACACCCAGCTCCTGGTATTGTATCTCGGCTTCAAAAATGACTACAATCATGAATTAAAATCAATTTTAAACTACATTTTTAATGCTACAGTATGGTTAAAATTGGATGTTAATCACTAATCTGTGTAATGAGCACTGATTTCAGAAACTTAAGTACTACCTGAGCAGTCTGCTCAAGAATCAGCTGCTTAAAGCAAATATCTTTACAGGCAAAATTCAATACGATTCCGAATTACAATCAATCTGACTTGTAACGTGGATATTGCCCTGTCAAGATACTACAAATCTGGAAAGTTTCAGAATTTCAATGATTCTGCAGGCCGAGATATGATAGAATTACGTTCATTTCAAGGGTACAGGCCTTTGTATGTAGGGCGCATGCGCAGATAAAAAGCGTCTTTTCCTCATTTCAGATTGAAATCGAATCGTGGCAATCAAAATTTTCTTCGATAACTACACCTTATAGTATACCCTACTAGCACATATAGATAAAACATTCAAAATGATTCGTAAACTCACCACCCTAGATGACGGTCCTCATGCCCATACAATCTCTTATATCGTTTTTTGACAAAAATCTGTAAGGCTGAGTTTCTTGACACCCAGCTCCTGGTATTGTATCTCGGCTTCAAAAATGACTACAATCATGAAATAAAATCAATTTTAAACTACATTTTTAATGCTACAGTATGGTGAAAATTGGATTTTAATCACTAATCTGTGTAATGAGCACTGATTTCAGGAACTTAAGTACGACGTGAGCAGTCTGCTCAAGAATCAGCTGCTTAAAGCAAATATCTTTACAGGCAAAATTCAATACGATTCCGAATTACAATCAATCTGACTTGTAACGTGGATATTGCCCTGTCAAGATACTACAAATCTGGAAAGTTTCAGAATTTCAATGATTCTGCAGGCCGAGATATGATAGAATTACGTTCATTTCAAGGATACAGGCCTTTGTATGTAGGGCGCATGCGCAGATAAAAAGAGTCTTTTCCTCATCTCAGATTGAAATCGAATGGTGCCAATCAAAATTTTCTTCGATAACTACACCTTATAGTATACCCTACTAGCACATATAGATAAAACATTCAAAATGATTCGTAAACTCACCACCCTAGATGACGGTCCTCCTGCCCATACAATCTCTTATATCGTTTTTTGACAAAAATCTGTAAGGCTGAGTTTCTTGACACCCAGCTCGTGGTATTGTATCTCGGCTTCAAAAATGACTACAATCATGAATTAAAATCAATTTTAAACTACATTTTTAATGCTACAGTATGGTTAAAATTGGATGTTAATTACTAATCTGTGTAATGAGCACTGATTTCAGGAACTTAAGTACTACGTGAGCAGTCTGCTCAAGAATCAGCTGCTTAAAGCAAATATCTTTACAGGCAAAATTTAATACGATTCCGAATTACAATCAATCTGACTTGTAACGTGGATATTGCCCTGTCAAGATACTACAAATCTGGAAAGTTTCAGAATTTCAATGATTCTTCCGGCCGAGATATGATAGATTTACGTTCATTTCAAGGGTACAGGCCTTTGTATGTAGGGCGCATGCGCAGATAAAAAGAGTCTTTTCCTCATTTCAGATTGAAATCGAATCGTGGCAATCAAAATTTTCTTCGATAACTACACCTTATAGTATACCCTACTAGCACATATAGATAAAACATTCAAAATGATTCGTAAACTCACCACCCTAGATGACGGTCCTCCTGCCCATACAATCTCTTATATCGTTTTTTGACAAAAATCTGTAAGGCTGAGTTTTTTGACACCCAGCTCCTGGTATTGTATCTCGGCTTCAAAAATGACTACAATCATGAATTAAAATCAATTTTAAACTACATTTTTAATGCTACAGTATGGTGAAAATTGGATGTTAATCACTAATCTGTGTAATGAGCACTGATTTCAGGAACTTAAGTACGACGTGAGCAGTCTGCTCAAAAATCAGCTGCTTAAAGCAAATATCTTTACAGGCAAAATTCAATACGATTCCGAATTACAATCAATCTGACTTGTAACGTGGATATTGCCCTGTCAAGATACTACAAATCTGGAAAGTTTCAGAATTTCAATGATTCTGCAGGCCGAGATATGATAGAATTACGTTCATTTCAAGGGTACAGGCCTTTGTATGTAGGGCGCATGCGCAGATAAAAAGCGTCTTTTCCTCATTTCAGATTGAAATCGAATCGTGGCAATCAAAATTTTCTTCGATAACTACACCTTATAGTATACCCTACTAGCACATATAGATAAAACATTCAAAATGATTCGTAAACTCACCACCCTAGATGACGGTCCTCCTGCCCATACAATCTCTTATATCGTTTTTTGACAAAAATCTGTAAGGCTGAGTTTCTTGACACCCAGCTCCTGGTATTGTATCTCGGCTTCAAAAATGACTACAATCATGAAATAAAATCAATTTTAAACTACATTTTTAATGCTACAGTATGGTGAAAATTGGATTTTAATCACTAATCTGTGTAATGCGCACTGATTTCAGGAACTTAAGTACGACGTGAGCAGTCTGCTCAACAATCAGCTGCTTAAAGCAAATATCTTTACAGGCAAAATTCAATACGATTCCGAATTACAATCAATCTGACTTGTAACGTGGATATTGCCCTGTCAAGATACTACAAATCTGGAAAGTTTCAGAATTTCAATGATTCTGCAGGCCGAGATATGATAGAATTACGTTCATTTCAAGGGCACAGGCCTTTGTATGTAAGGCGCATGCGCAGATAAAAAGAGTCTTTTCCTCATTTTAGATTGAAATCGAATCGTGGTAATCAAAATTTTCTTCGATAACTACACCTTATAGTATACCCTACTAGCACATATAGATAAAACATTCAAAATGATTCGTAAACTCACCACCCTAGATGACGGTCCTCCTGCCCATACAATCTCTTATATCGTTTTTTGACAAAAATCTGTAAGGCTGAGTTTCTTGACACCCAGCTCCTGGTATTGTATCTCGGCTTCAAACATGACTACAATCATGAATTAAAATCAATTTTAAACTACATTTTTAATGCTACAGTATGGTGAAAATTGGATGTTAATCACTAATCTGTGTAATGAGCACTGATTTCAGGAACTTAAGTACGACGTGAGCAGTCTGCTCAAGAATCAGCTGCTTAAAGCAAATATCTTTACAGGCATTATTCAATACGATTCCGAATTACAATCAATCTGACTTGTAACGTGGATATTGCCCTGTCAAGATACTACAAATCTGGAAAGTTTCAGAATTTCAATGATTCTGCAGGCCGAGATATGATAGAATTACGTTCATTTCAAGGGTACAGGCCTTTGTATGTAGGGCGCATGCGCAGATAAAAAGCGTCTTTTCCTCATTTCAGATTGAAATCGAATCGTGGCAATCAAAATTTTCTTCGATAACTACACCTTATAGTATACCCTACTAGCACATATAGATAAAACATTCAAAATGATTCGTAAACTCACCACCCTAGATGACGGTCCTCCTGCCCATACAATCTCTTATATCGTTTTTTGACAAAAATCTGTAAGGCTGAGTTTCTTGACACCCAGCTCCTGGTATTGTATCTCGGCTTCAAAAATGACTACAATCATGAAATAAAATCAATTTTAAACTACATTTTTAATGCTACAGTATGGTGAAAATTGGATTTTAATCACTAATCTGTGTAATGCGCACTGATTTCAGGAACTTAAGTACGACGTGAGCAGTCTGCTCAACAATCAGCTGCTTAAAGCAAATATCTTTACAGGCAAAATTCAATACGATTCCGAATTACAATCAATCTGACTTGTAACGTGGATATTGCCCTGTCAAGATACTACAAATCTGGAAAGTTTCAGAATTTCAATGATTCTGCAGGCCGAGATATGATAGAATTACGTTCATTTCAAGGGCACAGGCCTTTGTATGTAAGGCGCATGCGCAGATAAAAAGAGTCTTTTCCTCATTTTAGATTGAAATCGAATCGTGGTAATCAAAATTTTCTTCGATAACTACACCTTATAGTATACCCTACTAGCACATATAGATAAAACATTCAAAATGATTCGTAAACTCACCACCCTAGATGACGGTCCTCCTGCCCATACAATCTCTTATATCGTTTTTTGACAAAAATCTGTAAGGCTGAGTTTCTTGACACCCAGCTCCTGGTATTGTATATCGGCTTCAAACATGACTACAATCATGAATTAAAATCAATTTTAAACTACATTTTTAATGCTACAGTATGGTGAAAATTGGATGTTAATCACTAATCTGTGTAATGAGCACTGATTTCAGGAACTTAAGTACGACGTGAGCAGTCTGCTCAAAAATCAGCTGCTTAAAGCAAATATCTTTACAGGCAAAATTCAATACGATTCCGAATTACAATCAATCTGACTTGTAACGTGGATATTGCCCTGTCAAAATACTACAAATCTGAAAAGTTTCAGAATTTCAATGTTTCTGCAGGTTGAGATACCATAAAATTACGTTCATTTCAATGGTACAGGCCTTTGTATGTAGGGCGCATGCGCAGATAAAAAGAGTCTTTTCCTCATTTCAGATTGAAATCCAATCGTGGCAATCAAAATTTTCTTCGATAACTACACCTTATAGTATACCCTACTAGCACATATAGATAAAACATTCAAAATGATTCGTAAACTCACCACCCTAGATGACGGTCCTCCTGCCCATACAATCTCTTATATCGTTTTTTGACAAAAATCTGTAAGGCTGAGTTTCTTGACACCCAGCTCCTGGTATTGTATATCGGCTTCAAACATGACTACAATCATGAATTAAAATCAATTTTAAACTACATTTTTAATGCTACAGTATGGTGAAAATTGGATGTTAATCACTAATCTGTGTAATGAGCACTGATTTCAGGAACTTAAGTACGACGTGAGCAGTCTGCTCAAAAATCAGCTGCTTAAAGCAAATATCTTTACAGGCAAAATTCAATACGATTCCGAATTACAATCAATCTGACTTGTAACGTGGATATTGCCCTGTCAAAATACTACAAATCTGAAAAGTTTCAGAATTTCAATGTTTCTGCAGGTTGAGATACCATAAAATTACGTTCATTTCAATGGTACAGGCCTTTGTATGTAGGGCGCATGCGCAGATAAAAAGAGTCTTTTCCTCATTTCAGATTGAAATCCAATCGTGGCAATCAAAATTTTCTTCGATAACTACACCTTATAGTATACCCTACTAGCACATATAGATAAAACATTCAAAATGATTCGTAAACTCACCACCCTAGATGACGGTCCTCCTGCCCATACAATCTCTTATATCGTTTTTTGACAAAAATCTGTAAGGCTGAGTTTCTTGACACCCAGCTCCTGGTATTGTATCTCGGCTTCAAAAATGACTACAATCATGAATTAAAATCAATTTTAATTTACATTTTTAATGCTACAGTATGGTGAAAATTGGATGTTAATCACTAATCTGTGTAATGAGCACTGATTTCAGGAACTTAAGTACTACGTGAGCAGTCTGCTCAAGAATCAGCTGCTTAAAGCAAATATCTTTACAGGCAAAATTCAATACGATTCCGAATTACAATCAATCTGACTTGTAACGTGGATATTGCCCTGTCAAGATACTACAAATCTGGAAAGTTTCAGAATTTCAATGATTCTGCAGGCCGAGATATGATAGAATTACGTTCATTTCAAGGATACAGGCCTTTGTATGTAGGGCGCATGCGCAGATAAAAAGAGTCTTTTCCTCATTTCAGATTGAAATCGAATCGTGCCAATCAAAATTTTCTTCGATAACTACACCTTATAGTATACCCTACTAGCACATATAGATAAAACATTCAAAATGATTCGTAAACTCACCACCCTAGATGACGGTCCTCCTGCCCATACAATCTCTTATATCGTTTTTTGACAAAAATCTGTAAGGCTGAGTTTCTTGACACCCAGCTCCTGGTATTGTATATCGGCTTCAAACATGACTACAATCATGAATTAAAATCAATTTTAAACTACATTTTTAATGCTACAGTATGGTGAAAATTGGATGTTAATCACTAATCTGTGTAATGAGCACTGATTTCAGGAACTTAAGTACGACGTGAGCAGTCTGCTCAAAAATCAGCTGCTTAAAGCAAATATCTTTACAGGCAAAATTCAATACGATTCCGAATTACAATCAATCTGACTTGTAACGTGGATATTGCCCTGTCAAGATACTACAAATCTGGAAAGTTTCAGAATTTCAATGATTCTGCAGGCCGAGATATGATAGAATTACGTTCATTTCAAGGGTACAGGCCTTTGTATGTAGGGCGCATGCGCAGATAAAAAGCGTCTTTTCCTCATTTCAGATTGAAATCGAATCGTGGCAATCAAAATTTTCTTCGATAACTACACCTTATAGTATACCCTACTAGCACATATAGATAAAACATTCAAAATGATTCGTAAACTCACCACCCTAGATGACGGTCCTCCTGCCCATACAATCTCTTATATCGTTTTTTGACAAAAATCTGTAAGGCTGAGTTTCTTGACACCCAGCTCCTGGTATTGTATCTCGGCTTCAAAAATGACTACAATCATGAAATAAAATTAATTTTAAACTACATTTTTAATGCTACAGTATGGTGAAAATTGGATTTTAATCACTAATCTGTGTAATGCGCACTGATTTCAGGAACTTAAGTACGACCTGAGCAGTCTGCTCAACAATCAGCTGCTTAAAGCAAATATCTTTACAGGCAAAATTCAATACGATTCCGAATTACAATCAATCTGACTTGTAACGTGGATATTGCCCTGTCAAGATACTACAAATCTGGAAAGTTTCAGAATTTCAATGATTCTGCAGGCCGAGATATGATAGAATTACGTTCATTTCAAGGGCACAGGCCTTTGTATGTAAGGCGCATGCGCAGATAAAAAGAGTCTTTTCCTCATTTTAGATTGAAATCGAATCGTGGTAATCAAAATTTTCTTCGATAACTACACCTTATAGTATACCCTACTAGCACATATAGATAAAACATTCAAAATGATTCGTAAACTCACCACCCTAGATGACGGTCCTCCTGCCCATACAATCTCTTATATCGTTTTTTGACAAAAATCTGTAAGGCTGAGTTTCTTGACACCCAGCTCCTGGTATTGTATCTCGGCTTCAAACATGACTACAATCATGAATTAAAATCAATTTTAAACTACATTTTTAATGCTACAGTATGGTGAAAATTGGATGTTAATCACTAATCTGTGTAATGAGCACTGATTTCAGGAACTTAAGTACTACCTGAGCAGTCTGCTCAAGAATCAGCTGCTTAAAGCAAATATCTTTACAGGCAAAATTCAATACGATTCCGAATTACAATCAATCTGACTTGTAACGTGGATATTGCCCTGTCAAAATACTACAAATCTGAAAAGTTTCAGAATTTCAATGTTTCTGCAGGTTGAGATACCATAAAATTACGTTCATTTCAATGGTACAGGCCTTTGTATGTAGGGCGCATGCGCAGATAAAAAGAGTCTTTTCCTCATTTCAGATTGAAATCCAATCGTGGCAATCAAAATTTTCTTCGATAACTACACCTTATAGTATACCCTACTAGCACATATAGATAAAACATTCAAAATGATTCGTAAACTCACCACCCTAGATGACGGTCCTCCTGCCCATACAATCTCTTATATCGTTTTTTGACAAAAATCTGTAAGGCTGAGTTTCTTGACACCCAGCTCCTGGTATTGTATCTCGGCTTCAAAAATGACTACAATCATGAATTAAAATCAATTTTAATTTACATTTTTAATGCTACAGTATGGTGAAAATTGGATGTTAATCACTAATCTGTGTAATGAGCACTGATTTCAGGAACTTAAGTACTACGTGAGCAGTCTGCTCAAGAATCAGCTGCTTAAAGCAAATATCTTTACAGGCAAAATTCAATACGATTCCGAATTACAATCAATCTGACTTGTAACGTGGATATTGCCCTGTCAAGATACTACAAATCTGGAAAGTTTCAGAATTTCAATGATTCTGCAGGCCGAGATATGATAGAATTACGTTCATTTCAAGGATACAGGCCTTTGTATGTAGGGCGCATGCGCAGATAAAAAGAGTCTTTTCCTCATTTCAGATTGAAATCGAATCGTGCCAATCAAAATTTTCTTCGATAACTACACCTTATAGTATACCCTACTAGCACATATAGATAAAACATTCAAAATGATTCGTAAACTCACCACCCTAGATGACGGTCCTCCTGCCCATACAATCTCTTATATCGTTTTTTGACAAAAATCTGTAAGGCTGAGTTTCTTGACACCCAGCTCGTGGTATTGTATCTCGGCTTCAAAAATGACTACAATCATGAATTAAAATCAATTTTAAACTACATTTTTAATGCTACAGTATGGTTAAAATTGGATGTTAATTACTAATCTGTGTAATGAGCACTGATTTCAGGAACTTAAGTACTACGTGAGCAGTCTGCTCAAGAATCAGCTGCTTAAAGCAAATATCTTTACAGGCAAAATTTAATACGATTCCGAATTACAATCAATCTGACTTTTAACGTGGATATTGCCCTGTCAAGATACTACAAATCTGGAAAGTTTCAGAATTTCAATGATTCTTCCGGCCGAGATATGATAGATTTACGTTCATTTCAAGGGTACAGGCCTTTGTATGTAGGGCGCATGCGCAGATAAAAAGAGTCTTTTCCTCATTTCAGATTGAAATCCAATCGTGGCAATCAAAATTTTCTTCGATAACTACACCTTATAGTATACCCTACTAGCACATATAGATAAAACATTCAAAATGATTCGTAAACTCACCACCCTAGATGACGGTCCTCCTGCCCATACAATCTCTTATATCGTTTTTTGACAAAAATCTGTAAGGCTGAGTTTTTTGACACCCAGCTCCTGGTATTGTATCTCGGCTTCAAAAATGACTACAATCATGAAATAAAATCAATTTTAAACTACATATTTAATGCTACAGTATGGTGACAATTGGATGTTAATCACTAATCTGTGTAATGAGCACTGATTTCAGGAACTTAAGTACGACGTGAGCAGTCTGCTCAAAAATCAGCTGCTTAAAGCAAATATCTTTACAGGCAAAATTCAATACGATTCCGAATTACAATCAATCTGACTTGTAACGTGGATATTGCCCTGTCAAGATACTACAAATCTGGAAAGTTTCAGAATTTCAATGATTCTGCAGGCCGAGATATGATAGAATTACGTTCATTTCAAGGATACAGGCCTTTGTATGTAGGGCGCATGCGCAGATAAAAAGCGTCTTTTCCTCATTTCAGATTGAAATCGAATCGTGGCAATCAAAATTTTCTTCGATAACTACACCTTATAGTATACCCTACTAGCACATATAGATAAAACATTCAAAATGATTCGTAAACTCACCACCCTAGATGACGGTCCTCCTGCCCATACAATCTCTTATATCGTTTTTTGACAAAAATCTGTAAGGCTGAGTTTCTTGACACCCAGCTCCTGGTATTGTATCTCGGCTTCAAAAATGACTACAATCATGAAATAAAATCAATTTTAAACTACATTTTTAATGCTACAGTATGGTGAAAATTGGATTTTAATCACTAATCTGTGTAATGCGCACTGATTTCAGGAACTTAAGTACGACGTGAGCAGTCTGCTCAACAATCAGCTGCTTAAAGCAAATATCTTTACAGGCAAAATTCAATACGATTCCGAATTACAATCAATCTGACTTGTAACGTGGATATTGCCCTGTCAAGATACTACAAATCTGGAAAGTTTCAGAATTTCAATGATTCTGCAGGCCGAGATATGATAGAATTACGTTCATTTCAAGGGCACAGGCCTTTGTATGTAAGGCGCATGCGCAGATAAAAAGAGTCTTTTCCTCATTTTAGATTGAAATCGAATCGTGGTAATCAAAATTTTCTTCGATAACTACACCTTATAGTATACCCTACTAGCACATATAGATAAAACATTCAAAATGATTCGTAAACTCACCACCCTAGATGACGGTCCTCCTGCCCATACAATCTCTTATATCGTTTTTTGACAAAAATCTGTAAGGCTGAGTTTCTTGACACCCAGCTCCTGGTATTGTATCTCGGCTTCAAACATGACTACAATCATGAATTAAAATCAATTTTAAACTACATTTTTAATGCTACAGTATGGTGAAAATTGGATGTTAATCACTAATCTGTGTAATGAGCACTGATTTCAGGAACTTAAGTACTACCTGAGCAGTCTGCTCAAGAATCAGCTGCTTAAAGCAAATATCTTTACAGGCAAAATTCAATACGATTCAGAATTACAATCAATCTGACTTGTAACGTGGATATTGCCCTGTCAAAATACTACAAATCTGAAAAGTTTCAGAATTTCAATGATTCTGCAGGTTGAGATACCATAAAATTACGTTCATTTCAATGGTACAGGCCTTTGTATGTAGGGCGCATGCGCAGATAAGAAGAGTCTTTTCCTCATTTCAGATTGAAATCCAATCGTGGCAATCAAAATTTTCTTCGATAACTACACCTTATAGTATACCCTACTAGCACATATAGATAAAACATTCAAAATGATTCGTAAACTCACCACCCTAGATGACGGTCCTCCTGCCCATACAATCTCTTATATCGTTTTTTGACAAAAATCTGTAAGGCTGAGTTTCTTGACACCCAGCTCCTGGTATTGTATCTCGGCTTCAAAAATGACTACAATCATGAATTAAAATCAATTTTAATTTACATTTTTAATGCTACAGTATGGTGAAAATTGGATGTTAATCACTAATCTGTGTAATGAGCACTGATTTCAGGAACTTAAGTACTACGTGAGCAGTCTGCTCAAGAATCAGCTGCTTAAAGCAAATATCTTTACAGGCAAAATTCAATACGATTCAGAATTACAATCAATCTGACTTGTAACGTGTATATTGCCCTGTCAAGATACTACAAATCTGGAAAGTTTCAGAATTTCAATGATTCTGCAGGTTGAGATATGATAGAATTACGTTCATTTCAAAGGCACAGGCATTTGTATGTAGGGCGCATGCGCAGATTAAAAGAGTCTTTTCCTCATTTCAGATTGAAATCCAATCGTGGCAATCAAAATTTTCTTCGATAACTACACCTTATAGTATACCCTACTAGCACATATAGATAAAACATTCAAAATGATTCGTAAACTCACCACCCTAGATGACGGTCCTCCTCCCCATACAATCTCTTATATCGTTTTTTGACAAAAATCTGTAAGGCTGAGTTTCTTGACACCCAGCTCCTGGTATTGTATCTCGGCTTCAAAAATGACTACAATCATGAATTAAAATCAATTTTAAACTACATTTTTAATGCTACAGTATGGTGAAAATTGGATGTTAATCACTAATCTGTGTAATGAGCACTGATTTCAGGAACTTAAGTACTACGTGAGCAGTCTGCTCAGGAATCAGATGCTTAAAGGAAATATGTTTACAGGCAAAATTTAATACGATTCAGAATTACAATCAATCTGACTTGTAACGTGGATATTGCCCTGTCAAGATACTACAAATCTGGAAAGTTTTAGAATTTCAATGATTCTGCAGGTTGAGATATGATAGAATTACGTTCATTTCAAAGGCACAGGCATTTGTATGTAGGGCGCATGCGCAGATTAAAAGAGTCTTTTCCTCATTTCAGATTGAAATCCAATCGTGGCAATCAAAATTTTCTTCGATAACTACACCTTATAGTATACCCTACTAGCACATATAGATAAAACATTCAAAATGATTCGTAAACTCACCACCCTAGATGACGGTCCTCCTGCCCATACAATCTCTTATATCTTTTTTTGACAAAAATCTGTAAGACTGAGTTTCTTGACACCCAGCTCCTGGTATTGTATCTCGGCTTCAAACATGACTACAATCATGAATTAAAATCAATTTTAAACTACATTTTTAATGCTACAGTATGGTGAAAATTGGATGTTAATCACTAATCTGTGTAATGAGCACTGATTTCAGGAACTTAAGTACTACGTGAGAAGTCTGCTCAAGAATCAGCTGCTTAAAGCAAATATCTTTACAGGCAAAATTCAATACGATTCCGAATTACAATCAATCTGACTTGTAACGTGGATATTGCCCTGTCAAGATACTACAAATCTGGAAAGTTTCAGAATTTCAATGATTCTGCAGGCCGAGATATGATAGAATTACGTTCATTTCAAGGGTACAGGCCTTTGTATGTAGGGCGCATGCGCAGATAAAAAGAGTCTTTTCCTCATTTCAGATTGAAATCCAATCGTGGCAATCAAAATTTTCTTCGATAACTACACCTTATAGTATACCCTACTAGCACATATAGATAAAACATTCAAAATGATTCGTAAACTCACCACCCTAGATGACGGTCCTCCTCCCCATACAATCTCTTATATCGTTTTTTGACAAAAATCTGTAAGGCTGAGTTTCTTGACACCCAGCTCCTGGTATTGTATCTCGGCTTCAAAAATGACTACAATCATGAATTAAAATCAATTTTAAACTACATTTTTAATGCTACAGTATGGTGAAAATTGGATGTTAATCACTAATCTGTGTAATGAGCACTGATTTCAGGAACTTAAGTACTACGTGAGCAGTCTGCTCAAGAATCAGCTGCTTAAAGCAAATATCTTTACAGGCAAAATTCAATACGATTCCGAATTACAATCAATCTGACTTGTAACGTGGATATTGCCCTGTCAAGATACTACAAATCTGGAAAGTTTCAGAATTTCAATGATTCTGCAGGCCGAGATATGATAGAATTACGTTCATTTCAAGGGTACAGGCCTTTGTATGTAGGGCGCATGCGCAGATAAAAAGAGTCTTTTCCTCATTTCAGATTGAAATCCAATCGTGGCAATCAAAATTTTCTTCGATAACTACACCTTATAGTATACCCTACTAGCACATATAGATAAAACATTCAAAATGATTCGTAAACTCACCACGCTAGATGACGGTCCTCCTGCCCATACAATCTCTTAAATCGTTTTTTGACAAAAATCTGTAAGGCTGAGTTTCTTGACACCCAGCTCCTGGTATTGTATCTCGGCTTCAAAAATGACTACAATCATGAATTAAAATCAATTTTAAACTACATTTTTAATGCTACAGTATGGTGAAAATTGGATGTTAATCACTAATCTGTGTAATGAGCACTGATTTCAGGAACTTAAGTACTACGTGAGCAGTCTGCTCAGGAATCAGATGCTTAAAGGAAATATGTTTACAGGCAAAATTTAATACGATTCAGAATTACAATCAATCTGACTTGTAACGTGGATATTGCCCTGTCAAGATACTACAAATCTGGAAAGTTTTAGAATTTCAATGATTCTGCAGGTTGAGATATGATAGAATTACGTTCATTTCAAAGGCACAGGCCTTTGTATGTAGGGCGCATGCGCAGATAAAAAGAGTCTTTTCCTCATTTCAGATTGAAATCGAATTGTGGCAATCAAAATTTTCTTCGATAACTACACCTTATAGTATACCCTACTAGCACATATAGATAAAACATTTAAAATGATTCGTAAACTCACCACCCTAGATGACGGTCCTCCTGCCCATACAATCTCTTATATCATTTTTTGACAAAAATCTGTAAGGCTGAGTTTCTTGACACCCAGCTCGTGGTATTGTATCTCGGCTTCAAAAATGACTACAATCATGAATTAAAATCAATTTTAAACTACATTTTTAATGCTACAGTATGGTGAAAATTGGATGTTAATCACTAATCTGTGTAATGAGCACTGATTTCAGGAACTTAAGTACTACCTGAGCAGTCTGCTCAAGAATCAGCTGCTTAAAGCAAATATCTTTACAGGAAAAATTCAATACGATTCCGAATTACAATCAATCTGACTTGTAACGTGGATATTGCCCTGTCAAGATACTACAAATCTGGAAAGTTTCAGAATTTCAATGATTCTGCATGCCGAGATATGATAGAATTACGTTCATTTCAAGGGTACAGGCATTTGTATGTAGGGCGCATGCGCAGATAAAAAGAGTCTTTTCCTCATTTCAGATTGAAATCCAATCGTGGCAATCAAAATATTCTTCGATAACTACACCTTATAGTATACCCTACTAGCACATATAGATAAAACATTCAAAATGATTCGTAAACTCACCACCCTAGATGACGGTCCTCCTCCCCATACAATCTCTTATATCGTTTTTTGACAAAAATCTGTAAGGCTGAGTTTCTTGACACCCAGCTCCTGGTATTGTATCTCGGCTTCAAAAATGACTACAATCATGAATTAAAATCAATTTTAAACTACATTTTTAATGCTACAGTATGGTGAAAATTGGATGTTAATCACTAATCTGTGTAATGAGCACTGATTTCAGGAACTTAAGTACTACGTGAGCAGTCTGCTCAGGAATCAGATGCTTAAAGCAAATATGTTTACAGGCAAAATTCAATACGATTCAGAATTACAATCAATCTGACTTGTAACGTGGATATTGCCCTGTCAAGATACTACAAATCTGGAAAGTTTTAGAATTTCAATGATTCTGCAGGTTGAGATATGATAGAATTACGTTCATTTTAAAGGCACAGGCCTTTGTATGTAGGGCGCATGCGCAGATAAAAAGAGTCTTTTCCTCATTTCAGATTGAAATCGAATTGTGGCAATCAAAATTTTCTTCGATAACTACACCTTATAGTATACCCTACTAGCACATATAGATAAAACATTTAAAATGATTCGTAAACTCACCACCCTAGATGACGGTCCTCCTGCCCATACAATCTCTTATATCGTTTTTTGACAAAAATCTGTAAGGCTGAGTTTCTTGACACCCAGCTCCTGGTATTGTATCTCGGCTTCAAAAATGACTACAATCATGAATTAAAATCAATTTTAAACTACATTTTTAATGCTACAGTATGGTGAAAATTGGATGTTAATCACTAATCTGTGTAATGAGCACTGATTTCAGGAACTTAAGTAATACCTGAGCAGTCTGCTCAAGAATCAGCTGCTTAAAGCAAATATCTTTACAGGCAAAATTCAATACGATTCCGAATTACAATCAATCTGACTTGTAACGTGGATATTGCCCTGTCAAGATACTACAAATCTGGAAAGTTTTAGAATTTCAATGATTCTGCAGGCCGAGATATGATAGAATTACGTTCATTTCAAGGGTACAGGCATTTGTATGTAGGGCGCATGCGCAGATAAAAAGAGTCTTTTCCTCATTTCATATTGAAATCCAATCGTAGCAATCAAAATTTTCTTCGATAACTACACCTTATAGTATACCCTACTAGCACATATAGATAAAACATTCAAAATGATTCGTAAACTCACCACCCTAGATGACGGTCCTCCTGCCCATACAATCTCTTATATCGTTTTTTGACAAAAATCTGTAAGGCTGAGTTTCTTGACACCCAGCTCCTGGCATTGTATCTCGGCTTCAAAAATGACTACAATCATGAATTAAAATCAATTTTAAACTACATTTTTAATGCTACAGTATGGTGAAAATTGGATGTTAATCACTAATCTGTGTAATGAGCACTGATTTCAGGAACTTAAGTACTACGTGAGCAGTCTGCTCAAGAATCAGCTGCTTAAAGGAGATATCTTTACAGGCAAAATTCAATACGATTCCGAATTAATATCAATCTGACTTGTAACGTGGATATTGCCCTGTCAAGATACTACAAATCTGGAAAGTTTCAGAATTTCAATGATTCTGCAGGCCGAGATATGATAAAATTACGTTCATTTCAAGGGTACAGGCCTTTGTATGTAGGGCGCATGCGCAGATAAAAAGAGTCTTTTCCTCATTTCAGATTGAAATCCAATCGTGGCAATCAAAATTTTCTTCGATAACTACACCTTATAGTATACCCTACTAGCACATATAGATAAAACATTCAAAATGATTCGTAAACTCACCACCCTAGATGACGGTCCTCCTGCCCATACAATCTCTTAAATCGTTTTTTGACAAAAATCTGTAAGGCTGAGTTTCTTGACACCCAGCTCCTGGTATTGTATCTCGGCTTCAAAAATGACTACAATCATGAATTAAAATCAATTTTAAACTACATTTTTAATGCTACAGTATGGTGAAAATTGGATGTTAATCACTAATCTGTGTAATGAGCACTGATTTCAGGAACTTAAGTACTACGTGAGCAGTCTGCTTAGGAATCAGATGCTTAAAGGAAATATGTTTACAGGCAAAATTCAATACGATTTAGAATTACAATCAATCTGACTTGTAACGTGGATATTGCCCTGTCAAGATACTACAAATCTGGAAAGTTTTAGAATTTCAATGATTCTGCAGGTTGAGATATGATAGAATTACGTTCATTTCAAAGGCACAGGCCTTTGTATGTAGGGCGCATGCGCAGATAAAAAGAGTCTTTTCCTCATTTCAGATTGAAATCGAATTGTGGCAATCAAAATTTTCTTCGATAACTACACCTTATAGTATACCCTACTAGCACATATAGATAAAACATTTAAAATGATTCGTAAACTCACCACCCTAGATGACGGTCCTCCTGCCCATACAATCTCTTATATCGTTTTTTGACAAAAATCTGTAAGGCTAAGTTTCTTGACACCCAGCTCGTGGTATTGTATCTCGGCTTAAAAAATGACTACAATCATGAATTAAAATCAATTTTAAACTACATTTTTAATGCTACAGTATGGTGAAAATTGGATGTTAATCACTAATCTGTGTAATGAGCACTGATTTCAGGAACTTAAGTACTACCTGAGCAGTCTGCTCAAGAATCAGCTGCTTAAAGCAAATATCTTTACAGGCAAAATTCAATACGATTCCGAATTACAATCAATCTGACTTGTAACGTGGATATTGCCCTGTCAAGATACTACAAATCTGGAAAGTTTCAGAATTTCAATGATTCTGCAGGCCGAGATATGATAGAATTACGTTCATTTCAAGGGTACAGGCATTTGTATGTAGGGCGCATGCGCAGATAAAAAGAGTCTTTTCCTCATTTCAGATTGAAATCCAATCGTGGCAATCAAAATATTCTTCGATAACTACACCTTATAGTATACCCTACTAGCACATATAGATAAAACATTCAAAATGATTCGTAAACTCACCACCCTAGATGACGGTCGTCCTCCCCATACAATCTCTTATATCGTTTTTTGACAAAAATCTGTAAGGCTGAGTTTCTTGACACCCAGCTCCTGGTATTGTATCTCGGCTTCAAAAATGACTACAATCATGAATTAAAATCAATTTTAAACTACATTTTTAATGCTACAGTATGGTGAAAATTGGATGTTAATCACTAATCTGTGTAATGAGCACTGATTTCAGGAACTTAAGTACTACGTGAGCAGTCTGCTCAGGAATCAGATGCTTAAAGGAAATATGTTTACAGGCAAAATTCAATACGATTCAGAATTACAATCAATCTGACTTGTAACGTGGATATTGCCCTGTCAAGATACTACAAATCTGGAAAGTTTTAGAATTTTAATGATTCTGCAGGTTGAGATATGATAGAATTACGTTCATTTTAAAGGCACAGGCCTTTGTATGTAGGGCGCATGCGCAGATAAAAAGAGTCTTTTCCTCATTTCAGATTGAAATCGAATTGTGGCAATCAAAATTTTCTTCGATAACTACACCTTATAGTATACCCTACTAGCTCATATAGATAAAACATTTAAAATGATTCGTAAACTCACCACCCTAGATGACGGTCCTCCTGCCCATACAATCTCTTATATCGTTTTTTGACAAAAATCTGTAAGGCTGAGTTTCTTGACACCCAGCTCCTGGTATTGTATCTCGGCTTCAAAAATGACTACAATCATGAATTAAAATCAATTTTAAACTACATTTTTAATGCTACAGTATGGTGAAAATTGGATGTTAATCACTAATCTGTGTAATGAGCACTGATTTCAGGAACTTAAGTACTACGTGAGCAGTCTGCTCAAGAATCAGCTGCTTAAAGGAAATATCTTTACAGGCAAAATTCAATACGATTCAGAATTACAATCAATCTGACTTGTAACGTGGATATTGCCCTGTCAAGATACTACAAATCTGGAAAGTTTCAGAATTTCAATGATTCTGCAGGTTGAGATATGATAGAATTACGTTCATTTCAAAGGCACAGGCCTTTGTATGTAGGGCGCATGCGCAGATAAAAAGAGTCTTTTCCTCATTTCAGATTGAAATCGAATTGTGGCAATCAAAATTTTCTTCGATAACTACACCTTATAGTATTCCCTAATAGCACATATAGATAAAACATTCAAAATGATTCGTAAACTCACCACCCTTGACGACGGCCCTCCTGCCCATATAATCTCTTATATCGTTTTTTGACAAAAATCTGTAAGGCTGAGTTTCTTGACACCCAGCTCCTGGTATTGTATCTCGGCTTCAAAAATGACTACAATCATAAATTAAAATCAATTTTAAACTACATTTTTAATGCTACAGTATGGTTAAAATTGGATGTTAATCACTAATCTGTGTAATGAGCACTGATTTCAGAAACTTAAGTACTACCTGAGCAGTCTGCTCAAGAATCAGCTGCTGAAAGGAAATATTTTTACAGGCAAAATTCAATAGGATTACGAATTACAATCAATCTGACTTGTAACGTGGATATTGCCCTGTCAAGATACTACAAATCTGGAAAGTTTCAGAATTTCAATGATTCTGCAGGCCGAGATATGATAAATATACGTTCATTTCAAGGGTACAGGCCTTTGTATGTAAGGCGCATGCGCAGATAAAAAGAGTCTTTTCCTCATTTCAGATTGAAATCCAATCGTGGCAATCAAAATTTTCTTCGATAACTACACCTTATAGTATACCCTACTAGCACATATAGATAAAACATTCAAAATGATTCGTAAACTCACCACCCTAGATGACGGTCCTCATGCCCATACAATCTCTTATATCGTTTTTTGACAAAAATCTGTAAGGCTGAGTTTCTTGACATCCAGCTCCTGGTATTGTATCTCGGCTTCAAAAATGACTACAATCATGAAATAAAATCAATTTTAAACTACATTTTTAATGCTACAGTATGGTGAAAATTGGATTTTAATCACTAATCTGTGTAATGAGCACTGATTTCAGGAACTTAAGTACGACGTGAGCAGTCTGCTCAAGAATCAGCTGCTTAAAGCAAATATCTTTACAGGCAAAATTCAATACGATTCCGAATTACAATCAATCTGACTTGTAACGTGGATATTGCCCTGTAAAGATACTACAAATCTGGAAAGTTTCAGAATTTCAATGATTCTGCAGGCCGAGATATGATAGAATTACGTTCATTTCAAGGATACAGGCCTTTGTATGTAGGGCGCATGCGCAGATAAAAAGAGTCTTTTCCTCATTTCAGATTGAAATCGAATCGTGCCAATCAAAATTTTCTTCGATAACTACACCTTATAGTATACCCTACTAGCACATATAGATAAAACATTCAAAATGATTCGTAAACTCACCACCCTAGATGACGGTCCTCCTGCCCATACAATCTCTTATATCGTTTTTTGACAAAACTCTGTAAGGCTGAGTTTCTTGACACCCAGCTCGTGGTATTGTATCTCGGCTTCAAAAATGACTACAATCATGAATTAAAATCAATTTTAAACTACATTTTTAATGCTACAGTATGGTTAAAATTGGATGTTAATTACTAATCTGTGTAATGAGCACTGATTTCAGGAACTTAAGTACTACGTGAGCAGTCTGCTCAAGAATCAGCTGCTTAAAGCAAATATCTTTACAGGCAAAATTTAATACGATTCCGAATTACAATCAATCTGACTTGTAACGTGGATATTGCCCTGTCAAGATACTACAAATCTGGAAAGTTTCAGAATTTCAATGATTCTTCCGGCCGAGATATGTTAGATTTACGTTCATTTCAAGGGTACAGGCCTTTGTATGTAGGGCGCATGCGCAGATAAAAAGAGTCTTTTCCTCATTTCAGATTGAAATCGAATCGTGGCAATCAAAATTTTCTTCGATAACTACACCTTATAGTATACCCTACTAGCACATATAGATAAAACATTCAAAATGATTCGTAAACTCACCACCCTAGATGACGGTCCTCCTGCCCATACAATCTCTTATATCGTTTTTTGACAAAAATCTGTAAGGCTGAGTTTTTTGACACCCAGCTCCTGGTATTGTATCTCGGCTTCAAAAATGACCACAATCATGAATTAAAATCAATTTTAAACTACATTTTTAATGCTACAGTATGGTGAAAATTGGATGTTAATCACTAATCTGTGTAATGAGCACTGATTTCAGGAACTTAAGTACGACGTGAGCAGTCTGCTTAAAAATCAGCTGCTTAAAGCAAATATCTTTACAGGCAAAATTCAATACGATTCCCAATTACAATCAATCTGACTTGTAACGTGGATATTGCCCTGTCAAGATACTACAAATCTGGAAAGTTTCAGAATTTCAATGATTCTGCAGGCCGAGATATGATAGAATTACGTTAATTTCAAGGGTACAGGCATTTGTATGTAGGGCGCATGCGCAGATAAAAAGCGTCTTTTCCTCATTTCAGATTGAAATCGAATCGTGGCAATCAAAATTTTCTTCGATAACTACACCTTATAGTATACCCTACTAGCACATATAGATAAAACATTCAAAATGATTCGTAAA
>OX453286.1:11063241-11135741 GCA_949710005.1 Ricordea florida
CATCTCATTAAAATCCACCAACACTGAAGAAGAGGAAAGGCATTTCAACACCCTTCAAGGTGTCACTAAGTTATCAAACAGGAGACCTGGTGACATTATCACTCCAAGCCTTGCTCGCCTTCAAGCAGAGCAAAAACTGGCAGAGAGTAAAAGTGCAACCAGCCCCGTAAAAATGCAGGAGTCACAAATCTCAAAATAATACAGCACTCTACTACCATTCCCAAACACCATTATTCCAAATCGGTACATTATAAGGAACCCAAAGGAGTACCAAGCACACTTAGAGAGTATCAGTGACTTCATTGCCTGTGGAGAAGGTGAATGGTGGCATCAGGTCCTGTCTGGTGTGGAGTTCTATGATGGCCCAGATGAAGCTAATGACAGACCCCAAGGACCCACACTTCATGAATAATTTAGTGTTTGTAACGAAGGATTGCATATTTATGAGCTAAGCTTAATCACTTTCCTTCACTACTAATAACGCCTGTCTGCCATGCATGAGGACCCGGCGCGATCGCTTGATGATCTTTTACACCTTTAGAGTTCTTCTTTAATGTTTTATACATTTCCAAGTTACTTTATATATAAGGTTATAGGAGGCGAAACCTGCTGTTACATCTTAAGAGATGTAATCCGTTGACAATACTGCTCGGGTTGTGGCTAGTAAACACATTCCATTGAGTGGCAATAATGTATTTCGTTCATTCGTACTCTCTCATTTTTTGATCCAAACAATTGAATGATTTGCACTCCACTTAGTTGCATTTGAAACACCATTGGTAGTCTCTAGTAGACCAATACTTAGCATTTTTTAACAAAGGGTATTTGGATAGTTTTCAACAGGGCTCAATGCTCCATGCAAGGAAAACTTCCATAATCAGTACACTCCCACCTAGCTGTCCATGTTGCTTTCAACATTATCTTATGATATAATTATCTTAGCATAGTTCGTTTCCTTTTAGTAGCCCCTCATCCTTCAACCTCAGAGCATAGAGGGGAATAAGATGAGAATTCACTTGGAATGTGATAAGTATATTACGGCTGTGCTGGATTTAATTTCGATTATACAATAATAGAGGAATTTAAAATGTGCAATCAAAGAAATTTTCAATGGTGTTAATGACATTTTTGTCGCCCTTTGTAATTTTATTTTAAAAAAGTGTTACAGTACCTGTAAAGTGTAGTCTTAAGTACAGGGGCCTGCCTTTGTGAAAAAAGTGGAACACACTGTGAAGGAGTGGTGCCAGGTAACCAATAGTCAGGGCTGAGCACCAGTGAATAGCCTGAGTAGAATTTTTCGTGTGTTGTTCATACTTTTGAACAATACGTGTTTACTTCTGTCATGCAATTTATGTTTAGATATGGGTTTTCCTTAGTTTATTTCCTTAATTATCCATCCATTTATCCATCCATCCATCTATCCATTGAACCAATCAGTCAGCCAGTCATTCAGTCAGTCAATCATTCAATCAATCATTTAATCACTTATTTATTTATGTCTTTATTTATTTTTATTTATTTATCTTTGGGCAACTACACAAACAATATATTTATAATCATATCTTAGTGGGTTTGATTCCTTCAAAAGCTTTAATTTCTTAAGACAAATTTACTTGGCAATAGGTATGATTGATCCAATGGCATTGATTTCTCATGTTTTTATATGCTATCAGCATTCTCACTCCGTTGATTTCAGCAGAGCTCTATATTGTTCACTGAAATAGTAATAACTGCATGTCCACATAACATCAATTATAATTGTTACATCCATGCAGAATAAACTAAAAATAATGCAAGAAAAAATAATGAAAATTAAAAAAAAGAGTACAAAAAAGATTCTCTTGGGGATTTTAACCAGCCACCATATAATACAATGCATCTCTGGTTCAGTAAAGCTGCTTTGTATGAAGTATTTGTTTGATTATTGGAAACTAATCATTTGGATGCCCCTTACAAACTTGTTGATTACCCAGGTTTGAATAAAGTAAATGCATAGACCATGTTTTTCAGTTTTTAACTTTTAAGTACCCTTCCAGTTTTACAGCAGGTTACCCCTTATCTAAGGATTTGGAGAAGTGGACCTTTTCCTTATGTTAATGTCCAGATGCACATCTGGAATAAATATTTAACTCATTTTATTAAACCATATATAAATTGATCCCTTTCTATGCTTTTGCATCATTACTTTTTTGGTTGGCAGAATTGGATTAATAACTACAATTCAAAACTCAGCAGCTGCGGGAAGGCTTCAAAAAACAAGACACAGCTTCTGCACAGAAGGCAGTCTGGCTATAATTTATTCACCAGTGATGTTATGAAGAAAGGTAAATTAACTTATTTCTTTTTCTAGGTAAAATAGTTCAGAGAGGTTTCATATGAAATGAGAATAAGAGCATTGATCTCAATAAATATTTTTGATCACATTGAATATTACTGTTTACATGTTATTATTAATAGTGGCAACAATAAATTTCTCATAAAAGTAATGATGCAATATTGCTAAAATGACGTGCAAAAAATAGTCACTGTTTTTAACAAACCCTAGTAAAAAAAATTAAGGTTAATTACTTTAAATTTAATCTAATGTGCATTTCTCTTAAACAGGATTCACAAAATTGACAAACACTTTAGACATTTGATCTGTATCTTTTGGCACTGATTTATGATTTCAATTATCACAGTTGTTTGCTCTTCAGGTTTCGAAGAAAAAAATTATTCAAAACTCTCGGCTATAAGCCCCCTTTTCGGAAAAAAATTCCCAAAACTGAGTAAAACTTTTTGCAAAAATCGCTCGGCTTATAGGCGAATAAATATGGTAGCTTTATTTGAAACTTCTGAATTACTCCTTTATGCATACAGGCACAACACTATTTGTATGCTTATCCATAGGAGGTCTGACAGGTTTTCACACCACAGTGGTAGAACCTTCCCTTTAACAAAGGACCCCTTTAAATGATAAACGTTTCATTACTAGATAGTGTTGGTGGCAGTGCAGAAGTCTTTAGGACAGTAGGAGAAAAGTGGACAGGTCTAGCAGAGGAATGTAGGGAAGAATATCGGAAGAAAGCCTTGGAAGCTGGGGACACTCTTCCCTTGTCATCAAACAGAGAGCGAGCTCTAAGAATCATGAAGAATATGATGAAAGAGGTATATTTGCATAGGCTTGTACAGACAAAGTACCAAACTAATACACTGTTACACTTACTAATTTCTAATAGGTATTGATACAGCTATGTATTAGGCAAGCACTAAACAGTGATCACAACTTCTTTCTGGGGATGTTTGAAAAACAATAACACTATTCATGGCACCACAATCTCTAATCTACTGTTACAATAGTAATTGAGTATCCCCTTTAAATTTAAAGAATTATCATGTTGAAAGAGGTCATAACTTGTACGAGGTTGACATGGTTGCTATTTATTGGGAGCTTACTGTACATGATTATAAGTCCACTGCTGCTCTGTTCACTGTCTACTCTGATAAGTCTAAAGTTTGAAAATGACTAATAGTTATGTATTCCATTATGTGTAAGTCTTGCAGTGTGTTCTTTCGGTTTCCTCACCTAATGTAATTTTACATTTTTTCTTTGCTAATTTTTATCTGTAAACATGAACTTGGTGCTACACTGTGGCTCATCAGGGAAGGTCTTTTAGGTTAAACAGTCCTACCTAAATTAAAGTCCAGGAGTATATATGCAGCACTTTGTGCCCTGGCTAGGTTATAGGAATACAGTCAGCCATTCATTTCATGCAGCAGTCATTTTAGCTTTAATGTACCTAAAGGTGGCAGCACTTGAATCACTTGGTGGGCAGTGCATGGTGTTATGCTCATACGATGACATGTTATACGATAATGAGTCGGCAATTTGTGAGAGGATGATTGCAGACAAAGACCTCATATCATCCTTTGGTAGTTTGCTGCACTGTAAGTTTACAATTTTAAGTTTATATATACAAATTCAATTGCAAGATATCACATGTGTAATTCCTGATTATCAATATTTCTTTTGTTGTGAACTTTCTGAGGATACTGTAATTAAATTTAAATGTGTCAATAATATTATAACCACTAGCAGATAATATTATAACAAACTATATGTACCTTATTGGCAAACTCTCGAATAGCCTTGGTGGAATTATAGCAAAGAACATGTTTGGGGATAGTTGCCAGGGAACGCTGGTCATATGAGGTTTAAAAACAAGGCCTCTTTCCAACAAAAGGGAAGATTTTTCATAATAGCTGTATATATTTAACACTACTGTCAAAGATGTAAATATCAATTGAGTGAAATTTTTATTAATGCTATGAATAGTACTGTTTTTTGGTTTAGTTTTACTTTCATTTTTCTTTATAGTATACGAGAAGGAAAAAAAAGATGTGTCTCCAAAAGATCATCAGGAAGTCTTCAACAACAAATACAGTATGATTTGTTTTGGTGCTTTTATTGTTAGCCGGTTTTCACATTGTTCTCCCTTCTTAAATTAACATGAACATACTCAAATAAGTGGAAGGACGTCATACAAACGTTTAGTTTTTGTATGCCATTTTTAAGCGATGTACGTAATAACTGTAAAATAACTCACTGCTTTTTTTGTTTCACTCTAGAATCCTAGTTGAAAAAAGGGACAAGAAATGCCATACACGAAGGGAAAGCACTTAGGAATTGTTTTCCATAATCTTCCTGACACCTTGGCAGAAGAAATTGGACCTGATCCAAGAAAACCACATTTCTATGGCGGTGGCCAACGACGGAAGTTGTGGCTTTCAAGAGATACGTGGAAGTTTGCCATTTCAGATGCCATCTAATAACATTCCTCGTCATCGACATCCATTGGCAGTTCATCCTCAAGCAGACCCACTTCTCCGATAAACGCCACCACCTCTCCTTTTACCCCAACGCCCACCATCACTACCCCATCTAGTACCATTACCACTCCTGCCAGCACCATCATAACGGCATCTAGTACCCCCACAATCCCGCCAGCCTTCAACATAACCTCACCTGGCAACCCCACCTCCTCACCTAACACCATCATTAGCTCATTTAATACCATAAATACCTGGCCTACCACCCATACCCTCCTACTTCCAGCATAACCTCACCCAGCAAACCCATTGCCACACCTAGCACCATCATTACACCATCTTCCACCCACACTTTCCCTCCGGCCGCTATCGTTACTTCGCCTACTTCTCTGGTTGCTACAGCTACCAAACGTTTGTCCATCTCGTCCTCTCTTTTGGCTGCACCATCACTTCCCAGCTTATCCACACTACCTGCTGCTAACTCCGCGTGTCGTTCTTTGTTAAGTATCTCATCTTCAACATATGGAACCATTATTTCTAAAGGTGAGTGAGATCGTGCAACTAATCGGAGATATAGCGATGTGTATCGATTTAAGGTTATAAGGGTGGTCGTTAGTAATCTGAAATTGTACTCACTATTTTCAATGAAGTTTTTAGAATAAGTATTGGTTCAAAAGCCTAATCACTCTATTCATGAATTGAGTGGCCCAGCCGGTCAGTGGAGATCAAAAGCGTTCTTTAGGTGGCGCCGTCGTGTATTTATTACGGAGCTTACGAATCGACGACCTCTTTCGGGACGACGACTTTTAGTGATGTCATGTCTTGGGTCGGCGTCGCCGCACTTTGGCACCAAAATTTAATTTACGATACCAAGACGATGACTGGCGCGAAGTAAATTCCTCGATCATACCTTGTTTGTGCCTTTGTGGAAAGTAGTTATATTTTTTCTGGGAAACGCGTATTTGTGAAGATATATATATATATCCCCTAGACAAACTATGAGAGGAATGCCAGACTTAAAGTGCTACTACGATCAAATTGTGCAATACCTTTTTTTTCGCCCGATCGGTACTTAACCTTCTGTAGAACATAATTTTTCCTCGCGAAGCGAGGTTACTAATCGTGTCGCTTCCGGTCAGACCACATGGCTCGCAAGCCCGAGTAAATCGAGCCGAGAGTTTTTATATATGTATATATATATATATCTATATATATATATATATCTATATATATATATATATATATCTATATATATATATATCTATATATATATATATATATATATATATATATATATATATATTTATATATATATATATATATATATATTTTAAAGGTGTCCGTTCGCAGGCCAGGTTACCTGGCAATAGTAGCGTATTTGAGAACTCCTGAATTTCCGCCATTTCGAATGCGGTGATGCCTTTTTGAAAGAAATGTAAATTTTGTGGAAACGGATTTCACTCGTCCTGGAAGTGTATCCCAGCAAGATGATCTCCGAGATATTCAAGAAAGAGTAGCCCGAGATCGTCGCCGAGTAAGTTCGAACACCGTGAAAATCAACACAAGGAAAGCACGACTCAAAGCAGGGAAAGAGTACGACAGCAGGGCGAATAACAACAGACATCCGTCATCGCAGCAAAGACAAAAACTGCTCGCCCTAGAAAAAGGCAAACGAAACAGCAGGGAAAAGGACCAGGAATTCAACCAAGTTAGTTTTGAATTTGAATGTGTTATTGATAGAAATACAGAACAGGAGTGAACGATTACATAACGAAATATATTAGCGTACTAAATTTAGCAAAACGGCTTAGAAGGGAAACCGAGTAGAAACAACTACAACGATTGGAGATGTCTCTGGAAAATAATTATATTAGTCTAAAAACGGAATAGGAAGACGACCAACAGATTACAAGAGAATGTAAGTAGGTATTTTTCATAATAAAGCGATAGCGTTTCCATTTTGAAGAAATTCCCAACACAGAGAGTTGCAGTTGTTATAACAATCATTTACAACGATGTGATCTGATATCATTGCAACAGTGAAAATATTGTAAATTTTCTTGATCTAGCAGCTATGTTTAGCATTTTCAACAGAATATATACCCAGTGTCACTATAAAGTACTGGTTCTGCAATATCATCAGTGATCAATGCGATTTTGAAAATAAAGCAAATGTTATAACTTACTTCTGAGTAGTATTTCTCTTTGCTATATATATGTATGTATTCTCTGATTGAAAGGTTTGAATAATATTACGTATAGACAACAAGTTTCATAGCCTTTTCACAATGGGTCAGTTTTACCTTAGAGTTCAATGACCCCCCCCCCCCCCCTGATAATATTGCAATCTAGAAACCTGGCCATTTGCCACAAATAAAATGTTAATTCAAGCCTTAATTAACATATTAACCTTGTTACTTTCTGTTGTTTACTTCATTTTTATGATGTCAAATATCAATATTTAATAACAACCACAACATACAGTTAACATTTTACATCGGAAAAACTATATAAAGAAGAAAATAAATTTTGTAATGCCAAAATGTTTATGATCTTTCTCATATATTCATTGCAAGTGTGCTGTATGTAGTAACAAGTGTTTCAAGTTTTCTAAATGCCCTATCCTTTCAATAATGATTTTCCACACTGTTGTGACTTAAGACTGTATTGCGTGACATTACATTCCTCCATAATCACGTGATATGTATTTTGCCTCGTTTTAATAAATCAGTGTGTGTTGAATGCGTTCATGGCTGGTCATTACATTTGGCGACGAGGATATTCAATCTAGATTCGAGCAGGAATGGCGACCTACGGGAAAATAGGCGAATTCAAAGAATCGGAGGAATCTTGGACCCAGTACGTTGAAAGAATGGAACAGTATTTCCTGGCGAACGAAGTCGAAGATGCAGGAAAACAACGAGCAATTCTACTCAGTGTTTGCGGGAGTAAAACGTACGCACTCGCGAGGGATTTACTTCAACCAGCAAGACCAGCGGAGACAACTTTCAAGAAGATTGTCGAGACATTGGAGAAGCACTTTGCGCCGCAGCCTAGCGAAATAGTGGAGCGTTTCAAGTTTCACAGTCGAAATCGAAACGAAGGCGAAGGAGTGGCAGCTTACGTGGCAGAATTACGTAAACTTACCGAACATTGTAATTTCGGCGAGTCTTTGCCAGAAATGCTAAGAGACCGGTTAGTTTGTGGGATTAATGACAAGAAAATACAGCGGAGATTACTGGCAGAGCGGGATTTGACCCTTAAAAAGGCCGAGGAGATCGCTCTTGGAGAGGAGTTGGCCGCGAAGCACGTGGTTGACATCCAGTCAGAAACGACCCCCAGCAAAGTAAATCGAGTCGACGCTCGAGACCTGAAGAATAACAAAGATCGTCGATCAGATCTTGAGTGTTACCGTTGTGGAGAGAAACATGAAGCTTCAGCTTGTCGATTCAAGGATGCTCAGTGTTTCAAGTGCGGGCGACAAGGGCACCTAGCCAAAGTTTGTCGTGGCGAGAAAAATCACAAGAAAAAGCCGAGTAAAGGCCCCGATTCCGGAACACGGAAAACTAAACCACCCAGTTCACGAGACAGTGGGCGAACAAAAGGAAACAAGACGCAGTCTACGCATTTAGTGGGCGAAGTTTCCGGGGAAGAAGATGTCTATGCAGCAACCATGTATCACATTCGGGCAGGAAGAAAACCAAAGGCGTTTGAAGTAAGTGTCGAACTTTGTGGTGAAGCGCATAAATTAGAAATTGACACTGGTGCTACTAGAACTGTGCTAAATGAGGAAACGTACAATGCGTTCAGTGACAAAGTAGAGCTGAAGAGTTCTAAGGCCGTATTGAACACGTATACAGGAGAGAAAATTCCAGTGTTAGGAGAGGTGCTGATCCCTGTTAAGTACCAAAATCAACAACATAATTTGCCAGCCATGGTGGTGAAGAGTCCGGGCCCTAACCTACTTGGACGGGACTGGCTCCAAGTGATTAAGCTTAACTGGAACAGTATCTTTAACATTCAGGAGAGCAACCCTCAGCTACAGAAGATCCTAGATGCACACAAGAATGTGTTTGGTGAAGGACTCGGTACACTGAAGGGCAACAAAGCCAAAATCCATGTTGATCCAGGAGTCAAACCCAGATTCATGAAATCTCGTCCAGTACCTTATGCCCTTAAAGCAAAAGTTGAACAGGAACTTGAACGATTACAAAGTGAAGGCATAATATCTCCAGTGGAGTTCACGGAATGGGCAGCACCCATCGTTCCAGTGGTGAAACAAGACGGATCAGTGCGTATCTGTGGTGACTATAAGTGTACTGTCAACCAAGTCTCCAAGCTAGATAATTATCCAATCCCCAAGACTGAGGACTTGCTTGCCACACTTGGTGGAGGAAACAAATTCACCAAACTGGATATGTCACAGGCATACCAGCAGTTATTATTGGATAAGGAGTCGAAGAAATTCACTACAATCAATACACACAAGGGACTCTATCAATACAATAGACTGCCCTTTGGGGTTTCGTCAGCGCCTGGAATTTTCCAGCGTACAATGGAGAACTTACTACAAGGCATCCCCCATGTGGTAGTACGAGTTGATGATATTTTAGTCAGTGGAAAGAATGACCCAGATCATCTGGCCAACCTAGAAACAGTGCTTAGCAGGCTGTACAGTGCAGGATTAAGGCTACGCCTGGCAAAATGTCTGTTTATGCAGTCACAAGTCACATACTGTGGGTATGTAATCAATGGTGATGGCATTCAGCCTGTGGCGGCGAAGGTTGATGCAATCAAGAATGCACCAGAGCCAAATGATGTCAGTCAGTTACGAGCTTTCCTAGGCATGCTCAACTATTACCATCGGTTCTTACCTGATGTAGCAACCGTCCTGGAGCCTCTACACCAGCTCTTAAGAAAAGGATCAAAATGGCAGTGGCTAACAGAACAACAAGAGGCCTTTGAGAAAGCTAAGGCACAGTTGCAGTCAGCCGAGTTGCTAGTCCATTTTGACCCCGCAAAAGAACTTATCCTTGCCACCGACGCGTCCGATTATGGAGTGGGAGCAGTCCTATCCCACAAGGTGGAAGGTGGAGCTGAACGACCAATTGGATACATGTCCAGATCTCTCAATGCTGCTGAAAGGAACTATTCAACCCTCGAGAAGGAAGCTCTTGCAATAATTTTTGGGGTCAAGAAGTTCCATCAGTTCCTTTATGGACACCCATTTATCATCAAGACTGATCATAAACCTTTGGAAGGTTTGTTGAATGAGAAGAAAGGGATTCCAGCCCTTGCAGCACCGCGAATCCAGCGATGGGCACTCACCTTGTCTGCTTACGAGTACAAAATATCGTACAAGGCAGGCAAGACCAATGGCAATGCAGATGGCCTCAGTAGGCTACCCTTGTCTGAGATGCCTAATTCAGTTCCAGTACCAGGTGAAACAATTTTGTTAATGGAACACTTAGAAGGCACGCCTGTGCACAGTGGGCACATTAGAGAGTGGACCAAGAGGGATACAATCCTCTCACAAGTGCTTGGCTTCATTTTGGAAGGATGGCCTTCTAAGAACAGTTCTGAAGAGCTAAACCATTACTTCACTAAGCGGACCGAATTGAGCGAAGAAGATGGTTGTATTCTTTGGGGAGCCAGAGTGGTTGTACCCCCGCAGGGAAGATCGAAGGTACTCACTGAACTGCATGAGGCCCACCCTGGTGAATCGCACATGAAAGCCCTAGCAAGAAGCTATATTTGGTGGCCGGGGATGGACCAGGAAATCGTAAAGAAAGTAAAAAGCTGCGACAAATGTCAGTCAAATCAGAGTGCACCAGCAGAGGCACCATTGCACCCCTGGGAGTGGCCAGGCCTACCATGGTCAAGAATTCACATCGACTATGCAGGGCCTTACAAAGGAGAAATGTTCCTTGTAGTTGTGGATGCATACTCAAAGTGGTTGGAAATACATCATATGAGGTCCATCACATCCACCGCCACTATTGAGAAACTGCGTGAGATGTTTGCTACACATGGTCTGCCAGCAACTCTAGTAAGCGACAACGGCAGCAATTTTACCAGTGCAGAATTCCAGGAGTTTATGAAAAAGAATGGAATCAAGCATATCAGGGTGTCACCTTATCACCCCGCCTCAAATGGCTTGGCAGAGAGGGCTGTGCGAATTTTTAAAGAAGGCTATGAGAAGATGGAGGAGGGCAGCATCCAGACCAAATTATCACGCTTTCTTCTCAGCTACCGAACCACACCCCATAGCACGACAGGAGTTCCACCAGCTGAATTACTCATGAAGCGGAAACTACACACACAGCTCAATCGCCTGATTCCAAGCATTGCAAACCGCGTTCGAGATAAACAGTCTCAGCAGAAGACTGCACACGATTATCACGCCAAAGAACGGGAAATGGAAGAAGGCCAAGCTGTGTATGTCAAGGATTTCCGACACAAGAAGTCATGGATGTCAGGTACCATATTGGAGAAAACCGGTCCAGTGTCAACTCTTGTCCAGCTGGACAATGGAACTATCATTCGGCGGCATCAAGACCATGTTCGACGCCATGAGAACGAGGTTGTGAAAGAGCCGGTTGCAGACGACACACCCAGAGTGACGCCAATAGCCTCGCCGGAAGTTCATGTGACATCACCTACCCCTGGTGTGAGTCATCAGCCTGATGTTACTAAGTCCTCACCGGCAACATCAGCAACACCTACCCAGACACCTGTAGAGTCAAGTCCTCCAAGGACACGCCCTGTGCGGAAAAGGGCTAGACCAGGATACCTGAAGGACTACCTGTGTTGATTGTGACAGGGACTTTTGTTCTTAGAATTAGAGGACACCCAAGTTTCTCTTCTCTGTTGTTCCAGTTATATCATGAGTTTTTGGACAAATAGTTTGTAATCCTAGAGGGGAGGAATGTTGTGACTTAAGACTGTATTGCATGACATTACATTCCTCCATAATCACGTGATATGTATTTTGCCTCGTTTTAATAAATCAGTGTGTGTTGAATGCGTTCATGGCTGGTCATTACACACACAAACTTTATAGACAAATGACCGCACTAGATTTCAAGCCTTTAAGAAGAAATGGTATTGTTTGGAGCTGTTTTGATTACTACCACCTCTGATGGAAAGCCTATTAAGAAGATTTTTGTGTTGCTTGCAGTAATAGAGTAACAATACCTTTACAAAGGTTAGGGCATGCATCCCACCCCATAAAAATATATTATGTTAAACGTAAAAAATATAACAATAGTAATAATAATAATATCAATACCAGTAATAATAATAGTAATGATAATAATAATGATAATAATAATATAATGATAGTGCTTCTCATTACTATATGTCATTGGTTACAGTTCAATACCTCTGGCTGCCATGACTTTTTCAATGAAATGCCATCCTTATATTAAATCTTTCTTCTGCAGTTTTTATAATAGAAATTTGCATATATTCAAAATAATATAACCTTCTCTTGTTGAGTATGGATATTTTGCCTGTTTCTGTAACAGCACAATTAAACTTTCATGTGGTATATACTTTTAACTGATTTATGTCGATTTCACATTATTTTTTTACAGGAGTACGTAGTGCAGCAATCTTTTTCAACATATTAAGATTTCAATAACTCTTTATTTCATGTATTGTTTTTATGATATGACCTAAAAATAGAACAACCACATACTATACAGTCGGCACTCACTATTACCAAACCTTTATTCAAAGTTGTTGTAGAATCCAATTGTTTTATCCCCATTTTTTATGTAATGACATTGTATCTCACACTTCTGTTGATATGGCATCTCTTTTGAGGGAAGAGGAATTTTCTTATCTACCACTGAGAGTACCATTGCAACTGAAGAGAGTGCACAAATTGAAACATGCACTATTCATAATGCTGTCAATTGTGGTTACCTAGGAATGAAATAATGACTGCAGTAGACAATAAAATATCTAATCAGAAGATTCTTCTTACAATGAACCTCATCCAATTATAACCAAAAAACATAAACAAAAAATAATTGGAGCATTCAACTCATCCTCAGTGTAAGAACATATTGTGTTTAAAAGGGATGTACAACAAAGGAGACAAAGCAGTAGAGACTAAGAAAATAAAACTAAAAAAAAACAGGTTTTTACACCATGGTAAACACAAGCATTCATATCAACTCTTCAAGATTTCACCTGCAAAAGATTTACAATCATTTTCAATTTGTGTTAAGTGAATATTATTGTGGTAATTCATCGACTCTGTATTCCCTGTGAAGATAATAAATAATTTTACTTCTATTCCCTCTGGTGCAATCTCAGTGGCAGTGAAAGAACTAAATGAAGGTCAATTTTTAAGCACTGTGTTGACCGGTATACTGGTCATGTAATTTTCACCAGGTGTCACTAATTTTGTACCAAACATAGCATAACAAATAAAATAATGGGGATTACGCTGATATAAAAAATATAAAATAAAATATAAAAGCATTGTGACTTCTTCAAAAACTAGCTTCGCGAGGTTTTTGCGGGAGTCGTATTTCTAGTCAAAGTATATTCTCATAAGTTGAAGAAAGTGTATTTTTTCGGCGCTTAAACTCAATAAATTTTCGTCCGCCATTGAACCGCCATGTTCCTTTGGCCTGGTTACCAAACGAAGATGGTTTCCAATGGCTACAGAGGCCGGGCTACGCGGGAAAACATTTGACGTCATTTTCTCAAGTCAAAGCCCGCACATGGCTAATTTCGCATATTATTTCCCACACTTCACTCAGTTCGATGCTGAGCTGTTTTCGCTTTTGCAATGGTGGGAAGTCACTGTGTCGTGCAGGATTGCAGCAATTACTCAAATCGAGCGGCAGGAATCGCCCTGCATGCTTGCCCAATCGACAAAAGCACCAGAGATTCGTGGGTCCGCTTCGTAAACATAAAGCGAAAGAATTTTCACCCTAGTCCGAAGTCACGTTTCGTCATTTGCTCAGTGCACCTCGAGGAAAGCTGTTTCACTCGGGCTTTCGACCCAAGTCAGCGCAGGCAAATCGAACCTGGATCCCTGCCTAACATATGGAAAAAGGGGAAGAAACCTAAAGCTCCGGATTCCGAGAGAAGCCTCCGCATGAAGGAGAAGGCGCGACAGAAGGTAAGCTTATAATTTGAAAAGCGTGCCAAATCAATCTGTGTTTTTTTTCATACTGTGCTTATCTGTAGCGAATTCTTGCGAGCTTTCTCAACACTTACAAGCAGAAATCCCAATGCACTTTTGCATAGGTTTTGCACACGGAACTTGATAAACTAGTGCACCTTTTTTAGTCGTGTTCTTCGATTAAATAGCTATAATTTTATCTTCTACTCAAGGTTTTAAAGGACTTGTTGGAAGGCTCCTCTTGTAGCATGCGTTCATGTTCCAGTAGTAGTGCGATGGACACAGATGAAGTGAGTAAATAATTGTTTGTTTCCTACCACTACTCATCCATTTTGAGACTGAAAGTAAACTTTACGTTTTCCTATTTTTGTCTATTTGTTTTTAGGACAATGTTATTTAAAAAAAATACATTCTTACACAAGAGACGAATTAAATATGTCTCTACCGAAGGTACAAAATTCTCTAGAACTTAACATTAGGACATGACAGGATGATAGGCTTCTTTAAATGCAATTTTATTATATAAGGCGCATTTGCACAATCTAAAAACATCATCTACCTCTTACTTTCTTGACCTACCTCACTCTTATAAAAACTTATAGATACATGACCTACCTCTTGTTACTTCACTCTTATAGAAAGTATGGGTCTTTCATTTCTGGCTTGTAGTTTTTAAAAAAAGCCAGAGATCGTTTTCTTACATATCTTAACTTTTTTGGCCATATTTTTAGTCAGACGTTATCCAACATTTTAACTAACAATCGCAACTTCTTATTCCAATAGGATGTGTCAAAATCTCTGAGTGGACCTTCTGTTTTTGCCAATGCTCCAATGTCGTGTGAACATGCAGATTTTTCTGATGTTGTAATGCCATTTGAACCAGCAGCTTTGTCAGAAGCTGTTATGCCATGTGAACATGCTGATATAGCTGATGTAATGGCTTGTGAACCTGCAGATTTTGAAGCTGTACTGCCATCTGAAAATGCCAATTTCCCTTATGTTGTAATGCCATGTGAACAAGCAGCTTTGGTCAACATTATACCATCACCTGAACAAGCAAATGTTGCCGGTGTTGATACATCAAACGGTAACGAGGCCAATACAGTCAGATCACCTGAGCATGCCAACTCCACAAATGAAGGAAAAATATTTCTACTGCAAACATCAGACGAGAAATCAACGTCTGAGCCTCCACAAGTGGATAACAGCAACCCATCCCCTCAAGCACTATTATTAAATGAAGCATCAACTCAAACTGATGTTTTTGAGAAAGATGACCTCTCTCAAGGACCCTCTCCCTCTTCAGCTTATTGGGTATCTGATAAGGTACAATAAGAATTGAAATATGTCATTTTCTAGTTAACAAGACCTGGCACCTTTGCTATTATTAACATCATATTATACCTCTTGAAGGGGCCCAGAATTCTATGTTGTATGAAAAGTGGTTGGGAATCTTTAAAAAGTGATTTTGTGCCCCCCCCCCACCCCACCCCCTCAATCCTGTTAATAAACCAAACTTATCCACACCTCCTTACATGTGCAGAAGTATTTCATTACAGACCCCAACAGCCACTCCATGTTCCAGCTGTACGTCTCTGCTACTGCAGAAGAAGAAGCTGCAAAGGCAACTGAGGGCACTGGAGTCCAAAATTGAAGACAACCAGGCCAAGTGGTCCAAGACATTTAGATTATTTAATACAAAACCAAATGTAGTTTCAACAGGTAAGTGTTAACCTGTCCCTGGTAACTCGTAACTAATCATGACCATTTTTAAGAAATATAATTATAGAAATAAAAAATGCGCCCGAGTGCATTGTTGAGTTATATAAGCACGCGGGAATTTTTAAGAACACGAGAGAAGTGCATAGAGAAGCACGAGGCGCAGCCGAGTGCTTCTCGCACTTCTCGAGTGTTCTTAAAAATTCCCAAGTGCTTATATAACTCAACAATGCACGAAGGGCAAGTTTTTTTATTTCTTTTATAAAATGTAAACCACCACATTAACATAAAGACATATTAAACAAGAAAAGGATTGCGAATTTTAATTAATCAAAATAAGTATTCTCCTTACATGTACATGCTTTCTTTTTATTGGCTTAAATGCTGAATGAAAAGTAAAACCGTTCCCTTTGTGGCAAGAAACAAACGTTTTCTAAAAAAAGTCAGAACGGTTCTAAAGAAATTATTACAGCAAAAAGAATCTTCGAAAGCTGAAGCAGTTCCCCAGTTCACTGACTTTTGCTCTGAGGAGGATAAATATTGATTTGCATTGAACCGATTGTGCAAGAATTGAACATGCCGCCAAGCATTTCGCTGTGGATCGTTGTGGTGGATGATCGGCTGTGCGTTTCTACCACTCTGCCTGATACTTCTTTTGGCTGACTAAAAGGCTCATCGCATTGTGGAGATTTCTGTTTTGTCTGGTCGGCCCCTTGTAGAGCAGTAGACAAGACATCACTACATTTCCTGAGCTGGATAGACGACGGACGAGAATTGTAATGCTGGAGACTATTTGGGTTTCTGTGTCCCAAAATGTGGCAGATGTGGCGATCTGACAAACCGGCTTGAGACCACAAGGTTATCGCTGTCGCCCGAACACAGTGATTTGTGTAAACTTTGGAAAGATTGGCCTTTGTACTTATTTCTTTCATCATGTTTCCAAGAGTGTTGACACCAAGCGGGCGGTTTTCGTACCAGATTTCGGGTGTGATGGCGGATTCATTCCAGTCACGTCGAGGTTGCTGAAATAAGGCTTCGCATTTCGGATTCAGCTTGGAGATATACAAGCTCAGCGCTCGGTAGCCGTCGTTCTCACTCTCTGTTTCGTACATACGAGCCGTCTTCTCAAAGCTGGATCGGTCTTGAAGTCCACCGGGATGGTTTTTGGTGGTCTCGTCGTGGGTCATAGTAACGTAGCGCTTGCCTTGCTCGTCTGCTTCAAATGCAAAACTCGTCGGCTTCAAATTTCTCTGCCCTTCACGACCTCTTCTACACCAGTAGAGAACAACATGGAACCACACGTTTCTCAGCAAAGACCATGGATTTGCAAGGCTTAATACTGGACCAGCTTTCAATTTCTGCAAGTCGTCAACTGGCATGGCCTCTTTGTGCTGCACATTTTCCTTCCCTTGCTGTTTCAGGCTCTTAATTTTGGCGTTCAGCATACGGTTGGAATTTGAAAACGTTGAAGAATTTAGCTTCAAACTTCTGTTATAAGGTGGGTTGTTCAAATGCCTCTCTATTGCATTTCTGAACGTAATTTAGGACGACTTGCTGTACTCTTCACCCGTTTTGCTTCGTGCTTCTGTATAAAACTGTGACAGACTGTTGTCAAGTTGTTCGTCGCTCATTTCCTCTAGTTTTGGCAGCACAGGAACTTTTTGTGCACCCCATTCTAGGAAAAGAAAACATTTTTTCCAACTCAGCCTTTAAGTGTTGCAAGCGTATTTCGAGTGGTTAACTGTTAAATGATATACGCAACAGCTGCTAGAAAACATTTAATTGTATAAACAAGTGAAATGTTGCTTTTTGTTGACAAAGATGTAGATAAGCCAGTATAACTCATTATTTAGGAAGCATTGTAATATGTTTTTTTCGTCATTCTGCCTTTTAAATTAAAACAGGTTTTAAGTTTTAGTGTTTGAGATGTGTATTGGATTGTAGTCATGTTTACGTAAATTCATACCTTTGAAAGCGTTTTCTGCCCAATTTGTCGAGCTCTTCGTAGACTTTGCCTGCGTTTCCACCAAAAGCCGGTTTCTCTCCGCTTCTGTCAGTTCTGCAAACCGTTTCTTCTTTGGAACAGGTGCCTCATTTTGAGACTCCTTAACGCTGCTACTTTTCTCGGCGTTCAGGAATTCGAACCAGAGTTGAAACCGTGGAAATTCTTCAGCCATGATGGCGGACGGACTAGCCGGATTCTCAAATTTTGTCCAGGGCAAAATTTTCATGACGTAGCTTGCGTGCATATGTTGAGTTATAATGCACGCGCGTGACGTAAGCAGAGTGCTTTATGGAGCTATAATGCACTCGAACTGACCAATCACAGCGCGCGCAATTACTCGAACATTTTATAATATGATATAAAGTATAGCCAAAAGAGACTAATCAGACAGACACAGAGTCCTCTAAACTGGGATACTTTTGGTTACAATCATTATTTTGCATTAACAATTGCTATTTTCAATTTAAGCGTCTCAAACAGATGAAGTGGTGATGCTAGATGCAGAGGAGGTTAAGGTTGAGAACTCTGGACCAGAGTATGATGAAGCCATGAAAGAGGAAGATGAAGGTACATGTATGGCAGAGGAAGGTCAGGCAATAGATGATGATGGGGACCCAGACTGGACACCAGAAGAAGCAGAAGATGCATACAAGCAAGCAGGCGATGATGAATGTGACCAGAAGCCAAACCCAAAGTATGCATGGCTATTATAATATTTTTGTAAAATATTAATGAAATAATGCATACCAAGTCTTTTTTTAAATGATGACCCATTGGCATCTTAGAAAAATATAAAGCACTGTCAATATTGAGTGCCCCAATTTTGTATGTTTCAGTTTGAATTGTGAAGGGAAAAACTTCCAAGAGGAACCTAAAGCAATAGTGTTCCTATCAAAATTACTGATGCTTTTCCAAGCCTGCCATTTGTGCTTTGCTAAGAATCCACTCCTTTCTGTGGCTCAGTCTGGCACAATGTTAACTGTCACATCAACTTGCAGCCAGTGCAAGGAGTCCTGCTCATGGACTAGCCAGCCATACATGCTTGGGAAGTTCCCTGCCGGAAACCTGTTACTAAGCTTCGCCATTCTGTGTTCTGGTGCATCAATAAACAAGATCCTACTTGTGTTCCAGCACATGGGGGTACTTGTTTATCACTATCCAACTTACTTCTACCATCAACGACATTTGCTGGTTCCTTCCATCGCAAAGTACTGGCGAGGCTACCAAGCTGAGTTACTTAGAAAACTAGGCAGGGAAGAAGTGGTGATTGCAGGAGATGGGAGACACGACAGCATGGGCCATTTGGCAAAATATGGCACATATACAATATTCTGTTGTACCATTGGTTACATTATCCATATTGCACTAGTACAGGTAATTTTTTATGCAAAAGTGTCCTATGCTATCATAGCATTCATGGAGTGGTTTGATCATATGTTTTGAAGAATGAACTAGTAATTGGTTTTATAAGTGGGAGAGCTGGGGTTTATAATTATTCATGCATAATAACAACTGTTTATTGCTTTCCAGGCAAACCAGGCAGGAAGTAGTTCAGCCATGGAATTCATGGGCTTCCAAGAGGCACTGACATTCCTACTTGGCACCGCTGTGATAATTAAGGCCTTTATTTCAGACCGGCACTCTCAAATTGCTAAGTGGATGAGGGTGGAGTGTCCTAAAAAGTGCAAAGATCTTGGAAAACCGGTCATTGACCACTTTTTTGACCTTTGGCACATAGGGAAAAGTACGTTGCTAAATATAAACACTCCACATTGTGATGTCAGACACATTAGAATATGGACCACAGAAATATTTTTTAGCTCAAAATCCTCTTCTGAAAACATGTCAATACAGATGTAAGTAGTAGGGTATAACTAAAAACTGAACATGAAAATTGAAAAACCCTGTAGGAATATACAGTACCGCCTGAAAGTATTTACCCATTAGGACGCGGTCAAACCGCGTCTTTGCCGATGTGTTGTGCCGCGAATTTACTGCGGTGGGACGAATTCCTCAACCTCGTCTTGGACGGACGTGACCGAACGCCGCGGCAAACAAGATGCGGAATACCTCGGTGAAGAAACAATTGAAGCTAATTTCTTTTGTTAAAACTGTTTCCTTTATAATTACTCTTTTTCACATGAATTTCCATGCAGAACACCCGTTTATCGGTCATGCAGAACTTTCGAGGATTTCAATTAAATTCAAAACAACAGAGAAGTCCCTTGGAGTGAATATAACATCGCTCCATCAGCAGAATATCGCTCGCGTCAAAGATTCCGTACGTATCTTTGTTTGGAAGCGCGTGCCAGAACATATTTGCGGGCATTGAGGCCCTTACCTTAATTCAGGCGACAGGTAAAATTAACGACGCGTCGGGCGAATATGCGATCACATCGGGAAAAGAGAAGCAAGTTTTGGCTTGTTTACTGAAAACAGATCAACCTGTTTTCCTGGCTACAAAAAGTGTAGTCGAATGAAATCAAATACAATACCTTTGACAACTGACTAACCTAAATGAAAGAGATGTGAAAAGAAGCGAAAATAATCGAGCTAAATGTAAAGAGCCGTGTCGCCATATCGATGTTGCCTAACCATGAAGCCGGGTATTGTCGCTGTCGCTAAAGCCTAGACCAATTCCCGAACAACTTGAGCAATTTTTACATTAGATTTATAAAACGAGAGCAATCTCAGTTGTACGTATTCCGACTTTCGACACATTCTCGGGATCGATGAACAAACGTCAAAAACTACCGTAGATGTAAACAACTCTCAACGCTTAGCGCCACGTGTGCATGTGACAACAAGAACGTGATTTCTCATGTTACACGACGTGGAGCACGTGAATGTTACACAGCTCGTTGTCGCTGGCTATTGTAATGTGTCGCTTTTCGAGTGCGGGTGGTTTTCGGACTCTGAGCGCGGACTGAAGAAAGACTTATTCTTAGAAGAAAGTTTTTGTAAATTTTCGCATTAAAGATGAAAATACTCAAAGCGAAGATGCCCGCATGAAGCTTTGCGCCAGCAACTATTTATTTATCATGATAGCATCGTTTTTAAACCGAAAACAAAACAAACGTGTATTTCCTTCATTCCCTTTCCCATTTACAACATGAAATTGATAAAATGTAGAGAAGTCTTGTGCAATTAACAATGTTACATCGGGGTCTTTTGGTGATGTGTGTAAAAGATGGCATTGTAAAACTAATGAATCGAAACAAAAGGTTATTTAGCCTATTCAACTGCACCGCGTCTTACTGTTTACCGCGGTATTCTGTGCCGTAGCAGACCTAGGTAAAACCGCAGTAAAATTTCGGCATGCCGCGTCATTGCCGAGGCGAGAACGCGGTGTTGATCTGTGAATCAGCCGCGGCAAAACCTCGGTAAAAGGGTAAATACTTTCAGGCGGTACTGTATGTCTTCTCTGAATAAAGATGTTTTACTGTATTTCTCACAAACAGTGTATGTATTGTACAAATTATATAGTTTTATTACCACATGGCCACACCCTATCTACATGTAATACCTTTCTCCTTAATTTATTACAGAGATCCAAAAGCTGCTAACGAAGCTTAGTAAAGAGAAAGGAATGGAGGCAATTGGAAGATGGAGGAAAGCCTGTGTCCGTCACTTCTATTGGTCGGTAACATCCACACGAGCTAAGCTAGAGCAAGTCATCATTGCAAAGTTTAAATCATTCCAATACCATATTCTTAATCAGCATACCAACATACCCGAGAGGTTGTTTAACAAATGTGCTCATGGTGTGGTTACTACTCAATGCTTGTGGCTTACAAAAGGTAATTACGACCCTTTCCAGAAGCTTAGCATGCATTACGATTCTATCCTTTTGGTATGATATACACTTGTACCTGGAAATCAAATACACTAGAGCATGATTGAATTAGAAGGTCATCCTTTACATATAATTTACACATTTTAATTTCCCATTGTAAACACAGAAAAGTGACTCTATCAGTCATCTACTTAGAGAGGTCTTTAGTCACACTGTTAAAACAACTGAAGCGAGAGGCAGCCCTGTGAAAATGTTGGCTGCCTTGTTATTACCACTTTGTTTTCGCACAGGTTCAGAGGTATACAGCAAACTGTGTGAGACCCTGAACAACTCCTTCCTACTAAGAGGAATCAAACAGGCATCTCCAGTTCAGCAAACAAGCTGCCTAGAAGGCTATCATTCTGTAGTGAACCAATTCGCTCCAAAGATGCTAGCCTTTTCCTATCTTGGGATACTAAGCAGGTAATTTTACAGCAATTTAAAACAAGCAGAACAACAAAACAGGAGGGAGGGGTCCTTGTTTACTGTGAACAGGAACCTAGAAATAGTAGTAACATAATCATGTAACACTCCAGAATTTATTTTTTAATCTTTACAGAACTATTTTAGCTGCTCTTCATTTCAACTGGAACTTAAACAGAGAGAGTTTGAAGGATGCAGAAGGTGGTACAAAACTTCGTGTGACATACCCCAAGTTCAAAGAGGGTGAGGGCACAGTGAGGCAAGCCCGTGTAAAGCAGAATTATGGTATGATGTTTTCCTTGAAACAAGGCTGACTGAAAATGCAAGTTGTAAAAAATTTTCTTCCTGAATAAAAAATGTCTCCAGGATAATGTCTTCGGGACTGATCTGCGAAACCTCTGCAGTGCAATTTATACAAAATTTAGGGTGAATAGCACCTAACTTAGGGAGTGTTTATCTTCACTCTTCAGGTTATGTTGCCAAAGTGTATGATACACTGATCACAACACCAAGGGAGGTGTTGCAAGTTGTTGCAAGTTGATGAATAATGGCCTACTGCGATTTGTATTTGTGCTTTGTCATTGACCACCAGTTAAAAGAATAAACTCTTTCATCTCAGTTTATTATGCCTTCTATCTAAAACATGTTGTTTGACACCAACTATAATGAACCTATCAATGTTAAGCCTGGGGATTTGATCAATGTTGCCTTCCCTATCCTAAGAATTTGACTAACAGTTTGGGCCACAGGGTAAAGACAAATAAAGGGGAATTGGGGCCTTTCCTTGCCACAGGGTGGGGATTTTGAAACTTAAGACAAGTCATGCTGAGCCAGGGTAAGAATTAGACTTTTTTCAAAAAAGTGCCAAAATCCCTACCCCTCAACCACACCGGTTGGTCTTGACATTGAAAGGTGCACAATATGTTTGGTATTTATTACAGAAGAGGTGTTTGTTTTTGCACCCTCAATTGTCCATTTAAACTGCAAGTTCAAAGTCAACTACTCCATTTAGGTGTACCTGAAGAAGGAAAAGAAATTCATTCGAAAATAATATTACCAGTCAAAACTGGAAGAAGTAACATTCTTTAAAAACTTTAATCCTCTTCAGCTTCCTCTTCGTAGCCTGTATACTCCCCATCAGAATTTGGGAAAGCTTTACGAATGCTATTGTAAACACAGTTAGGCAGGGGAAGCCTTCGTGACGCACCAATGTACTCATAAACAAGGCGCACATACTGTCGATATGCTACAGATCTCATAAACCTGATGATATAATAAATAGAGGAAACAATTATTTAAAATTGATGACAGATCTATGTGGTTATTTTAACTTGTTGTTAGTCCCTTTCATTTTAGCTTAGAGGTTGTGTCGATTTACTTCTGGTAAATACAACAGAACTGCTATTGATTTTTTTTGATTAAACATTGTATAGTTTGATCATAATTTCAGTCATAATTTTAAATTTTATTTGCTGTGGTTGATTAAAGACCTATAAAAAATAAAAAAAATACCTTAAATTAAAGAGCCTGTACTTTGACAGGAAACAATAATACTAATTATTATACTTGGTTTGACAGTATTTCACTGAATTTCTTGATTTGCAATCCTTCCACATGCAAATCTCGAAACAAACTGTGCTGCAAAGAATTAAAAAGGGAGAACAACACTTACTCTGGCTCAGCTGCATTTTTTTCCGTTTTGGTTGTGGCGTAGGATTTCTTGGCCTTGGTCTTCAGGCCTATTGCTGCAGTAGAGAGCACCCAAGAGTTCTGGATGCTCGGTAATGCATTGGCCCTCTTTCTCTACTTCGTACATGCGTTCATGGCACCGGTCGATGTCTGTGCAACACCAGCACTCTTCGGGCTTGGTAATTTGCTCAAGGGAGCAATTTGAGCATTTGCACCTGATAATTATTGAAATGGAGAAAACATATTTACCACCAATTTTAAATAGAGCGAAATGATCAGTCGATTTTGAAACGTTCCATTACGTGTGTAGAGTTCGACTGTTAAAATAAACACAAACAAAGGGTCGCTCGGTCTTAAAACACAACTGTAAATTCTCCCAATTGCGCCACAGTGAAGCTATACTTGCAACGCACAAAGAAAAGCGAAAGCAGAGCTAAAGTCTTATAATATTCTTCTTCATTTAGTATGAGCAGGTATGTGGAGAGTAGTGAAATAGTAGATAATTCTCAGAAAACACTGATGCGATAATGCTCACCTGAGTGAAATACAGCGAACAAAACATTTACATACCAATTACTGACATCTTCCTCGCCAGAGAAACGACTCAACAAAGTCCGCCCTTCCTCTTCCTCCAACTCGAGTTGCTCCATATACTGGGAAACCTCCTCTGTGGTCGGCACTGGCTCCACGGAATCATCGTAGCTATGAATTTCTTGACCAATTTCTGCTGTTTCTTCGACCTCGTCGTTTGAAGACGATCCAGATGAACTTTCCGAGTCACTGCTGCAGGTAACCAATTCGTCGCAAAAATGTGAACTAGCCATCACACTACGAGTCTTTTTGTGGAAGAAAGCTTCCCTCGATCGATTGACTTGAGAAAATGACGTCAGAACAACAGAACAATAAGATTCGAGTAGATTACCGCAAGTCAAATTACTTTGATACCGCGGGCTCGCTGGAACATAAATCTTCAATGGCGGACTCGAAAAAAGCACTTTTTCAAGCTCGATATTTTTGGTTTGTGGGACCCAAACTTTATTTCTATGACATACATAGTTACAACCGCATCTGGTAAGCCATAAGAAACGAGTTTTTGCTTCACTCGTGACATCAAGTTTTCATTGTAGTAGCACTTTAAGAGAGACGAGAAACTGCATTGCTTATGCATACAGAAAAGGATTTATCAACGACAGAGAGTTTGTTTTGTTGTATGATGCAAACAGATCAAGAAATCCCGATTTTCTGTATTGGAACTATGAAAGATTTGAACTAATCGAATTGACAAATGCTGAATGTAACGCCGAATTTCGCTTCTATAAAAATGACATATACAAACTTGCAGATGCACTTCAGTTACCAGATCAGTTTGTAACGTACAACGGTTTGGTTGTCGAATCTATTCCTGCTTTGTGTATGTACCTAAAAAGATTTTCATACCCTTGCCGGTATAGTGATATGGTTTTTCACTTTGCAAGACCAGTCCCTGAGATCTGCATCATAACAAATCACATGACTGACTGGATTTACAATCGATGGAATCACTTGCTGACTACCTACAATCACAACCTGCTTTCACCAGCAAATCGTATCTTATATACTGATGCTGTACATCACTCAGGCGCAGCTTTAGATAATTGTTGGGGTTTCATTGATGGAACTGTTCGGCCAGTGTGTAGACCAGCTGTCAATCAAAGAGTTCTCTACAATGGACACAAGCGGGTGCATTCCATAAAATTTCAGTCGGTGGCATTACCTAATGGACTGGTTGGTCATTTGTATGGCCCTGTAGAGGGGAAGCGACATGGTAGCAGCATGCTAGCTTCATCAGGTCTTTTACAAGAGCTGCAAAGATTCTCTAATTCCCCCATAACCGGAACACCCATGTGTCTATACGGTGACCCTGCATATCCCCTGCGTGCACACTTACAAGGACCTTTTAGGGGTGCAGCTCTAACCCAAGAACAAAAAAACTACAATACAGCCATGAGTGGTGCATGCACTGCTGTTGAATGGGTTTTTGGAGATATAATTAATTACTTTAAATTTCTGGATTTTAAAAAGAACTGCAAAATTGGTTTAAGTGCAGTGGGGAAAATGTACACAGATTGTGCCTTGATACAGAATGCTCATACTATTTTGTACCAGTCTATTAGTTCAGAGTACTTTGGTATCAATCCACCACCCCTGGATGGTTATTTTATTTAATCATATAGTTTAAACTTCTGATATTTTTGTATCAAAGTGGAACTCAACAGCATTAAAAGTAGAATTTTGTTTCAACTTTCATCAAATAGTAAATAGGGATTATACATTAAATATGCAGAAAGGGGTATCCCATTACCAGAAAATGTATAACCATAAACACAACTACACCCATAAAATCTACACAACTGAGTTTAGTCCAACATAACATCAATTTCCCTTTTTCAAAAGTTCAAGGAGGGCCTGCCTTTGTGTTTGCTGTTGTTGCATGAATACCTGAAACATTGCTTGAAATTGCTCTTGCTGATTCTTCATTTGCTGAAGCATGATGGTTTGTTGGGCTGCTACACTTTTCTCCTGTTCCATTTTAAATTGAAGTTCTTGCTTTTTCAATTCACATTCTCTATCTGATGCCTCTCTCAAGTATTCGAGAGTGTCATTTTCATTGTGTTTCCTTTTCATTTTTGGCAGATCAGAACCAGCTCTTTTCTTAGTTTCTGATAGACGTTCCATTGCCTTGTTTCTCATGTCTTCTGCTGTAGCTTTGTCCTTTGCTGCCTTATCCCGAGATTCTTCTGAGGCCTCCTCTGAATCCCTTTCCCGATCTTCCTTCTGTTCCAAGTAGCCTTCCATTATTTGATCAAGCATTTTTCCTCATATCTTTCCTTCTTTTTAAAATCACGCTCTAATATCTTCAGCCTGTCTCTCACAGACTTTTGAGACACATTAAAGGATGGCTTTTCCAAATGATTAAGACTCTCAGCAATTCTATCTAGGCACTGGCCTCTTTCACGGCTCCCTGCCTTATATTTCCATAAGTCGAACAACATAATTTCCCTTCCTAGCATTATATCATGCTCTCCACTCCATTTCATCTGAGAATTTCTATAATAAAAAGAGTTACATTCATAAGATATACCAATGTGATAAAAAAAACTAATCCTGCAACATTTTGAAAAGGGAAATCAACACTGAACTAGATAAAATTTTCTCAAATTTAGCACAGCATATGTAAGATTTTCTTGTCCACAAGTATGTACAAGCAGTAAATGGCATCTGCTGGGAACAACCCTCTCTTGGGCCTACAAAATTTGTAATTAAAGTAATACTGTAGTGTTTTTTTTTTTTGTTTACTAGTACAACAGAATAGTCACTGCATTAATATTAATTGCAACGGTACAAAAATTCATGATTAACTTTTTTGCCATGAAATGGCTTAAATAATGAAAACAAGACTAAGAGTTTGTTTAGCTGGTTTCAGGATCTCGAAATTCCGACTGAATTAAAGTTAGTTATAAGTGTCTACTGACATCAAACCATAATAAGTGCCGTTGAAAAAAATGTTCATATCATTGTTCAAATACATATCGTTGCCTTATTTGACCGATAGTTACGGGAATAATTCATAACAATTGCACAAGTAGACATCATGAATTTCAGAATTTGAGCCTGAAGACATAAAGAATGCACAGGGGTATTTTAATACGGCTATTTAGGCTCCACAAGAAAGCTGACAATTCCACCCTAATTTCCAATCCGTTCATGCAATTACACTTGATATGCTAGGAAACCTCAATAAACAAATGAATAACTGATTAAACCGATAGTTATCATCACCTTGTACTCGTTGCCGTGGCCAAATCTGCTTCGTCTGCCATAATGTTCTAGCCCGTTCAGAAAGCAAAAATCCACCTTAGGCTATTTGTTAAGGTAACTGAAAATATAATCCAAACTCAAAAGACGTAAAAGGCACAGAAAAAGTCACAGCAAACCTAAGTAGTGAAACTTTGACGACGACTTCAAAACTACTGTTTTGCCGTTGTCGCCGGCAACGAGACAACGCTTAATCTTGCTCCACACCCGTTTGCACATGCGCAGTGGGGCTTTCGTCTGTGTGGACGTCGTCGTCGTGAATGAAGTCGTCGATTTGTAAGCTCCCTATTTCTAGGGCGTTAACTGTTAATTTTACTGAGACTGTAATGACTATTCCCGACGCTACTCAGTACCAATTTAAGCTAAAAGTTCTACTTATCAATATATACCTAAGCAGTTTATATAAAGATGTTTTATTTTGATACATCTTTTGTTTAACATGCAATCTTAATATTGTCTGAGCTACCGAAGTATTTAAATAATGCTTTTTCAATCGCATTTTTGCAGATACCTGATTTGGAATGACGGTGCCTAGCAATGATGGAATCGTACATGCAGTGTGCACTCTTTGCTCACGGCAACAAGTCCATGGTCGCAATATCACCCCTGGAAATGTCGTGGTCGAGGTCAAAGTTTGATGAAGATGAACCAGTGTGTGTCGGTGGATTTTACGAATGGCCCAGCAGCCATCTTGTTTTAATGTAGCATGGACTGGTGTTCGTTGTAAAGTTTTTCCCTTTACATTATAGTGTCTACCTTGTCACCTGAGTAGTGTATCTAATAGTGTTGCACACTAGTGCCACAACCACTTATGTCTGGGTTGTTTGCCATTTTCATATTACTTCATATTTGACAGCTTTATATGTATGCCGTCGCTAAATGACCAGCAGCCGGTCAAGGTTTCGCTGTGCGCTAAATGACCGGCAGCGAGTCAAGGTTTCAAAATCACTAAATTACCGGCAGTCTGATATTTTTCTCAAATTTAAGGAATCGAAGGAACCGATCCAATTCAAACTATCACATGTCGATTAAGAACTGCCAAGCGATCTAGAAGACCTGTATAGATCGTGAGTCTAACGCTTGGTTTGCGCTCTGCTCAGAGAGTGGGACCATGTTTTGTGACACTTAGAATGATTCCAAACTGAACGTCAAACTGTACTGTTCAACAATCAAGGGTGTACCCCTCTACTTATTGGGGCGGAATTTTTAGGTAAGCTCTAACATGAACGTTTGAAGACCTTAAATTCCTGCATGGTAAATTTTGCACCTTTATAAGCTAATGACTTTAATTGAAACCTGAAAATAGAAAATAAAGTTAGATACCACACCATAAAGGTTTTCGATGATCACCGAGCGGTAAGATCAAGTAGCTGGAGCTAGGAGAAAACTTGGACAAAACCACGTTTTACTCAAAGTTACCTTTAGTAGCTTAAATTGTGGCTGCAAAGCGCAATCAGTTTTATTCTGAGAGCAATCTTAATGCTCTACATTGAATTGCCTTTCAAACCTTCAACATGTAAAGTCTTTTAAAGTAACACCCCTACCAATATTCATGGACAATGTATAGCCAGTACTGTTGAAGAATGATAAGTGCGAATGAGTTATGTAATAGATAATTACTGAGGCGAGCAGCATTATTGGATATAATGCAGGCAGCTGAGGCCGCAGGCCGAAGCTGTCTGCATTATATCCAATAATGCTGCTCGCCTCAGTAATTATCTATTATAATTACTGATCGTCGTCCAAACCCATTGTTTTCTGTCTGCAACTATATCATCGAATGTCACCCTCCTTTTGTATTTCTGTGGAAAACAATAAGTTAAACAATTCATGGCGTTCAATCGATACTTTTTATTCAAGGTAACTGCCACATTAGCTATTGTTTTCATGAGCATAACTTGACATGTACGTGTGAAAAATGCAACCAGAAACGAGTTATTGACTGTTTGTTTGTCAAGGTAGATTCAATTTGCATATTGCTCGACAAACACAGTTCTTTCTGAAAGTCAACTCGTTGTTTGGAATGATGGCGGAAAACTTCTGCGAAAGCAGTTCTGAAGAAGAATTGTGTCTTACGCAGTCAACGTTTACTATTAAGTCGGATGAATGAGATGGTAAGTACTTTCTCAGTCGTTACAGTTCTTTTGGTTTTCCTTAGTTGTGTGTAACCCGATGTTGTAATTGTTGTTCGGGAATGGGTGTGTCGACGAGTGAAGGGCACAGAAAATGATCAGAGGATAATAATTTTATTCATTAAAGTATTAGAAGCGGATATGGACACAAATGTTCTTGACTTTGGTTAGTTCGTTTTCTAGTGAGACAGATAGTCATGTACTTTTCTAAATATTTTCAGTCCTAATTGTTTGTGTAACGAGGAGTATTGGTTGTTACCTCATTTTCTCTTGTTGTTACTAGGGAGTGAAAGATTTCGTGCGCCAATCTCATCTGACGAATGTCGGAGGTTTGAAGACGGTTCCGATGCTAGTCGAAGGAAGTAGAATTGGGCGCTGAATATCTTTAAGGAATGGCGAGAGACGAGGAAGTGCTTCAGCAGTGGATATACGGATGTAAAGCATGCTGCATTATTAAAACCAAAACACGCAGCATTATTTTTAATAATGCAGCTTGTTATAGGTTTAATAATGCTGCGTGTTTTAATAATGCTGCGTGTCGATTTAGCACGTGTAAGATTACCCCTGATAATTTCCCTGCTACCAAAAAAGACCGCACCCGTTTTTCTCACACACTTGGTTTGCATTTTTTTTCTCTCGGCATTCGATGATATAATGCAGACAGAAAACAATGGGTTTGGACGACGATCAGTAATTATGACCATGGATGAAGCGAATCAGAGTGCGATCATTTCACGGTAAATGGTCCAACCTTTCGACGATTTCTCACGTTAATGGGATTTCAGCATACAGGTCTGATAATAAGGTCCAATATTCAAGAAAAATGAGTCCAGGTTACAGGCTTTAAACAATTTCGCACAATAGTGAACGTGGGATTTAAGCAAGTTCTGCAAATGAGGTCTGGTAGGGAGTGGTCGCAAAGTGTCCGGAGCCAGGGGTTCGTGTTAAGAACGCTCGACTGATATAACATTTAAAGTACATTATTATATAGAATATAATTAAAATAATGTTAACAATAGTAAGAACCCATGGGATAAAAGTGTTACAATGAAAAAGACAATTTCCGCTATCGGACAAAATGTGTCCATGTTGCAATTATTTCACAGCAAATTGTCTAAAACTTGGACAATTTTGCATAGTGGTGAAAGTTGGATTTAAACATAGAGTTCTGAGAATAAGGTCCAGTAATGGACAAAACAGCGTCCGGGTTTTACTTGAAACTGTTTCTGGCCAAAGTGACACTGGGCTTGACTTTCAATTCACTAGTGCGGAATCTGTCGAAGACAAGGCGGAGATGCTGTAAGTAGTCGTCAAAGGTTCGGGAATAGACTAAGACATCATCTAGGAAGATAAGTGCAATCTACCAAGTGAGGCCGCGAAGAACACACTCCATTAAGCGCTGGAAGGTTTCCGGTGCGTTACAGAGCCCGAAAGGCATTGTAGTAAATTCATATAATCCAGAGTGAGTGACGAAAGCGGTCTTTTCCTTCATTTCGACCTGCCAGTAACCTGCGATCATGTCAAGGGATGAGAATAATCTCGCTCCTCCCAAGGCTTCCAGGCATTCTGAGATTAATGGCAGCGGATAGGAGTCCTTCTTTGCTCCCTTGTTGAGTTTGCGAAAGTCAACACAAAACCGAGATAAACCGTCGGGTTTGGGGACTAAAACCACAGGGCTGGCTCAGGGAGATGCTGATGGTTGTATTAGGTTGCGGTGCAGCATGTCACTAATGTGCCTATCAATAACCTCTCTCTGAGCATGTGGTACCCTATAAGGGCGTGACCTTATTGGTGGGTGGTTACCAGTCTCGATATGGTGCTGAACTATATTGGTACGACCAAGTTCGTCCGGTTGTACGGCAAAGGTGTCTCTCTCTTCATCTAATACAGTAGTATGTTGGAGTAATTAAACCCGGATTTTTTTATCAGGAATTTATCAGGGATTTTATCAGGATTTTATCAAGGATTTTTTTATCAGGAATTTATCAGGGATTTTATCAGGATTTTATCAAGGATTTTATCAGGAATTTATCAGGGATTTTATCAGGAATTTATCAGGGATTTTATCAAGGATTACAGAAACCGATTGAGGAGTTAAAACCGGATTTTATTATCAAGGATTTTATCAAGGATTTTTTTAAAAATAATTAAAAAATAGTTTAAAGAGATAACTTGTAATATCAAAATGGACAAGAATACAGTGAAGCAACTGAAAATCCTTGCCAAAGAGCAGGGTATTAAAGGATATTATCGATTGAAAAAAGCTCAACTTATCGAAGCGTTGGGTAATATAGACACCACCGTACCTAGACCAACACCAACTATTAAAAAAGCTGAACCTATAGAATCACCACCAACCAAACGGCGACCCCCAACACTGCTTATAGTCAGACCCCTAAAAGCACCAGTTACTACCCCTATAAAAAATATACCCGACCGGCCACAAGAACCAACCCCAACCCCAAATAACTGGAGATCTATCGTATCCAGTTTCATAGATGAGGGCACGCGGCTGGTAAAAGCTATTTCAAAAATCCCAGGCAAAACTTTTAGTTGGATAAAGAATAAGACATCAGAATTATTGAAACGGGTTACGGCTGTTAGAGAAGATGAAGATATCTCCTCACTTACAAATAACACACAAACCCGTATATCTGAGAGTGACGAAGAACAGACAAACTTAATTGAAACCCCAACAAACCCAAATCTCAAAGAGGTTAATGCCAATATGAACAATGACTTATCAAACATGATTTTTAACGAACTCAGACCGGAAATAGAGATGCGTTCAAGGGTTGTTTACGGTTTTACGGCTAGAATTTATCGTGGGGGTGGAGAAATAGTTGATTATGAGAAAACACTTCGTGGGGAGGGGACTTTTACAAGTTTATCTGAAATAGAGGCTTATATCAAAAGATGTGAGACCAAAAGGCTAGATTTGGAGAATTCAGAAGTGTGGAGCAGCGCATACCTACCAGCAACAGAGGTTATTGTAACCCCCGGTGTATACCAAGGCAGGGTTGAGTTCACTAGGATTATGATAAAAGTCATTCACAGCAATGAGCCTTTAATGGGGTGTGGACCCTTACCAGATTGGCTACGTAATAAGAAATGCATTCACGCCATTGATACTAATGATGACAATCTCTGTGTCTGGAGGTGTCTCGCTATTTACATGGGGTATCGTGATAAGAAACTTAGACCTGCCAAGGACACTACCAGAAAGGCGCTAAAACTGGCCCGAGATTTTTACGATAACCCAAAAATGCAAGTTGTAGATGTGAGGGCAACGAAACTTGTTGATTTTGAGGGTATCGCTAAGAGGTTTTCTGTTAACATCCGTTTGTATGAACCAAAAGACCAAAAGGTTTGGAAACTAGTGTTCGGCAAAGACCAGTTCAAAAAAGGTTTGCAGTGTGTAGATATCGGACTCTATAATGGTCACTGTTTCTACATCAAGAATATAAAGGTTCTAACTGAACTCTGGGAATGTTCTGGGTGTGAGCAAAGATTTAACAGACATGATAATTACAATAGACATGTAACAGAAAAAAGATGTTCAGGAGGAAAGACACAATTGATATGCAAAGGGGAAAAGTTCAAACACATAATGAACAGTTCAGAAAAGGTGTTTTATGGAGGTAATACCCAATTTAGTTACGCGGGGTGCCGATGGATAGAAGCGCAGTCTAAGACTAGAGGCAAACACATTCATCACTCTCTCTGTGGGCATGGGGGGGGAGCAGTGTGTGAAGAACGGTAAAAAGGAGATTTTGGTTGATGGATACGAGCCAGAGACTAAGACCGTTTTTCAATTCTATGGGTGTAAATGGCACGGCTGCCCCTGTTCAAGCGACGATGAAAAGAGATACAATGAAACTCTTGAAATGGAACAGACGATCACAAACTTGGGATATAATGTTGTATCGGTTTGGGAGCATGAAAAACCTAAATTAAGTGCTATGAGACTTGAAAAGAAATATACCCCATACCCTTATTTTATTGTTTACGATTTTGAAGCATTGCTCCGAAAACTTTCTCAACAGATGACTGCCGACCTGACTTTCAACACCAAACATATTCCAGTTAGTGTTGCTATAACCGATAATTTTACAAACGAACCTAACTTTCTTGTAAACTCAAACCCAGAAGAGCTTATCAAAGACTTTATTACAGATTTAGAACACCGTAGGAAAGCCATTGTAGAAAAAGTTGGAAGAGAATACCGGCTTCCTGATGAAGATTCTATTCCCAAGAACGTGTTAGAGCAGTACAGAAAGTGGTGTAATCAAGTTCCTGTTTTAGGTTTTAATAGCGGGAAGTACGATATCAATATGATTAAAGAATATTTTGTAAAACACATGACCGAGCAAGCTGGAGAGATTTTTGTAGCGAAGAAAGAGAATAGTTATATGTTCCTGACAACTGACCATTTTAAATTTTTAGATGTGATGTCCTACTTAGCCCCGGGACTATCTTTTGATAAGTGGTGTAAATCAAACAAATGTCAAGCACAAAAACTTGTCTTTCCTTACGAATGGTTGGATAGTTATGAGAAGCTTTCTCACGTAGGCCCTGTGGAATATGAAGACTTTTACTCAAACCTAAACAGAAAATCACAGTGTCTCCTCAAGAATATGAAGAATTTAAGATCGAATTCCAAAAGCGGGGTTGTGTTAACATGATGGATTGGTTGCGGGAGTATAACCTAGCCGATGTCGTACCATTTGTGGAAGCTTTGGAAAAGACACGGGAGCAATATTACCCAGATGAAATTGATATGTTAAAAGATGCTGTATCTATCCCAGGTATCTCAATGGCGTATGTGCTCAACAAAGCAGTAAAAATGAAGAAGAGAGACGAGCCTGCCTTATATGCTCCTGGTAAACCTTGCTTTCACAAATGTGCTAAGACTTGTAGTGAAAAGGTTTGTAAAGAGTGCTCCAAGGTAAGGAAAGAATGTACCTCATGCCCTAAAAACAAGGCTTATGAACTCTTGAAAACGGGTATGGTTGGAGGGCCCAGTATCGTGTTTACGCGGTATGCTGAAAAGGATAAGTCAAAGATTCGCCCCCATAAATACAAAGAACCAAAAAACTGCAAGTCTGTCGATGGTTTTGATGCAAACAGTTTATATCTATACTGCTCGGGTCAAGAAATGCCCTGTGGTAAAGAGGAATTCATTGAGCCATTAAAGCCAACAGATTCTGAATATGTTAACAAGGTTTGTGAAGACATTATCGCTAACAACTTTTTCGGTTTTTGTCAAGTGGATATCCATGTCCCTGAAAATCTCAGAGAAAAATTTGAAGAGTTTTCACCGTTGTTCGTTGTAGATAGTGTTCCAGAAGAGCTAGTCCCTGAACATATGAAACAATATCAAAAATACACTGGCAGAAAAACTCTAAAAGGTACTAAAAAATTGCTTGGGGTGACTAAGGCAAAGAAGATCTTGCTATATACACCCCTACTGAAATGGTATCTTAACCATGGTTTAGAGGTAACAGCTGTACACAAGATTTTAAAATATGTAAAAGGAAGACCTTTTAAATGGTTCCCAGACGAAGTCAGTAGCGCTCGAAGAAACGGAGATATCGAGGTTCTGACCGCAAAGTTACGCAAAGCCTTTAATGACAACAAGAGAGATGATGTCGACACTACTATGAATGAATTGAAGCAATTCCCTTATATAGTCCCCTTTATTGAAGAGAACAAAGACCTTCAAGCGTTGATTGAACAACTGAATTCCAAGTATGAAGGTTGTAAAGAACTGGGGGATACTTTCAAGCTAAAAGGGAACTCTTTTTATGGTAAAATGATTGAAGACCTCGAACGACACACAAAAACAAGATATACTAAAGACGAGGTCGAGGTTGATAAAGCCTTCCGCAGCCCCTTCTTTTAGGATCTAGACATCATCAATGACACGTACGAGCTGAAAGAAAGAAAGCGGCAGGTCATGATAAACCGTCCCTATCAATGTGGCATCGCGGTATACCAATTGGCTAAACTACGAATGTTGGAGTTTTACTATGACTTCATAGATAAATATATCGATCGAATGGATTTTGAACTTATTCAAATGGATATGGATTCTATGTACATCGCTCTTTCGAATGAAAACTTTGACAAGATTATCAAACCCGAACTACAAAACGAATACTTTAGTAGAGGGAAAGCAAAATTCCTGTCAACCTCAAAATACCACGACAAGACCCCTGGGCTGTTCAAGCTGGAGTTTAAAGGAACTAGAATGATTGCTCTTGCGCCAAAATGCTATTAAACCGAGGACCAGGACGAGCGAACAAAGTTTAGTTGTAAAGGAACTTCTAGAAAGCAAAATGATATGACATGGAATCGATACTACGAAGCTTTGAACGGGGCGAAAGATAAAGCTCAAAATACCGGCTTTAGAGTTAGAAATAATCAAATTGTGACATACACTCAAAATAAATTAGGATTGAGCGCCTACTACGATAAACGCATAGTGACAGACGACAGAATTCACACAGAGCCTTTGTATTAGCTCATTTCAACACAAAATTAGGTGGGAGTTCGGTGTCTTCTGGTACAATCTGAAGCTCTTCTCTAACGAATGACCTCCTAGGGCCGTCCTCTAGATAATACAACACAGGCTGATTATGTGACACCACACTCCTAGAAAGATTGTAAACCTGAATACTCCAAATGGGATCTGTAGCACGTCTACGTTCGCCACCCTCAAGTTCGCCAGGAGCTAATAGATACCGAACTCTAACCCCCAGTGGTAGTCTCACCTCATCAAGTCCAACAACTCGCTTATACTTTGGAGGATCAATATCAACCTCTTTCAATATAATAGCTTTTACAGGCTCTTTACCAGTAAGGCGTGTAGGTTGACTATTCAGAGTTTTCAAAATAGCCGGTAATCGTTTCACCCAAACTCTAAACCTATCATCACTAATCATTTCTTGGGCATATTGATGACTAAATAGTTTTTCTGATAATGTTCTATTTGCTCTTTCAACAAATGCTTGAGCTCTATGGTTTCCAGCTTCAGACCGTTGTATGGTTACATTATGTTTTTCCATAAGTTTTGTTACATCTCCCATAAATTCTCTTCCAGGATCAACAATTAATGTTTTAGGATATTTTAACTTTCTGGAGTATATTTTTGTTAAAGCTTTTGAAATCTCGTTTGATTCTTTTGAGGTTAGTGGTTCTGCATCTTTATATCGACTAGCTATATCAATCACAACCAGAGCATATCGATATGTCTTTCTTCCAACTTTATCATGTGGTAAAAATAATAGATCTGCTTGGTGAATTTGATTAGGCTTTTCCACATTCCAGTGAGGTCTAGGTATATATTTTGGAGCTGGTAGATAGATTTGCCATAGAGCCTGTTTCTCAAGCCATCTTTTAGCCTCAGCTTCACTAACTTTTGCTTTTTCAGCTAATTTAGGAATGGCAGAATAACCTTTCCAATATCCATAAGTTGAATAGTATATTTTTGATAGCATGTTTTCGTTACTAATTTAAAGAATAATCCAACTATCTTTAAAATAAAAAACATGTCACAAGCTATATCTGAAGAAATTAACCCAAACAGGATTCCACTAGAGCCTCTCGGTTTGAAAGCGGAATCGTCACTGAATCGAATTACACTAAATCCCTCATCCGCTAATCCTGAAGAAACACTATATATAAATATTCCACAACTTTCTCAGAATGTGTGATTGTCCCAGGAAGTGTATCTCTACTATTTGACTTGACTGTTGATGGTCATGCTAACAACACCCTTGTGAATAACGTAGGCAGTAACCTTGTATCCAGACTCAGGGTTCTTTTTGGTGGAGAAACACTACAGGATACTCAAAGATACGATCTCTTTCAAACATACCATGACTTATACTTAACAGCTGAAGATCGTCAGAATGGAATAAAACAAGGTATTTCTTCTGAAAACATGAGGAAGCTTAGGACAAATGCGGGTGATAAGGTAACCTCAGGAAATGATAAGGAAGTAGCTCTTGCAGCAGTATACAACACCAAGTACCGTATCCCACTCAACCATCCTATTCTCAGCAAGCATGGGGTTTTCTATCCAAAGGCGTTACCTCATTCACTAATCTTTGAGATTACACTGGCCCCAGTTTCTGATATTGTTGTTTATTCTGACAAGACCAAGACTCCAACTTACAAAATCGAAAACCTCGAGTTGGAATATTCTTGTATCTCAAGTGAATACTTAGCTAGTGAGGCTCAGTCAGCTTATCAGGTTGGTAAAGTATTCTTTTACGAGAATGTACTTCTCCACAAAACTTTTACCATATCCAAACCTAATGACAGTTACATAAACGAGTACATTAATATACCTAGGAGATCAATGAAAGGTATATTGTGCTTGTTCACAGAGAGATATGTCGGAGGAGCACGAGACTCTGAGAAGTTTGTCAATCCAAATATCACATCAATCGACATTAACGTTGACGGTATGCCAAACCGTATCTACTCCAAGGGAATGAAACCGTCAGACTTCTGGGATTCGGTAATGAAACGTTTCGGTAAAGAGGGTGTCAAGCTAAATGATTTTTATGTCGACAAGTTTGCTCTATGGATTGACTTGAGAACTCACCCCGACAATAGTATTCATGGAGGAGGTATGGCCTTGAACAACACACGAGATGGAGTAAAACTTGAAATGAAACGAAAAGTTGGAGGAACAGGAAATATCACCTGTCACATGTTTGTGGTAGCCGACGCGTTGATGGAGATAATGAATTCAAACTTAAGATCGATAATGTATTAGTTAAAAAGATGGAAGAATTACGAGATAAAGTTCCTTTTCATTGCATTATAACCGGTCCGACAAATTGTGGAAAGACAAAGTATCTCACGGATCAGCTACGAGGACCCTTCAAAAAAGTGTTTGAATACATTGTTCTCATATGTCCGACTTATGCTAAAAATAAAACCTATCATAAATTTGCTAACAGAGATAAACGTTTCTTGGTATTATCACCAGATGCTAGTAACAGCGATGAGATTAACGAGTTATTAACTGATTGTCAAACTTTGTTCTCTGGTACAAATACACTAATAATTTTAGACGACTGTGCTGTATCGAAAGATCTAAAGAAACGCTCGAACAAGTTTATAGATCTAGCATTCTCCGGAAGGCATCATGGATTATCAGTGTGGGTTCTAACTCAGCAATTAACATCCATAGCAAAACCATTCCGTGAAAATGTAGCTTGTGTTGTTACATTCCATAATCCATCACAAAAGGGTATGAAGATGCTTTTCGAAGATTATGGAGGTGATTTAGAATCAGAAACTCGTAAAAAGTTTGTAGAAATGCTGAAAACTGAAAAATATTCGAAACTCTGTTTATGTTTACGTTATCCATTCCAATGTTATTTAGAGATTCCTGCTGTGATTTAAAAGAATCTATGTTTTATTACAAAATTAAAAGATGACAAGCGTTGAAGATTTTATTGAAGAACAGCCAGAGGTCAAAGATGATGTTAAAGATAATGATGTTGAAATCAAACAAGAATCACTAGCTATTCTCGCATCTCTTGGGACTACAAAGGAATATTTAGGTGTTGAGATGAGTCTAGGTGATATAAAGAAACTCACGGCAAAAGAAGTTGAAAAATATTATAATCGCTATCAGGCAGTATTAGGCAAGCAAGTTAGTAGTGGATTAGTAGAGTCAGCTCTTGAAGCAGCGTCTCATATCATTTCTTATGTGGTTGCTGTAGATGACACCGAAGCGCTTAGCAAAGACTTACAGAACGATGAGTTGGTTAAGCGTGAACTGTCAAACTTTGTAGGTCTCTTGGTATTAAAAGGTGGAAGATTTGTAGCACTTGCTAGTGGATTCTTCCAGGTTGCTAAACACATTAGAATCAACAAAACTGAGCAGACTAATGAGCAGACTACCGAACAAAACTGATGATATGATTTAAAGATTATTTACTATGGGAAATAAATAATCATGTCTGATGAAGTTGTTGAACAAATTACAATGGATCCTATACCTGAAAAGAAAGATCCTAAAAAGAAAGAGAAAGATCCCAAAAAGGTTGCTGCTGGTAAGAAACTAGCAAAATATAACAAAAGAGCCAAAGAAGCGTTAGCTAGGGAAACAGCAAGGGAAATGAAACAGGAAGAAACTATAAATGCAGAGAGCGAATCTAAAGCATGGATTCCAGAGCTATCTTTTACTACTGTGTTATCTCTTGTTGGAATAGGGTTTACCGCAGTTGACATTTTTATGAGGTACTACAAAAACAGAAAACCACCAACCCAACCGCCACCCTCAAATATTCCTACCCAACCACCACCCCAACCAACTCCGAAAATAGTAATGCTCTGAGGAAAGTAGTTTAAAGATTTTCTATACCCACAATAAAATCATGTCAACTGAAAACAAACTTGTGAAAACTGTTACCGATTCAGCCGTAATTATCGGATTGGCTGCCGGTGTTGGATACGTAGCTAAGAAGGCTATGAAAGAATCATTTATAAATGATCCCTCCTCAAGTATTACAAACTATGCTAAATGGGTCGCTGTCCTGTCCGGTAGTATGTACCTAAAAACTTATTTAGAAGATCAAAAGATTTTGCCGACTTAAAGATTTTACATATTGATCAATAAATGGCAACAATAGCAATGATGATTGGTGGGGCTATTTTGAATGCGACTACGTTCGTTGGTGGCTCATATCTTGCAAAATATCTCTCAGGTGATAACACAGATTCGGAGCGAATACGACACGACAAGGCAATAGAAAAATATCAAAAAGATTATGCTACATACCAGGAAAAGAGACAGAATCTCATTGATTGGTACTCTCAACAGCAGGATGCTAAACACCGTGCTTCACAAAATATTTCGAATACTGATGAAGCTTTGAAATTGTATAGTCAGACACATGAACCAAAATTCTCTGATTATTATAGACCTAGCAGCAATCAAAAGATGGGTGAGATGGCATATGTGGGTGGTGGTATGCTGGCATTGGGTTATATGGCTAGTAAATTCTTTTAGTTAATTGTGTGACCAGTTTAAAGATTTCTTACTGATTAGTAAAAAATTATGGAAGAAATACCCGACAAAGAAAATCCTTTTGAACCAGTTGATCCAGACGATGATGGTGGTGAAAATATGGAAATGACTTCTATATCATCTAATAACGACACAGATGAGAGAACACTGCTACTTAGTGAGAAATATGATGATAGGAGAACACCACCACTTAGTGAGAAATATGATGATAGGAGAGAAGCGCTACAATATATCAAACGTATATTTCCCGATTTCAACCCTTTGGATTCTCCATTTACAGCAGAATGGGATAAGGATGGGAATTTGAAGGTTAAATTGAGTACTCAGAGTAATGCCAAAGAGCATACATTGATTGATAAAGATGGGGTAATCAATTATGATAATTTACCAAAAAATATCAAACAATCTCTAGGTATTGATTATGAAACCATGCTTGGAAGAAATGATAAGCTTAAGTCACAGTTGGAGGAAGCAAATGAAAAGATTAAAGAATTGTATAATACCTCGGTGGGATTAAAAGCAACCATAAAAACATATCCTAAGGAGATAGAATACTATGTTGCTAAAGAAAAAGATCTGCGTGAATTCATTGAGAAACAACAAGTAGAAATCGCGGAAAATAAAAGCTATTTAGATGTAGCTGTTAAACAGAAGATAGAAGCTAAAACAGAGTCTGAGAAACTTTTGAGTGAATTAAATCGATACAAAGATGAACTCAACAAAAATAAGAAGGGGCTTTCCAATTTAAGAAAGGTAGAACAAAGTAGAGATCGTTTACTCTCCAGGGTTAATGAATTGGAAGAGATGGTTAGAAAGCAGATAATCTCAAACGAAGATCAAATAGCCGATCTCGAGAGACGAAACGAGTCAATAAGAGAACGATTACCATTAAGAGAGCGGGTAAAGGCCATCTTCAAAAAGTACGGTTTTACAGTCTTTGCCGTTGTGAGTGCAGTTGGTGTTGTTATCGGTGTTATCGTTTCTAATCTTTCTAAAGGTCTAACCAAATTGGGTAAAGGTGTTGGTAACGGTTTGAAAACTATTGGTAAGAAACTCGGTGAAATATTACCTGGAATGGTTGGAGCTATCGTGAGCTTTCTGTTCAAGACTGCTAGTGAGGTTATTGGATTCTTAAGTAAGAACGCTTGGCTATTGATAGTGGCTGTGGTTCTATATTTTGTGGAACAATTTAAAAAGAAGAGACGCTAAGTAAAAAACATGAATGATACAACGTTTCTATCTATCACTATGTTAACTCCTGAAACAAGAATTTATCTGGATCCACCCTAAACCCAAGTAAAAGAGATACAATTGCAATTTAGTTACATGGATATAGCTACGTATATAAATCCTATGTACTTAATGTGTGATCTTATAGAGCCAAAGTCTTCATATTCCAATTGTTGTAAACCCCTCGGTGAAAATGTAGAACTTAAACCCTCACAAGTACTAGCTGTTATTCCTCCATATCAAGAGCATCCTTGTTTAAGAATTCCACAAAACAAAAATCCAGTCAACTACTTTACTTTGTTGATTTTAGATAAAGATGGAAAAAAGGCTAACTTAAATAACAAACCTATTCGAATTAATTTAAAGATTTCCTGTTGATTTGTAAAATATGGAAGACTACAACAGAATTTATCCACAAGTGCCTCTGAATGGTGACCAAAATAATTTCAGGCTTCAAAAATCATGTGAAGTAGTACATAATCTTCAGAAGGAAATTAGACATTACGAGGATGTTAGGAAAAAATACAATAGAGCGAGGGGAATATTTACTAAAATCAGTGTTGGTAGCGGGGTGATTTCAGTTATCCTATCTGCAAGTGGACTGGGAACCTCTCTTACTGGTTTTGGTGCTGTTGTTGGTATCCCATTAGGAGCAGTGGGAGGTATTTGTGGGGGAATATCGGTTGGATTCGGTGCGGCTTCTAAACGACTTTCACATAAAGTTAGTAAACACGAACAGACCGTTTCTCTGGCAAAAGCAAAAGTAAACACCATTCACGACTTGGTTTCAAAGGCACTGAAAGATAATGTCATCTCCGACCAAGAATTTTCACTAATTTTAGCAGAGGTTGACAAGTTTGAAAAACTAAAACTAGAAATCCGTCAAAAAAACCGGAAAGATACAGAAAAAAACTTAAATATGTCTCAGATAAGGACAGAGGTTCGTGCGGAAATTTTAAAGGAGTTAACCGGTCCCGAACGTTGAAATTTTCATTTGAGCGAACGCCTGTAGGATGGAATTATGAGGTTGGTATTAGAAAAGAACGGTGTTGATTTAAAAACATCTTATTCGAAACATAAAGAATAAAATGTTACTCAATGATTTCAGAAATAGGTATCCAAAGGCTGATCACAGTCAATTCGTATTTGTAGCTGATCAATATGGTGGTTACATTAGGTGGAAAGTTAATGGTACAACAATCATGTCTTATGATGACCCCACTGGAAAAACATGGACCGAAGACCTATCACCCCGTTTGAAAAGACTTCTATGGAAAGATTTAGGATTCAATGATGATGCATTGAGTTCATTCCCAAAGAGTTTAACTATAACCAATCGCTCTTACTCAATACCTGCTATTGACTTTGATGACTTTACAAATAATATCACAAACATGCTGACCTCGCTGGATATATACGTGTCCAATACTAAAAAGTTCACCGCTAAGATGCGTAACATATTTACATCCCAAGTTGTTACTTTCAAGTTTGGTAAACAGAGTAGAAAGTGGTTGAACGCACCCGATATGAATTATTGGCCTCAACAACTGAACTTTGCAGTGTGGTGTGCTACCTCTGGATGTGGAATAAGTCCTTTCGAGAGTCTAAACTATCCCAAAGTCGTCAGTAGCTTCATTAAGTTTCATGTGTATTTCACTATAAGGCGGATATTATATGAATTGAGTATTCCACTACCTGATGAGCAACCTTTTGTAATAAACAACAACCCTTACAACAAAGTCGCTTATCAAAGATTATGTGCTGAATTTAGCATCTCAAAAAACTCTGACTTTAGATGGAAAGGTGGTCGAAACGGAGGTTTAGGAGATATATTTATTGATTATGGTGCTGGATATCATGGAGCGGGTGGTGGATATCAAAATGTCCATATGGTAAGGAACTATGATGTTGAAGCTGATCAGTGGCCTGGTGAAGGTGGTAAATTTGCTGATGAAGGAGGTAAGAAAGAAAAAGGTAATCTCATCTCATTTATCCGTAATGATGACTTTGCCGATTATAAATATGCCTGGTTTATACCAACAAGTGGATATGGACTCACTAAAGCTGGACTTGGTAGATTGAATCGATCTGCTGAGGCTTTTGTTTACTGCATATTGGGGGCGCAAGTCAATACTAGAAACTCGATTTATGGTAGTGGTGGTGGAGCGATCGAGACTCAACAAGAATTCTTAGCTCTGTTTGAGAGTAGTTTGATTGAAAATGACATTTCGAGTTCGATCCAAAGGTATCAATTAGCCGTCCAAGAAGCGAAATTACGGCTTGATTTAGCTGTTGCTCCTGGTGTATGGCTAATGCCTAGTAATATGATAATCAATACAGAGAGCGTGACTGGTTTTAATAACAAACTTATGAAAGCTACTAGTGATATGAGTTTTGGAGTAAATAATTCCCTAAACACTGAATCAAAACAGGTTGGAATAAATCATAACATGGGATCTTCAAAGTTAAAGTTACCTCATAGAACTGAAACGAAACCAAAACCACAAATGAAAACAGACTCAACGAAACACGAAAATAATATAGACTCAACGCAACATGAAAAGAATATATTAGCATTTATAGTTGTCGATGGTGGATTAGCATGGTATCTATTTCGGTAGATGACTGGTTTTCACGTGATTATGATTGTATATAAATTATTGCTCACGTGTAGAACAATAGATTACATACTTTTACGACATAGCAACAAGCAAGTTGTAAAGTGTATTTGGCTGGTTTCTAACGTCGCTCAGGAATGTTTTTGTTATGTAACACTGACTTGCGTTATATAACCTAGTGTTTTTGTTATGTCTCTTGTGTTGTGTGACACTCTTTACATTGCTCCTTACGTCTGTTGTGTTTGCATATACATAACCTACACCACCATCTTTGTTTTCCATGAATACATATTTGAGATCCTCCACACTCTTTACATACGTTTCTCATTCGATTATGCTCGCAAATGCTAGAGCCGTCGCATTCTCTACATCGATCTTTCCTTTGATTATGAGAGCATATTCGAGATCCCACACAATCCTTACAATAACATTTATACTTTCCATGAATACAGTTATACTTATTATTTTTTGTTTTTTTAATCTCAGGTATCTGTTCATTTGAGGGGGTTGGTCTAGGTACGGTGGTGTCTATATTACCCAACGCTTCGATAAGTTGAGCTTTTTTCAATCGATAATATCCTTTAATACCCTGCTCTTTGGCAAGGATTTTCAGTTGCTTCACTGTATTCTTGTCCATTTTGATATTACAAGTTATCTCTTTAAACTATTTTTTAATTATTTTTTAAAAAATCCTTGATAAAAATCCTTGATAAAATCCTTGATAATAAAATCCGGTTTTAACTCCTCAATCGGTTTCTGTAATCCTTGATAAAATCCCTGATAAATTCCTGATAAAATCCCTGATAAATTCCTGATAAAATCCTTGATAAAATCCTGATAAAATCCCTGATAAATTCCTGATAAAAAAATCCTTGATAAAATCCTGATAAAATCCCTGATAAATTCCTGATAAAAAAATCCAGGTTTAATTACTCCAACATACTACTAATACACATCGTAGTCGGGCCTGTTCCTCAGGGGTGAGTATAGGCGTGCTTAAATCTACTGGAACTTAGTCTAACCTGTTTGGGGTTGGCTGGTTGGTTGCAGGAGTACCTGTTCTGTGAGGTTTCTTTGCCTCTGGTATTCCTTGCATAATTGCCACTCTTTCCGACCAGTGTGAAAACAGGTTTTGCCTTCACAAAAGGGTAAACTGACGGACGGGGAAAAACTCTAAAACTCTCTGGGAAAGGCCTTTTCCTGTGGACACTCTTTGGCTGCGGAAAGGCACGGAATCTCTTACGACTGCTGAATACCCTCGAGACAATGATCACAACAGAACTTGGGTCCAACTTAAGAGTTTAATCTACGACTATACTGCAGGTACAATCAAAACGCAACCAAAGAAAATGTAACCAAGACTAGATGCAACGAGGATGCAACCCGGACGTAACCAGGATGTAACCCGGACGTAACCAAAGAAGCCCCTACAAAGCACCCGTATTTAAGCCTAAGCTAGCGAAGCGATACAGATTACATCACAACTCAAGGAGTCAAATTACAGAGCACAACAATCATTTCTACAAGACTATTGGAGGAAACGTAAGCTTGTTTTAACACATTAATTATTTTAAAAAGGTACACAGGTGGATAACGGCTTCTTACAGGTTGATTACAGTTTAAAGACTTAATATAATTATGACTTGACAAATAAGTTTACGCTCAATAAATCAACAGGTTGTTTAAGGCTAAAAGAAGTTAAGACTAAGGGATAATTGATTTCTACATTGGCTTTTCATATTTTTATCAGCGAAAGCAAAATAACTGAATAACAATAGATCCTCTCTTCACGGCAAATGATGTAAATTTTGGAAAACTTCGCACAATCGTGACAGTTGTATTTAAGCATAGAGTTAGGGGAAAAAGGAACACGTGACACCTTGAAGTTTAGTTTGCAGAGCATCACCAGAAGGGAAACACGAATGCCTTATAGATCAATTGGCAGAGACTTGGAAGACGATTTTGGATGACTCGTGCTAACATCATGTCCAGTTTAAACTTAATAGCTTTACTGATGTAGAACTGGTTAGAAGTAAGAAACTGATAAAAAACACTTCTCGTGCAGGCTTTTTTAACTTTCAAAGCGCGTAACTACCACAAGAAACATCGCGGAATAGCTTGAAATTGCACGTTCTGTTGACTGATGTTCTTAAATATGATTGTTTCTTCGCTGAGTCAGCAAAATTCCGAAAAAACAAGGTTTATTGCTTTCAGGTTGCCATGGCAACGCCAATTTTTGATGACGTAGAGTCGGACGTGTGCTAACAGCGTGCCAAGTTTAAATTTATTAGCTTTAAGGATGAGGGAGTTAAGGGTAAGAAATGTTAAAAACACTTCTTATATTCATAAGTGAGGGTTACAAGTCATTGATCAACAGGTTTTCTTTCATTTTACAATGCAAGTTGTACTTTCCAGTGGGAAGGATTTCAAATTAGTCCCATTTGCCGCTGTTGCAGACCATGTCATCTTTCTCGGTCACCAGATCAAATTGGATTATTTTGAAATCCTCTCTACACTGGAAAGTTCGCATACTTGCATTGTAAACATAAAGAAACATCATGCAGATTTTTTCAACTTTAAACCAGCGTATCTAGCACAAGAAACATCGCAGAATCGTAACACTTGGCAGAATAGCGCAAAATTGCACGTCCTGTTGAGTGATACTCTTAAAACGGGTCTTTTTTTTGCTCAGTCAGCAAAATTCCGAAAAAACACGTCTTATCGGTTCTGGTTGCCATGGCAACGTGAAGACTCGAGCTAGCAGCGTGCCACGTTTGCAGTTATTAGCTTTAAGGAAGAGGAAGATAGAAATAAGAAACCATTTTACGGGAACATCAGGCCAAACAAAAAGCCTGCAAGGCTCATACTGCGTGAAAGACATTTCGAGACACCAACATGACAAGAAACTATAAGACAGGATCACAACACGATAGTATATTTGTATGAGGTCCTTTGTATTTTCCGGTTTCTAAATGATAGCCAACATAGTGGAATTTCGGATAAAGTGTGGTATCAGCTACGTTTTCTTTAAAATTTGGAATTGAGAGTTAATTTATCTCACAAGCCAGCTTTGCCACTTACAGATAGCTGCAAAGTTTAGCGGTAAGAGTTGTAAAGTTATTTGTGTAAGGCTAGAGTTAATTTGTGGTTTATTATCATTGAAAATTTCAGCTCTTTAGCTATTGATCATGAGACAGTTACAACAAACACTAAGTTGCAACACTTTTCTCGAAAATCCCATATCGCGGGGCACCCTTCCATGGCTGTGCCAACCTTCGCGGTCCTTTTTCAGTGTAAACATCCCAAGCGCAAAATTCAACGACTGGACATAGGAATGCCAGAAACGGCGAAGTTTTTCAATAGCTCATTAATAATTCATCAAGTTAAAACAAAAAAAAATCAACTCTTAAGAGGGTTTGGATACCCGGTTCTAATTAGCATAGATTCGGACGATTTCCATTCTCCGTTTACTCCGTTTTTTTTTATTTTTTTTTTCTCGATTGAGAAGTTGTATCAAACACTCAAGACAGTGTTTCATCGGCTATTCAATAACCATCAAATTTCGGCAAAAAAAACTTCACGACAAGTCGTTTTTTTAACTCTCTTGTTGATGTTCGGATATCCCGATGAAATACTGCCATCTCTCGTGTTTGATATATTGCCTGAAAGTGGGAGAATTCGAGATGCGAAATCAAGGATGAATGAAAAGAATTGCAGTGATTCAACAAGAAATGACAGAAACGGCGAACTTTTTCCTTACATTTATTACAGTTATTGGTGCAGTTTGGCGCCTAAGTGGCGTTTATGTATTGAATATTGCCCATTACGGTTAGTTTTGAAATGTTCCACGGTTTCAACACTACTCTTTTGGCCGGTAGTTTCGAAAACAAAGACCGAAGCACGAAGCACCCAAATCTCGAAAACGAAGCACCCTATCTGTTTGTAAACATTCCATTGCAGTAGCAAACAAGGTTGGAATGCTTAACGAACACTTAAAGTTTATTGGTAAGAACAGTGATGGAAGTAAGTGCTCATGAAGTGCCCTAGCAGAGGCTAACATAGACAAAAAAGGTGGCAGGAAAGAAGGGATCAACAAATAAATATCGTTACCGCCCCACCTCTGCAGGCGACAAATCAACTGCTACTCCCGATAATGGGGCTCAGAGCACCAGCCAACCGTAAACTCGATTGTACAGCGAGATTCATCACAATGACAACCCGTTTGTTCTTCGTATTCTACCGAAAGAGGCGAAAATCTGCAAGGGTTGCAACAACCACTTCTGTCATAGGCAAAGAATCATACCTCATGACTTAGTTCTCAAGCACAAGGAGAGATACTATTTCCCCATTGACGGAGATTGGAGGAAAAAACAAGCGTCAAACAGGGAGGCATCGCGCTTTTATCTGTAAGGCTTACATCGAAATCCCACAAGAAGTTGAAAACCTTCTGAGTGAGTCTCACAAGTCCCATTTAAGAAACGTGTTTTCTTTGCCGTTGTTACGACCGTGCCGTTGGATCTAAACACTAAGCTATTCGCATCGCATGTATAAGAAACTCCGGACTCTTGTAGATTGGAATTAGCCTAATATTCTAAGTTGCCATGGTTAAGTACATCGAATTGGCAGTGTTTTCGGCAGTCTATGCGTAAAATACAGGAGGATCGGGAGTAGAAGTGGAATCATTTGAATCTTGATATTCGTGATTCTGAGTCGTTTTTCCCTCAATGATAAGTGATTCCTACAATAATTTTCTTCCAGAGTCATGATTCATGAAGACTATTGATCACCTATTAACTCAATGATTTTCTCAGTGGCAGCTCAGTCCCGTTTTGTATTCTTTGGTGCTCAAACTTCTGCTTCATCCAGTCTCGGTATCATCGTTCACTTTGTAAAGGTATGGAGTTTTTTTGAAACTGAACATTAAGCACCAGGTTACCTTTGAAACAAGGGGACTGTCAGCCCCTAATGCCCAAATTTTTATAGGGGGGGTCAGGGGACATGCCCACCCCCCCGCCCCCCCACCGGATCGAACTGTTACATAGTTGCATGCTAATGTCACTAACTTGTCATCAATCATTTTCACCAGTTCATTAGATCTCCATTCTTTCTTTGCCACCTCGTTCCATAGCCAATCATTTGTAATTGTTTAGAATAACTTTATCACAAGTCATTTCAGAATATATTACGTCCAATAATATAAATACTCGCTGTAATTTTCAAGTCACACTCTCCCTCTCCCTTTCACGTCATTTCGTTTTATACGTCTTGTGTAGTTTAAAGTAAGTCTGTTCTGTTATTGCTGTTAGTAGAAATAATTTATCCTTAGTGAATAAAAGCACTCGAAGAAGAAGAAGTAGTTAACACGAACGTAATTAATTGATACCTGTATTTTGTTTTATTCCCAAGCCGAAGTACAACGATTCACGATTCCCAAGTTTTTAAAACAAACATTCATGATTATTTCATGTTTTGTAACTATGATTCATGATTCCGCTTCAACCCCCAAAGGAGAAGTATTACTGAAACATTTCCAGTAGTTAAACAGAGAAGAGTCAATCATTACGCGTAAAAGTTGTTTTTACGAGTTAAATTCGCAGGCTTGAGTCAATGATAGAGAGCTTTAGATTCTAAGACGAGTACGAGATTTTCTTAGTACTAAGTGGTACTCGCGCGCGAACCAGCGTCATTTTGGCGGGAAAACGTGGTAGCCGTCGTCATTCTAAGGTAAGATGTATCAAGTATAGTATGACCAATAATAAAATTACTACATTATATCCCAACTAGAAACGTTCAGTTAAACAGTTGGCAGGCTCTTATAAAACCTTGGGATGGATTTTATGGACCTTTAGAGGTGCAGACGCATCTGCTGCGTCCACCTGTTTTGGATTGCGTCATACAAGACGTAAAGTTGCAGTTATTAAACCTACAGTGGTTTTGAGTTTTGGGTGCTTCGTTTTCGATCTAGGGTGCTTCGTTTTCGAGATTTGGGTGCTTCGTTGTCGATCTAGGGTGCTTCGTTTTCGAGTTTTGGGTGCTTCGTGCTTTGGTCTTCATTTTCGAGTGCTTCGTTTTCAAAACTACCTTTTTTGACCCGGCTTTTCACATACAAAGAGCTGGTGTTTAACTTGTCTGGTAAGATTGAGGTAACATTTATTTGAATTTAGTTTATCATCACCATGAAATACACTAATAAGGTGAGCGATTGCTGTATTACACAAATAAAAACCGTATTGTACTTATTTCTGAAGTGGTTAGAAAAAAAATTCCATTGTCAATGCATTGGAATTTAACATTTCCGTGTTCTAAGAATTGAAGACCTCAAAAACGGAGGTGGTGTTCGTTGCTTTTACCACCTCGATTTCCTCTTTGTCCGTGGTTAAGTGTTCTTTATGGTTTCTTTCTCCGTTTTATACAGAAAAAACCTGTTTCTTATTTTCAAGGCAGGAGCTATATCGACTTGCAAAATGATCTGCAGAATAGCAGCCGTGCGAGACACTATTGCCCTTTTCAAGTATTCATGCTACAGAAACCGGGATAAGCGCCGGCCTGTTAGGCTACTGGCCACGTGCGCAGACTTAACCTTTAACTTTAGTTACTTAAGGATGGTGCCTACTTTTGCTAGTATGCACATGTTCTGCCCATCACGCAAGCCATGGTTTAAGCGCCATGCACGCGTTGGGTTGACATGACGTAACCAACTACGCTACCAAGTACACTACTTAAGACGACTAAATTGAAAGCAAAATTTTCCTACTGTGACCAAATCAAGTTTAATGAACCTGTACTTAAACCAGGAAAACCAGAACAGCAGCATATCGCTAACTACGAACTGTAGTAGTTAAAAAAAGCGGGTTCCAGGACAATTTAGCTTGTAAGCTAATTTTGACAAAGATTTCATCAGTGATTTCATTAGCTGGCATATTATCACCAAGCCCGACACAAAGCCCTTCACCAAGCCCGACACAAAGCCCGACACAAAGCCCTTCACCAAGCCCTTCACCAAGCCCGACACAAAGCCCGACACAAAGCCCGACACAAAGCCCGACACAAAGCCCGACACAAAGCCCTTCACCAAGCCCGACACAAAGCCCGACACAAAGCCCTTCACCAAGCCCGACACAAAGCCCGACACAAAGCCCGACACCAAGCCCGACACAAAGCCCGACACAAAGCTCACAATTTTGATAAAGATTTTGATAGTGATTTCGGGTTCCAAGACAATTTAAGTTTAAGCTAATTTTATCAGAGGTTTTATAAAAAATTGAATTCTAAAATAGATTTAAAGGATTAAAATGATTTGATAAAGATGGAACAGAAAAACAGTTCGAATTTTATAGAAAAGCTAAAACAAGCTATTGATGAAAATGGCAAAGATTTAAAAAGATTAATAGTAAAGCAGCTAACGAAAATTATGAAAGAAAAAGGTAAGAAATTACCAAAAAATGTAGTTCTCAAGGAGTTGCGTAAAATACCAGAAATTTCTGCGGCTTTAGATAATAAAATACAAAGATTAATTATGGATGAGCCAATACCTGAGATTAATGTTCCAATTTTAAAACCAAACAAAGTTTTTAATTGGGGAAATTATTCATATAAGGTGCTGGATGAAGAGGAGCTTTCTAAAAAGTTTAGGGATTTAATCCGCAAAAATGTTATAAAAATTACTAATAATAAACCACAAAAACCTAAAAGAAAGGTAAATATATCTGATAGTGTGAGAGATGAATTGAAGGAAAAGGATAATCGATTAGTTCCAAAAGAACAACAAAGAGCATTGAGGGGATATCTAAAAACCCACAGGATAGATGGGCAAAAAGGGTATGGTCCCAAAACATTTATTAATAAAATCAAACCAAAAGTTATTGATCTAATTAACAAGCAAAAGAAACCGATCAAGATAAAATTTATATTTACATGTAAGTTTATAAAAAAGAATCTCGCTACAAGACAAACCGATGAAAATTCAGGATATTTTCATTCAACCGTAGAAACGATTACTTCATCAACTGATTTATCTGAATTATTTAATACTATGACAAATACGTTACTTGAAAAGGTTGAAAAGTTTCAAAATGAAGGTTCTGGGTGGCAATTTTACCAAGTTGAATATTTTGATATCAACATTGATCCTTTTGAACCTTTTGTTGGAAGTTCATATATTAATTTACCAAAAAAATTAGCAATAAAAAATGCGATTATTAATGTTAGGAATGAGAATGATCATGAGTGTTTTAAGTGGGCTGTAACTTCTGCCGTATATAAAAAAGATATTCACCCAGAGAGAAAAAACAAAGAAATGATTGAAAATTCGAAGAAATTCAACTGGTCGGGAATAGAATTCCCCACTTCATTAAAACAGATTGATAGGTTTGAAAATCAAAACCCCTATTACACGATTAATGTTTATGGATATGATAAAGATGATGTATATCCACTAAGAATAAGTAAAAAACAAAAAGGTTATCTAATCAACCTACTTTTAATATCAGAAGATGAAAATAATCATTATTGCTGGATAAAGAATATGAGTAGATTGTTGGCCGCAAAAGTTAGTAAACACAAATCTAAGATGTACTTTTGCCCGAGATGTTTAAACTCATTTCAGTCAGAAAAATCATTGGAAAAACATCTAGAATACTGCGGCGAAAATAAAGAAGTTAAGATTGAAATGCCAAAAGATGAAGACGGAAATCCAAAGTATATTAAATTCAATAATTATAATAGAAAAATGCGAGTGCCATTTGTTGTATACGCGGACTTTGAGAGCTTTCCCGAGAAAATACATACTTGCTCACCAAATGAAAGAGAAAGTTTTACTAATCAATATCAGAAACATAAAGCATCAGGATTCAGCTATCTAATAAAGTCTTTTGATGATAAAATATTTCCACCCAAGCTTATACAATACACCGCCGAATCACCAGATGATGATATTCCTCAGATATTTGTGAATAATTTGGAGCAGAATATTAAGAAAATTTACAAAAATACAAAATATCATAAGAAGGTGGGGGATATGTCAGAAATGGATAAAAAAGAATATGAAAATGCTACTCACTGTCATATATGCGAAGAAGAATTGGGAGAAGATAAGGTATTAGATCACTGCCATCTTACAGGAAAGTATAGAGGAGCGGCCCATAATGAATGTAACTTAAATTATAAGATACCAAAATTCTTCCCAGTAATATTTCATAATCTATCTGGATATGATGCGCATATTTTTATCAAGAATCTAGGTGTAACAGAAGGTAAAATAAAATGCATACCAAATAATGAGGAAAAGTATATTTCTTTCACAAAGCAAATTGTGGTTGATGAATTTACAAATAAAGAAGGCAAGCAGATTGAGGTGAAGCGTGATATTAGATTTATAGATTCATTTAAATTTATGCCAACAAGTTTAGAAAAATTAGTGGCTAATCTACCAAAAGAATCTTTTAAAAACTTAAATATTTTCTGTGAAGGCGAAGAATTAAAGTTATTGCTGAGAAAGGGCGTATTTCCATATGATTGGTTTGATGGATTAGATAAACTCAGTACAAACCAACTTCCGCCAAAGGATGCATTCTATTCAATACTAAACGATGAAAATATATCAGATAATGATTATAAACACGCACAAAATGTTTGGGAAACTTTCAATATGGAAACTATGAGGGATTATCATGATCTTTATCTTAATTCAGATGTATTACTTTTAGCTGATGTATTCGAGAATTTTAGAGATGTTTGTAGTAAAAATTATGGATTAGATCCTGCGCACTATTATACAGCACCCGGATTAGCTTGGGATGCGGCATTAAAGATAACAAAAGTAAATTTAGAGTTGTTAACTGACATAGATATGCTGCTTATGATTGAGAAAGGTATTCGAGGCGGCGTATCTATGATTTCTACTAGATATGGGAAAGCAAATAACCCATACATGAAAAACTTTGATATTAACAAAATAATAAGTTATATTATATATCTAGATGCAAATAATTTATATGGCGGAGCAATGAGTAGGCCATTACCTACTCACGGTTTTAGATGGATGAATGAAAAAGAACTTACATATTGGAAAAATATGCCCTGCATACTAGAGGTTGATTTGGAATATCCAACTCTACTTCATGATTTACATAATGATTACCCGCTTGCTCCAGAGAGACTTTTAATTAATAAGGTTGAGAAACTAATTCCAAATCTAAACAATAGGGTAAAGTATGTTGTTCATCATGAAACATTAAAACTTTACGAAAGTATTGGATTAAAAGTTACAAAAATTCATAGAGGAATTACATTTGAAGAATCAGAATGGTTAAAACCTTACATCGATTTGAATACCAACCTCAGAGCTAAAGGAAATAACGATTTTGAGAAAGATTTCTTCAAGTTAATGAATAATTGTGTGTTTGGCAAAACTATGGAAAATATTAGAAATAGGGTTGATATTAAATTAGTTACTAATGAAAAAGATGCAAAAAAATTAATATCAAAACCTAACTATCAACATCGCACTATCTTTTGTGAAAATCTTGTGGCTATACATATGAAGAAAAAAAAGTTAGTATTCAATAAACCAGTTTATTTGGGTATGTGTATTTTAGATTTAAGTAAAACAATAATGTATGATTTTCATTATAATTATATAAAACCAAAATATGGAGAAAAAGCAAAATTGTTGTTTACAGATACAGACAGTCTTGCTTATGATATAGAAACAGAGGATTTCTATAAAGATATAAGTCCAGATGTTTGGGATAAGTTTGACACAAGCAACTTTCCTAAAAATCATAAATCTGGTATAGAGACTAACGTAAATAAAAAAGTTATAAATATGTTCAAAGATGAAGCCGGAGGAAATCAGATAACTGAATTTGTAGGTCTACGAGCAAAGCTTTATTCATACAGAATGGATGAAGGTGAAGAAGAAAAGAAATGCAAGGGAATGAAGAAAGTAGTTGTAAAAAAGAGCATAAACTTTGACGATTATAAGAGATGTCTATTCAATAAAGAACCTCAGATGAGAAAGATGAATGTAATCAGAAGCCGCCTACATGATGTTTATACCGAAACGGCCAATAAAGTTGCACTATCTGCCGATGATGATAAGAGAATCATTTGCAAAGATGGAATAAATACTTTCGCTATAGGTCATTACCGTTTAAAAACAGAATCTGGTGGAAGTTCTGTATTATAAGGAATAACCTGTAATTCTTCTCTAACAAATCCTCGTCTAGGGCCGTCAACCAAATAATATAAAACCGGCTGATTAGGTGAAATCACACTTCTAGAAATATCAAAAACTTTTATACTCCAAATAGGATCTGTAGCCCGCCTTTTTTCACCACCCTCAAGTTCGCCTGGAGATAATAAATATCTAACTTTAACACTAGGAGGTAATCTAGCCTCATCAGGCCCCACCACACGTTTATAATTTTTAGGTTCAACATCGAGTTCTTTCATTTTTATAGCCTCATCGGGCTCTTTACCGGTTATTCTTGTTTTTGTATTATTCAAAGTTTTTAGAATAGCCGGCAATCTTTTCACCCATATTCTAGATCTGGTATCACTAATCATTTCCTGCGCATATTGATGACTAAATAATCTTTCCCCCAATATTCTGTTTGCATTTTCTACAAATGCTTGGGCTCTATGATTACCAGCTTCACTTCTATGTATCCCCACATTATTGTAATTCATGAGTTTACTAACTTCGCCCATAAATTCTTTTCCAGGATCAACCATTAATGTTTTAGGATATTTCAATCTTCTAGAATATATTTTTGTAAAAGCTTCTGATATCTCTCGACTTTCTTTTGAGGTTAATGGCTCTGCATCTTTATATCTCGAGGCGATATCAACCACAACTAATGCATATTTATATGTTTTTCTTCCAACCTTATCATGCGGTAAAAATAATAAATCTGCTTGGTGAATCTGGTTAGGTTTATCCACCGTCCAGTGGGGTCTAGGTATATACTTTGGAGCTGGAAGATAGATTTGCCATATTGCCTGTTTCTGTAACCATTGTTTTGCCTCATTTTCACTTACTTTCGCCTTCTCAGCTAATTTAGGAATCGCGGAATATCCTTTCCAATACCCTTCAGCCGAATAATATATTTTTGACATCATTTAAAAATTAACAAAGTATTTTATAAATTAAAATGGTGGAAGAAACAAAATTTAGTGAATATCAAATTAATCTTATGAAAAAAATTATTAGAAAAAAAATTCTATATATGGAAGATGGCGATAAAATTTTTAATATTATGATTTTAATTCCCGAAGCGAGAGAAGATTTATTAAAACATATTGAAAAATTAAAGAATAATAGCGCAAAGGGGTTTAAAGGCTAGACAAAGTATCTTATAAATCAAGTATGACGTCTGAAAAAATTAATCCAAACAGAATTCCACGAGAACCATTTGGTTTGAAAGCAGAATCAACATTAAATCGAATTACTCTAAATCCATCATCAGCCAGTCCTGGAGAAACATTATATATAAATATTCCAAAACTTTCTGAGAATTTAGTGATTGTACCCGGAAGTGTATCTCTTCTATTTGATTTAGATGTTGAGGGTCATAAAAATAATACTTTCGTTAATAATGTGGGAAGGAATCTTGTATCTAGATTAAAAGTTCTTTTTGGAGGTGAAACATTACAGGATACCCAAAGATATGATCTATTTCAAACATATCGTGATTTATTTTTAACTAAAGAAGAGCGAGAAGATAGATTAAAACAAGGTATTTCAGAAGAAAATATGAGAAAACTTAGAACAAATGCGTTTGATAAGGTAGATACAAATGCAAAGGAAGTAGCTCTTGCAGTAGTACATAATACTAAGTATAGAATACCAATAGATCATCCAGTTTTAAAAGATCATGGGGTTTTTTATCCAAAAGCATTAGAAAATCATTTAATATTTGAGATTACACTAGCCTCACTTCATGATATTATTAAATATTCAGATGTAACAAAAGCACCATCATATTCAATCAAAAACTTAGAGTTAGAATATTCTTCAATTTCAAGCGAATACTTAGCGCGTGAAGCACAAGCCGCATACCAAGTTGGTAAAGGATTCTTTTATGAAAATATTACTTTACACAAAACTTTTACATTTAAAGTAGCCACCGATGAGGTTATTAATCAACATATTAATTTACCAAGAAGATCAATGACTGGAATATTATTTTTGTTTACTCTACAACATGTCGGCGGATTAAGAGATTCTGAAAACTTTTATAATCCAAATATAACTTCTGTTAATATTGATGTTGATGGCGTACCAAATAGAATATACTCTAGGGGGATGATTCCATCTGATCTTTGGGAATCCGTGAAAAAACGCTTTCATAGAGATGATGGTTTACAAATTTCATTAAAAGAAGAAGATTTTTACGCGGATAAGTTTGCTCTTTGGGTTGATACTAGAACTCACCCAGATAATGGTATTCATGGCGGAGGACTAGCTCTAAATAATACACATGATGGTGTAAAAATAGAAATTAAAAGGAAGACAAAAAATACCGCAGAAACAGTAATTTGTTATATGTTTGTTGTTGCTGATGCAATGATGGAAATAATGAATTCAAGTTTGAGATCAATTAAGTACTGAGAATCTAAAAACATAATGTTATGATACAAAAATCATGGAAGATTTACGAGATAAAATCCCATTTCATTGTATTATAACTGGACCAACAAATTGCGGAAAAACAAAGTACCTAATTGAACAGCTCCGAGGTCCTTTCCGAAAAGTTTTTGAATATATTGTTTTAATTTGCCCGACTTATGCAAAAAATAAAACATATCATAATTTCGCTCGTGGAGACAAGAGATTCTTTGTATTATCGCCCGATGCAAGTAATGTAGATGAGATTAATGAATTGTTAAATGATTGCCAAATTTTATTTTCTGGACTCAATACATTAATAATTTTAGATGATTGCGCCGTATCCACTGATCTGAAGAAAAGATCTAATAAATTTATAGATTTAGCATTCTCTGGAAGGCATCATGGTTTATCAATGTGGGTTTTAACCCAACAATTAACATCAATAGCAAAACCATTCCGGGAAAATGTGGCTTGCGTTGTCACTTTTCATAATCCGTCGCAGAAAGGTATGAAAATGTTTTTTGAAGATTATGGCGGTGATTTGGATTATGAATTAGGTAAAAAGTTTGTTCAACTCCTGAAAACTGAAAAATATTCTAGGTTATGTTTATCTTTACGCCATCCATTTAATTGCTATTTAGAGATACCCGAAGTGATTTAACAAAGATGACAAACGTTGAAGATTACATTGAAGAAAATACGGGCCAAACGAATGGAGAAAAGGTAAAAGATGATGAACTTGAAATAAAACAAGAATCACTTGCCATTCTCGCAGCGCTCGGAACAACAAAGGAATATTTAGGAGTTGAAATGAGTTTGGGTGATATAAAAAAATTATCGGAACGCGATGTAGAAAAATATTTTAATCGTTACCAAGCAGTAATGGGTAAGAAAATTAACGGAGGGTTGGTAGATTCATCCCTACAATTAGTTTCCAAACTTATTTCATATTTAGTTCCGGTTGATGACATAGAATCTCTTTGTAATGATTTGAAGAATGATGATTTGGTCAATCGCGAACTTACAAACATTGTTGGGCTCTTGGCATTGAAAGCGGGGAGATTGGCTGCACTTGCTAGCGGGTTATTTCAAGTTGCAAAACACATAAAATTCAACAAAAATCAACAAGAACCAGCAAATTCTAACACAACTGATTAGGAAACTAAGCAATCTACTGAAGGTGTTGATACTGTTTACTAAGCATACCATTATTTTATTTACATATCATTCCTAAGCGGTCTAAAGATTTCTTAATGATATGTAAATAATGTCTGAACAAAATGAACAAGTTGAGCAAATTACAGCAGATCCCACACCTGAAAATAAAGATACTAAAAAGAGGGAGAAAGATCCTAAAAAAGTGGCGGCTGGTAAAAAATTAGCAGAATATAATAAAAAAGCAAAAGAAGCATTAGCTAGGGAGATGAAACGAGAGGAAAATACAGAAAGAGAGTATAATCAAGAAAAGACAAATAATGAATATAAATCATGGCTGCCAGAGTTATCTTTTACTACTGTTTTATCTGTTGTTGGATTGGGGTTTACAGCATTTGATCTTTTTATGAGATACCGAGAAAAAGCTATAGATGAATATAAAAATAGGATACCTGATTTATCACAGGTTCCTCAAATACCCCAACCTTCAAAAATTCCATTACATTTAACTCCAAAATCTTTAGGAATGGAATAATCTCTAAAGTCATCTAAAGGTTTCTTAATGATGTAGTAAAAAATTATGTCAACCGAAAACAAACTTGTGAAAACTGTAACTGATTCAGCGACACTTATCGGATTAGGGGCCGGAGTTGGGTATGCGGCTAAAAAGGTAATGAAAGAATCATTTTTGAGCGACCCATCCTCAAGTATTACAAATTATGCAAAATGGGTGGCTGTATTATCCGGTAGTATGTATCTAAAAACATATTTAGAGGATCAAAAGATTTTACCAAAATAATTAAATATGGCATCAATAGCGATTATGATTGGCGGGGCTATATTAAATTCAACAGCATTTGTTGGTGGAAATTATCTTGCAAAATATTTATCTGGACGCAATGTTGATACAGAAAAAATACGACATGATAAAGCAATGGAAAAATATCAAAGAGATTACGCTGAATATCAGAAAAAAAGACAAGAAATGCTTGATTGGAAAATGCAGCGAAAGGAAAATAAATATCAAGCATCAAAAAATATGTCGGCTACAGACCGAGCGTTTGAATTGTATGCTCAAATGCATGAACCTAATTTCTCAGATTATTACAAACCAAGCGATGACCAAAAAACAGGAGAAATGGTATATGTGGGGGGAGGAATGTTGGCTTTAGGGTATGTAGCAAGTAAATTATTTTAAATTATAACTCTAAAGATTTAGTCTAAAGGGTTATTAATAACGACTAAAAATGGCAGAAGGACCAGAATATTTAGATCCAACCAAGCTAAATGATGATGACGATGACGATTATGAAGATGATGATGATGGTATTGAAATGGATACGATTACATCCACAAACCAACCGGAATATCCTAATTATGATGAAGAAAATAGAAGGGCGGAGTGGGATACGCCACATGAAAGAAGAAATATAAGCGAGGTTTTAAGAAAAAGAGATGAGAGATATGACAGAAGGAGAGAAGCGGGTCAAGAACTCAAACGTTATTTACCAGACTTCAATCCTGATGATGTAACATTTAATGTAACATATGGAAAAGATGGGAGTATAATAGGAAAATATAGTAATAGGACTAATTCTGCGTCACATATAATACTTGATAAAGATAAAAATCTTAAGCTTGAAGATTTACCAAAAGTAATGAGAAAAGAACTAGGTGTTGATTATGAAACAATGCTGGAAAAATATAATAATACCGCGTCAGAATTGAGAAAAGCTAATGAAAAAAATAAGGATTTATATAATGCTTTGCAAGGATTGGACGCTGCCTCAAAAACACACCCACAAGAAATTGCTCAATATGAAGAAAGAATAAGAAGGCTTACTTTAGTAATTGAAAGCCAAAAGGTAGAAAAAGAAAATATGGAAAGAGACGCTTATGAAGGTAAAAGACTTTTCAATCAAACCACTAAACAGAATATAGAGTTAAAAATACAAAAAGAGAAAATTTTGGAAGAACTAAAATTAACCAAAGAAGAAATAGACAAATATAAGAAGGGCGAATCAAATTTAACAAAGTTAGAACAAATCAATGATCGATTAAAATCTGAGGTTGAAAAATTAAAAGAACAACTTAGAAATGAAAAAATTTCTAAGGTTGAGCAATTATCGGCCATAGATGCTAGAAAAGAAGAAATACTTAAAAATCTGCCATTAAGAGAGCGGATAAAGTATATATTCAAAAAGTATGGTTTTACAGTTTTTGCTGTAGTAAGTGCAGTGGGTGTCATAATTGGGGTTATAGTTTCTAATCTTTCTAAAGGCTTATCAACATTAGGTAGAGGAGTTGGTAATGGTTTGAAAACTCTTGGTAAAAAATTAGGTGAAATATTGCCAGGAATGGTTGGGGCAATAGTTAGCTTTCTATTTAAAACGGCCGGTCAAGTTATTGGATTTTTAGGTGAGAATGCTTGGCTTTTGATAATGGCTGTGGTTCTATATTTTGTAGAAAGTATAAAAAAGAAGAGAAAGTAACAAAGCCGATCTAAAGATATCATTTTGAGTAGTAAAATACAATATGGATGAATACAATAGAATTTACCCTGTATTGCCTAATAATACAGATCCTATTAATTTCAGACTACAAAAATCAAGCGAAGTATTACAAAATCTTGAGAAAGAAATTAAACATTATGAAGAAGTAAGGAAAAAATATAATAGGGCGAGAACCATATGTACAAAAATTAGTGTTTCTGGTGGTTTGATTTCTGTTATCCTATCAGCAAGCGGTTTAGGAACTTCTCTCACAGGTTTTGGTGCTATTGTTGGGATTCCTTTAGGGGCTGTGGGTGGTGTTTTTGGGGGATTGTCGGTTGGATTTGGTATTGCTTCTAAAAAACTTTCTCATAAAGTTAGTAAACACGAACAAACGGCCGCAATTGCAAAATCAAAATTAAACACCATTAACGATTTAGTTTCAAAAGCTTTAAAAGATAATGTTATATCCGATCAAGAATTTTCTATAATTTTAGCGGAATTGGAAAAATTCCAAAAACTAAAACAAGAAATACGACAAAAATTTAGAAAAGACGCAGAAAAAAACTTGGATATGTCTGTGATAAGGAGGGAAGTTCGCGAAAATCTATTAAAAGAACTTACCGTAGGGAAAGGACATTAAAAATTTCATATGAGAAAACTGAAGTTGGCTGCAATTGTTTTGCTGGAATTAGAAGAGAATTTAATTCGGCCTAAAGACTTTGCATATTATCAACAAAGATAATAATATGGATAAAATAAATAAAACTTTCACCAACATAAATAACAGTATATCTTTACTTAGTGCTTTCAAAACCCGATACCCAAAAGCTAACCTTGATAAATTTACATTTATTAATGATTCATTTGGTGGATATATTAAATGGAAAGTTAATGGAACAACAGTTATGTCTGATGATGATCCTTCTGGAAAAACATGGACTGATGATGTTCCTCCTATTTTGAAAATATTATTATGGAATGATTTAGGACCAGAAAATAGTTCCTTTTCAAAAAGTTTATCATCTACAAAAGAAACATATCCGGGGGCAGAAAATAGTTCCTTTCCAAAAAGTTTATCATATACAAAAGAAACATATCCAATACCTGGTATTAAATTCAATAAATTTGCTCTTAATGTAACAAAAATGTTAATTAATTTAGTTATATATGTTTCAGAAGAAGACTATTTCACTACACCCTCGCCAATGAAAAATGTATTTAGAAATCAAACTATAGAACTTACTAGCGGTAAAGAAGCTAGAGCTTGGCTGAGTAAACCAAATATTAATCACTGGCCGCAACAATTAAACATGGCGGTTTGGTGCGCAACGTCTGGATGCGGTGTAAGTTTAAGTGATAGTTTTAGTTATCCAAAAGTTATTAGAAGTTTTTTTATATTTCACATTTACTTTACAATAAGAAGAATATTATATGAATTATCTGTACCATTACCCGACGAACAAACTTTTTCTTTAAAAAATAATCCATACAACAAAAATGCTTATAATCGTTTATGTGGAGAATTTGGTTTAAGTAATAATCAAGATTATAAGGGGTGGAATAAACCTTTAGCTGATTTTAGATTTAAGGGGGGTGCAAACCATGGTGCTGGAGATGTATTCATTGATTATGGAAAAGGATACGTAGACCCCGGAAGCGTTCCTGGAAGTTTTAGTGGGCAAGCAAAAGGTGGCGGAAATCAAAATGTTAGAATTATAAGGGGTTATGATACAGAAGCTAATATATGGCCAAGCGACGCAAATAGATTTTCCGATGATGGGGGTAAAAAAATTGATGGAAATTTAATATCTATGCTTCGAAATGATCATTTTGTTGATTTTCAATATTCTTGGTTTATAGCAGAATCTGGATATGGATTAACAAAAGCTGGATTAGGAAGAATAAATAGATCGGTTGAAGCTTTTGTTAATTGTGTTTTGGGAGCTCAAGTTATTACTAGGAGTTCAATTATTGGTAGTGGGGGAAGTGCATTTAATACCCAGCAAAATTTCATAGATTTATTTGAAAGCTCTGTGATTAAAAATGATATAGCAAATTCAAGTGAAAGATATCAAAAAACGCTTCAAGATTCAAAAGCGCGGCTTGATTTTGCTATAGCTCCTGGTGTTTTGTTGATGCCAAGCAATTTAATTATAAATACAGAAAGCGTTATTGGATACAATAATTATCTGCAAACAGCAACAAAAGATATGAAATTTGGGACAAATAATTCAATAAATGTTGAAACAAAAAATGTTGGAATAACTCATAGTTTAGGAACATCAAAGGTTTTATTAAATACTAATCCACAACCAAGGAAACCTAAATTAAACAATATCAATGAATCAAATAAAACAGATAAAGTTAATAATATAGAAACATCTTCTCATCAAAATACTCTTATTGTTTTAATGCTTGCTGGAGGATTATTATCTTGGTTTTTATTTCGATAATGTTTTGATTATAAAAATCTAAAGATGTAATCAAAACAAAATATTTAAACTAAAAACCCAATGCAACAAAATCCATTTTTATCGTATTTAACTGCTTTTATTTCAACATTAATTTTATCTCCTATTCCAATTTTGTTATTTTTATTTTCATATGTATTAAAAACATTATCAAACTTATAATCTTTCAAATAAATATGTGGAATTAAAATCTTCATTTTTTCAAAAACTTTAATAAAAATACCTTCTTCATAAACCCCACATACTACACCATCAACTTTTTGTTTAATTTTTGGTTTATATATTTTTGCTTCAAATCTTAAAACAAAAAAAGTATCTTCATTATCTAAAATTTTTATTATACGATTTACTGAAATAATATATCCATATTCTTTATCAAATTGGCCAAACGTTACTTTATTAAGTGTTTTTAAAAGATGATTCATAATATTTTTATCTAAATATTTAGGTTCAAGATATATACGCCTTTGAAGTATATTAGTTTCCATTTTCTTAATTTTTATAAATAATCTAAAAACTAATATAATTTAATCAAAAATATGTTCAGCATTACAATGTATGATTCAGAAACTAGGGTTTATTTAGATCCTCCAATGAAAAACGTTAGTGAATTACAGCTTTTAGATTGTAATATTAAAACAAAAAGGTCAATAACTTTAAGGAATCGAGAAAAAATAACTGATGAACAAGATAAACCTTTAGTAATATTTAATCCGGGAATATATTCCATAAATGACATAAAAATATTAATTGGGCTCAGCGAAAAGGCTAAAGATATAACAATTATTATCGGAGATAATTTTGCTTACATAATCAACAATAAATCAATTAACATTAAATTTAGTCAGGGTTTGCAAAATTCTTTAGGGGTGCCGGAGGTTTTATTTAAAATAAGTCAAATAGATATAACTATAAAAGAACCTTTGAGACTTTTATGCAGTATAGTTGATAATAGAATGTCATACGCGAATAAAGGTAACCTTGTAAAAATACAACCATCACAATTGTTAGCAAACATTCCATCAAAAGATTATCCATCTATTCCAATTAGAAAATATGACAACATGATTAATCACTTTGATTTAACCATTTTAGACACTGATTGGAAAAGATTTTATCTAAATGGTCAATCTGTAACTTTTAGTTTAAGATTTAAATAAATTTTTGTTATGTAACCATTTATTGGGTTATATAACATAATTATTTCTAATTAAGGTGTGCGTTTTCCATTTAATTCCTCAGCTACCATAATTAATGTTACAATTTTTTCTTTTTCTTCAAATTCATCAATAGTCTTAACTAAATTAAATAAAAAATTTAGTTTTTCTTCTTTTTCTTTATTATCTTTAGTTGCAACAGCTATATCATATAATAAACCAAATTTTTTCCTTTTTTCTCCTTCTTCTTCGTCAAAATCTTTAAGTATAGATCTCCATAAAATTCTTTTTGTTATATTTTCGTCCATTATTTTTATTTTATAATTTATATTTTTTCTTTAAATCAATTTTTTATTTTTTTCTACATTCTTTACAAGAAGCTTTTTGTTTGCCATGCTCACATATTTGCGAACCCCCACATTCTTTACATTGTTGTTTTTGTTTATTATGTTTGCATATTTGCGATCCCCCACATTCTTTACAACGATATTTATATTTATTATGCTTACAATTATACCCGTTACAATCATTACAAAATTTTTTTAATTTCACATGATCACAAATAATTTTGCTAATAGAAGTAACTTTTTCAATTAAATTAATAATTTCCTCGTCTTTAAAATTTTTAATTTCATCAATTAACTCTTTTTTACTCATTTTTGATCTTCCTTTAATTTCTAGATCTTTCGCCATTAATTTTAATTCATAAGTATATAAATCTCTTAATTTTTCCATTTAGATTTTGTTAAATATTAGACGTCTTTAAATCAATTTTTTATCTCCCTAACTTTGTTATGTAACCATTTATTGGGTTATATAACATAATTTTTTTATTTTTCACACCACGTACAAAACCATCTTTGTTTTCCATGAATACATATTCCTCTCCCATTGCATTCTTTACATTGATACCTCCTTCGTTTATGCTCACAAATACTACCCCCATTACATTCTTTACAGCGTGATTTCTGTTTATTGTGTTCACATATTTGCGATCCATCGCATTCTTTGCAAAAATATTTTATTTTATCATGAATACACTTATAATTATTAATTTTTAGTTGTGTTATATATTCAGTTATAACATTTTCTTGAGCTTCAATAAGTCTTTGCGGGGTTACAACATTTTCTAAAGCTTCAATAAGTTGTGCTCTTCGCAACCTATAATATCTTGATATCCCCCGCTCTTTAGCGAGGAGTTTAAGTTCTTTCACGTTTTTCTGTTCCATCTTTATCAAATCATTTTAATCCTTTAAATCTATTTTAGAATTCAATTTTTTATAAAACCTCTGATAAAATTAGCTTAAACTTAAATTGTCTTGGAACCCGAAATCACTATCAAAATCTTTATCAAAATTGTGAGCTTTGTGTCGGGCTTTGTGTCGGGCTTGGTGAAGGGCTTTGTGTCGGGCTTGGTGATAATATGCCAGCTAATGAAATCACTGATGAAATCTTTGTCAAAATTAGCTTACAAGCTAAATTGTCCTGGAACCCGCTTTTTTTAACTACTACTGTTAACGGCTTCCACCTGAAAAAAGTAGCTGTTATCTGTCGAAAATTATACTGAAATCCAACTGTAAACATGTACCTGCAGATGGCTTAGTACGCACGCAAAACAAGTGCGAGATACGCAAATGTTTTACTTACTGGGGAGGTGACAGGAAAAAATGTAACGGGCACTGTAAAAAGTATCAAGAAGGATTAATAACTTGAAAAAACGAGTGGTTACCCCTATATTTCATGTTTTGGAATGGTTTCTGGTTGTGAGAAAAAGATATTTAGACTGTGTTTTAGCTGAAACAGAGGAAGGCTGTCAGAGACGCCAAACGTGCTGTTGCAACAATTTTGTTACTAAAAACATACCAAAACTGGTTTTTGTGTTACCATTTACCACGTAGTTTTCAGATCTTTATAAAAGTGACTGCTTCTCTGTATGTAAAGGCGAATTCAAAGGAAAGCTGTGAAGAAATATCCTCTCCTTCAATTTTCAGAGAAATGCTGATGTCATTTCCTTTGTGTATTCCGATAGCCCTAGGAAAGGTCTACTTTTTCTGCGTGGCCCTACCCTGGCGGAAAAGCCTTTGTATTTAGTTGGCACTGTCCCTAAGTTACTTATCTTAGTTTACTAACTTTACTTTATAGATGCAAGCGAACTACTAATAAGCTACTTAACTATTTTTCATCTTCCTATAAAGTAAATAAGAGCTTCTACACAGTCAAGCATCTTACCCACAGAACGTGAGGATAAGATGGACATAGATACCGACACAGACCTTAAAGATTCCAACTCTGGTGACTTCTTCACCCGTTGAAGTTGGGGAAGCAAAAATTACAGGTTTCCCACTTTCAAAAAGACTCTCACATTGAGTCGGAATCAGAATGGTCTGTGTCGGAATCATCGTCGCTGCCATATTCGGCATTAAGAATTGAACGAAGATCCTCAAGGACATCCTCTTTCTCTAGTTCATTATCATCTTGATCACCATCTTCGTCATCATCTGTACTATCATCATCAACACCATCATTATCATGCTTCGTCATCATCTGTACTATCATCATCAAAACCATCATTATCATGCTCCTCATCAAGGCGACCACCATCACTTCTTTCGGCTTCTTCCGTTAAAATACCTGCTTCTGCGTCTTCTCCTTCATTATTATATCGAGCAAACAGGTTTTGGAGATGAATCAAGAATGCTTCCAGTTCGTCGTGCTTGGACAGGACAATGGACAACAATCCACGGACGTGAGAATCCGTGCCACCTGCTAACTGCTTTGACCAGGAATCTAGAAAGCCAAGCTGACGCTGGTAAAAAGAACCGACTCTCTTAATTTCTTCCTTGATGAGATCAGACTCAGTGCACCTCGTTGAAGTAAGACGTGTCTTTGATAGCTCCATCAATTCGTGATGTTCATGTGATCTTTTACGATACGAAAACCGTCATGGATTAACAAATTATGGGGAAAGGAGATGGCAAAGACGCCTCCGCGGACCCTGACCGTAGAGACCGGCGAAAGCGGATGCGGGAAAGTGGTTCACAAACTGAAGATGAAGAATACCTCGTGGAGCCCGGGGGAAGATGCTGGATAAAGTTCTCACGGTGTGTGGCGAAATTGAAGTATTAAAAGAACAACTATGTGTATTAGTTTGAAAACATCCTTAGAGTTTGCCGAGAAAGAAATCTAATACCTGAAGGGAGAAATGAAGAAAACAACTAAGGCTGTTGATGACAACACTGATGAGATCGACTCCCTTGACAATGAACTCGAAACCTCTAAACGACGAAACAATAAATTGGAGGCCTATACTCGGAGGGAAAATATTAAAATCTTCAATGTCCAAGAGGTACTTGAGGAAGACACCGAAGATCTGGCAAGAAATATTTTTATTTCCAAGATGCAAATATCTAACAAGGATGTCAATGCTATACGCTTTGAGCGAGTTCATAGAATTCCAACGAAATCCTCAAGTCAAAGGTCATTGGACCGTCCGAGACCGATAATTGTAAAATTTGGTCATTTTAAAGACAAAGAATTTGTAAAAAAAATTCTTAGAAACTTGAAAGGAACGAAGATTGGAGTCTCAGACGACTAACCTAAGGAAATAGATGAAATTCACAAAAAGGTTTACCCGGTCTTAAAAAGTGCTAAACAGGCTAACAAAAGAGCGTTTTTCAACATTGATAAATTAATCATTAACGGGCAAATATACAGAGGAAAAGAAACCAAGAAGCTCCCACTCTATTGTAATATTATGAAGGACTTGGAATATTAATCCAGTAATGGTTTTCAAAGACAGGCACGTATATGATAAATTACTTATTTAGTATGTATCTATATTTATGTAATTTGTTTCGTCAGTTATGTGTTTCTCATTTGCAAAGGAGAACGACCTGTGGTCCACTCTATCTAGGAAAATACATACGGATCCTACTGCAGTCCCTAATTATGGAAAAATTATTTAAAGGCAAACTTGTTTAAATTGATTTCTTTAAATGTGAGGGGCATAAATAATTTTCAGAAAAGAAGAGCGATGTTTACATGGTGTCGTAGAAGAAAAGCAGACATCATCTTTATGCAAGAAACACACTCAAAAGATGAGTCAGAGAAACAATGGAAGAATGAATGGGGTGGTACAATGTTTTGCTCCCACGGCAGCCCAAATTCCCGTGGGGTTGCGGTGTTGATTAGGAATGGTTTTAATTGTTCAGTCCAAGAATCCATCATAGATCCCATGGGGCGTTTTATTATTTTGAAAGTGGAAATTGAAGACCAAGTATACTTGTTAGTTAACATTTACGCACCAAACAAAGATAAAAACATTGCTAAATTTTTTAATTCCTTGCATAAAACTTTACAAATGGAAGACTTGGATTGTGAAGAGAACATTATAATTGGGGGCGATTTCAATTGTCCTTTTAATCCCAAACTTGACAAAAAAGGAGGTGTAATGTTTCCTAGGAAAGTGGTGATAGATAGTATTGAATGCTTACAAAACGAATTAGATCTAATAAATATATGGAGAATTAAACACCCTCATACGTCTAGTTATACTTGGAGCCAAAAATCGCCTCAAGTATTTTGCCGCTTAGACTACTGGCTTGTGTCTAACAATCTCCAAGACTTTGTCAAATCAACCGATATCATCCACGCAATCAAAACAGATCATGTAGCAATTGATCTTGTTTTAACTAAACTTGATCAATATGTAAGAGGCTCTGGTTTTTGGAAAATGAATGTCTCTCTGCTAGAGGATGAAGTTTATCTTGAAGATCTGAAATTAAGAATCCCTCAATGGAAGACAACTAGCATGAATGAGCTGTCAGATAATCGCAGTGTCTGGGACTGGCTGAAGTATAATATACGAAATCATGCAATCGATTATTCCAAAAGAAAAGCCAAAGGTAAAAATGAAAGGGAACGGACCTTACAAAATGAATATGACGTAGCAGCAAAATTATACGAAAACAACCCTAGTGCTTTGAACCAAAACCGTTTAAACCAAGCAAAAGAAATGCTCGAGCTGTTTTATGAAGAAAAAACAAAAGTTATTATCATTCGTGCAAGGGCTCGGTGGCACGAACACAGAGAGCGAAGAACAAAATATTTTTTAAATTTAGAAAAGTGGAATCACGTCAAAAAACATATAAGAAAGCTGGTTGTAATTGGCGTAATAACGACCGACCCGTTCAATATACTTAATAAAGAAAAACGCCTTTACAATGACCTCTACAAATCTTAATATTCCTATGTTGTCGGAGGAGCAAAAACAACTTTGCGAAGGTGAAATGTCTCTTGAGGAATTAAAAGCCGTCCTGGATAGTTTTCAAAGTAACAAGTCGCCAGGCAATGACGGAATTCCTATCGAATTCTACAAAGTTTGTTGGGATCTTATTAGTGACTCTTTTAGGAAATGTGTAAAAGAGTCCTATAAATACGGCGAAATGTCCAGCTCTCAAAAAAAAGCGGTCATCACTTTAATTGAAAAACAAGGAAAAGATCGAACACTTATTGAAAACTGGAGGCCTATTTCTCTCATCACGCCGGGCACGCACAACCTTAAAGACGGCCAGACATCTGTCCTATGCCGCCATATTGGCCGTTTGTACTTTTCGGAGGACTGGGCTCAAATTTGCGATTTGAAAAAAGACGCCACTTCCGAGCCTTGTAGGTGCAATCGCCCTTTACCGGAGAATAATCGGGTTGCCGAGTTTGGTTGAGCCGAGGACGACCGTCATTTTGATACCAATCACTTGAGGAAACATGGCGGAATAGATGAGTTTCCCGCCGATCGTGCGCATCTATTTTAACAGTTTCAAGAATTTCCGATGAAGAACAAATTTTGAGCCTTGGGACTTTTTCTTCACAATAAGCACAATTCTACTAATTTTTTTCAAAATCGTTTTCTCTGATGGCCATATAAAATTTTGTTGGTTTTTGTTTTTTTATCAACACCTTCGCTTTCGCACAAGTCGTCTCTGTTTTATGACCAAATCGCTGTAATGCCCACATTCGATCTAGGTGCCCTAAGCAAAAGAAGGAAGGAGGCTAGAGAGGAAATGGTCAGGAAAGCTAGAGGAATTGTGGCAGTGAACGAGGAGATAGCGAAAATGGACAGGGTCCTGGAGGAGAAAAGGAAAGTGAGAGATGCAAAGGTGCATCTGTGCAGGAGGCTCGATGAAAAGGTAAGATAAAACCAGTGTCTCATGTAAGCGAATGGTTTTTCCCGCGAAATTCGTAAACAAGCTGTAGCCAAGAACTCTGACCGTTTAAATGATCGTTGAAAGAGCCCCCTCCCCTGATTCTGACATAAAAACTATAACGTACCCTAGAAAAACACCCGGAAATATTGAAAATCATGATTTTAATTTGTTTTAAAAGTTATCTAGATGAAGTCCAGTTTAACCAACAAGATATTTTTGAGATCGCCAAAGTATTTGAGGATGTAGAAGAGCTAGACAGTGTAGGTAGAGAAGTAAAGTCAGTGAAGTCACGTAATGTAAGGAAGAAACCAACCACCCCACAGCTAAGTATCAGAGAAGCTAGAAGAAGAAGAAACAATACGTTTCAAGCAGCTTTAAAGCTTCATGGTGGGAGCCCAGAGGAAACAGAACCAGCTGAATTTGGATTGCTTGACACAGTTGTGAGCAAGTGTGATGCTGGCCTTGTAGCAGAGAAAATAATGAATTCCAAGAAAATCATGAAAGCAGTTACATCAAAGACCAAGAAGAAGCTAAAAAAATATGAAGAGTCAGAGGAAAATAAGATCAGAAGTGTAGCTGTTTATTATAGTCGGGGTGTCATGGGAAAAAGGAAATACCGCAAGGTCTATAGGAAAATGTGTTTTAAACATAATGCTATAAGTGGTAGGCAGAACATACCCTTATCTGTTGCAGGTTGTCCCATTCCTAGACTGCCCTTATAATAAGCTAATGTCATACATTAAACAGATCCCTATGTTGACTCCGTCTTATGAAAGGAATAACAGCGGTGGCATAAAGGCCTCAAACGGCAAAAATAACCATCAAACACAACAGACACACAAGAGGTGAGTTCATTTTATTAATCTAGCGTAAAAAAAGTAG